>QMIH01000005.1:1484881-1497533 GCA_003987875.1 Clarias batrachus | reverse complement strand
GAGGGAGAGAAAAAAAGAAAAAAGTATATATGTATATATATTTTTTTTTCTTTCTTTCTTTATTTTCATTTCATTAATTTTTTTATTTCATTGTTTTCTTTTTCATCTTTTCCCCTGATCATTTTTTCCCCTGATCTTTTATATATATCGCTCAGGGGGAAAAAATGTTAGGCTAAATCACTCACTTAGGGCATTAGGTGGGATACACCTTGGATAGGGTGCCAATCCATCGCAGGGCGCACACACACACAGACTATGAGCAATTTGGGAATGCCAATTAGCCTTAATCTGGAGGAAACCCACCAAGCACGGGGAGAACATGCAAACTCCACGCACACACACACACACACACACACACACACACACACACAGACCCAGACAGACCCGCTACGCCACCGTGCCGCCTGTTCTGCTAATCAAAACTTGCTTAAATGGAGGGGGGAAAAAAAACCTGGAAAAACTTTTTTTCTACAAAGCCTTATTCATGAGAACGAGCTACATTTCAGAGTCTTGTGCCTTTTATCTCCGCTTCCTCCGTGTGATCACAGCGATATCTGGCTGTCTTGTCAGTTCCAATTACAGTTTCCTCGGCTCGGCTGAGGCTTAACCAGAAATCTTTACAAGCCTTGTGATGTCTCACAAGAATGCCGAGCGGCCTCGCTCTCAGCCCTGACCTGGTGTGCTGCTCGTGAAGGCTGATCGATGGGCATCGGGTCCAGACACATGACCTCATGGATGAACAGGAAAAAACACAAACCTTGAGAACATGACACTGAAAACAGGCAGGGGATCAATATTTAATTATTAATGCGTTACACATGAAAAAAACAAACAAAATACAACATATGATTCAGCACTTTGTTTATGGTATTTATTTATTTATTTATTTATTGCATCAGGCCTTAAATCATGTTGGAATTAGTTCAGCGAGGTTTTATGAGTTGGAATGAATGAATTTAGTGAGGAAGGAAGAAGAAAAAACGACGAGATGAGAACAGACAGCCAGGAGCGTTTTGTTCCTGTCGCATGGTGCACTTGCAGTGCGTCTCATCCGCAGACCTTATCGGTTTGATCGATACGTTGCATCGTTTCACAATACTGACATGAGGCGTGAGCTATGTCTTCACGTCAGGTCAGGTTACTGGTGATTAGAGACGAGGGGAAAATGGATTCAGTTATGTATCATGATTATTTTGTGTAGCAATTTCATATGTTTTAAGAAGTTTTTTAAATTTATACATGTTTGCATGTAAGATGGTAAAATGCTGCTATTCCTCTATTGTACTACAGGTGGTACAATCTAAACTATTCACTATTCAAATCATATTAAATCGGAATAGAAACAGAATCGCAATACAAATCGAATCAAATCGGCACCTACTGTAGGTATCGAGATAATATCGTATCGGTCGGTCCCTGGAGATGTCCATCCCTGCTGATGATTTTTCATATTTCTAGCTACACCAAGGTAAAGTGGTAAAGTTCTCGCCCTTTCATCCGGAGATCGCGAGTTCGAATCCCGGGTGGTGCTGTAACCTCTCGCAGCCGGAGGTCTAGAGAGAGCTGATTGGTCGAGCTCTCTCAGAGGGGAGGGATGAGAGGTACTTAGTGCTCCCACATCAATCACGGCTCCACAGCCAGTCAGGGGCGTCTGTGAGCTCACGCAAGCGGAAGGAGCGGATAGCGCTGTCCTCCGACTGTGTTACTCCGCCCCCAACGGTGCGTGAGCGAGCGGTTCGAAAAGATGTGGTCAGCTGGCGCCACGTGGTTCGGCTGAGTGGTAGTAGTAGCCTTAATGTGGAAGCGCCCCCTAGTGACGGGGAGGAATTGGACACGACTAAATTAGGGAGAAAATCCAAAAATAAAAATAAAAACATTCCCTTGCGATTATTTAGACACATATTATGATTGCAATATTGCGATATAAACTGCCATATGTAAATATTAAATGTATAGTTTTGTATTTTAACATAATTATTTAGGCTAACAGCAAAAATGGCACAAATTATCGCATTAAAAGGATGTTTTCCAATATTCCAATATCGGAAAAATTAGTTTTCCTAAGTATTGGTTTCAGTCAACAAGCATTTTAGTCTCCATAAGTCTTCAATCAACAAATCTTCGTAAGTCTTTGGAAGTCTTCATTTACAATCAACAAGTCTGTGTAAGTGTTCATACATCTTCATCTTCAATCAACACGTCTTCCTCAGTCTTTGTAAGTTTTTGTCTTAGTCTTCGTCTTAATCTTCAATCAACATGTCAAACATACAGTAGGTGTTTGTCTTCAATCAACAATTCTTCTTACGTCTTTGGGCGCTTTTACACTGGGGTCCGGGAAACGTTTCCGCGAACACTTGGCCCCAGGACCAGTTGACTTTGGTCAATGTAAAGGCAAACATTCCAAGCTTTCATCCTCGGCTGCTTTGTCTACGATCTACTGTACCAGGCCGTGGTTCCTCAGTGATTAAGGGACTGGACTACAGATCTAAAGGTTCTCTGTTCAAACCCCAGAACCACCATGTTGCGACTGTAGGGCCTTTGATCAAGTGTTTATCTTCAAAAGAAGAAAAATGAGAACAAAAAAAAAGAAACAAATGTTTAAATCATTGACCAACGCTACAAAATTCCAGACTATGTGTATGTTACCTGTAATTCAATTCAATTTTATTTGTATAGCGCTTTTAACAATTGTCATCATCGCAAACCAGCTTTACACAGTCAAAAGAATTATTTAAGTTTGTATGGAATGGTCAGATCGTCTCTGATGAGCAAGCCGAGGGCGACGGTGCTGAGGGAAAAACTCCCTGAGATGGCAACAGGAAGAAACCTTGAGAGGAACCGGACTCGACAGGGAACCCATCCTCATCTGAAATTAATTGCAGTCTTTTGAGATTAAATAATTGCACATTGAGATTTTCATTGTTATGCAGTCAATTGTGTTTTTTCCAAATAACTGAGAAAAACGTTTGTTTTTTAAGTCGCTTGCCTGGCCATCGGACTTACGATTTAAAAATCATAAATTATGAATAATATCTTCTCATTTTATTTGAAATGAAAAATGATTTGTGAAAAATAATCATGTTACAGGAAAATAAAGAAAGCAAGAGCACAACGACAGCAGGAGCTGACTTGTTTCGCGGAAATTCCACAACGTAGCTACGTATAAATGGATTTTTTTTGTTTTTGTTTTTTTTAATGACAGCTTTTTTTTTAATGAATAAAAACTGGAATTGGTGAGCACTTACTTTGGTGTCTGAGATGTAAAAGTCCTTGATTTCATTACATGTTACGCTGTTAGTCATTTCCGTATATCAGTCAGGGTTTTATCGCTCGTGTAAAGTGTAAGAGAATTTTTATTCAAAGCCGACCTGATGATTTAGTGGCTCTGAATTGGGATTTGATTGACACCTTCGAAAGTGGTTTAGCTTTTAAGAAGCACTTTTATTATATCCTTTCTGCAAGCCTTCCAGACGCTGATATAGCCCTTTCCGCCGCACCTGACACGAACCCGAGTTCCAATAACAACACCCGGAGCAAATAAGCTAGCGGGTGACTCAGCTCTGTCTACTGACACCAAGACTTAATGAAACACTCACCTTGACTCCGAACAAAGCCAACATTGACTCCTAGCGCGTGTCATTCAGAGGAGATTATTATCCCAGCAAATGTGCTTATATGCCAACTACCACATACAGTACACACAAACCCACAAACACACACACACACACACACACACACACACACACACTTCCACGCTCATCCTGAAGGCCCCCCCTCGGCAGGAAGCATCTGCTTGGCTCAGAGTTGCAGGTGATAAAATGTAACATGGGCCACCTGGCAGCCTGGAGAACGCACGTAGTGGCCACCATATTGGCTCGCCATATTAAACACCTGCTGGATCGACTCAGTTAGAGGACATTATCTATTGCTGCTTTTCCGAACCTGTCCCGTTTCCAATAAGACAAATAACGCGGGCGAACTGAACAACGTGCAGATGCTCGGCTGTAATTTGTTTGCCTCGAGTGAATCCGGGGTGCAGTGGCGTGTCGTAAATCCTCCGTGATGAATTATACACGTCGCTCAGATGTAACAAAGTCGGTCGTCCACGTTCGTACCTACAGTAAATTCCCTTGAATTATTTTGGTCGATTCAAAGGAGCTGAATTACAAGCACATATCAACATCCTGAAGTTATTAATTATCAAGTACATACTGTATTCAGACATCTCTTTTAAATGTCGATGCACTGAGCTGGGTACAGTTCGAGCCCATACTGTAGTAAACAAGTAACTAGCTGAGTGCATGTGCTGGAAATGAGGTCAGAAGTGCAATGATGCGTCCCGTGGGAAGGCCAGATGGCTTTCTTGGTTCACGCGTGTCACTAACGGCGGTATCCATGATCTCAGCTCATGACCATGCCCGCGTCCTGTGTAGGAGGCAGCGAGGCCAGGCCACCTGTGTAACCCACATGCTCCTTTACTGGAACAGCGGCAACTCGATGGGAACGATGTAGAGATCTAAATACAGCCTGTGTATTATGTCATCGTTCGCTACAGAATGATGATCGTGTGTTTGAAAAGTGTAAGCCTGTCCATCCTGAATTTCTATTCTATTGTTTTTTTTTATATGTGTACAGTAATCAATACGGCGCCATTTAGCCGTTCGAAGTTTCAAAGGGGTTCATGCATTTGCAGTTTTTAGACAAAGAACCATTCAAGGCAAAAATAAAAAAAATACAAGCAGGTAAATGACTTAAGTAGGTTTGCCAAGATGAAGTCAACACTTGTTTTTTTTTTGCCTCCTCTCTCATTTTTTTTTTAGAAATTAATAACCGATCTGAGAAGGAAGAGACGGCTTTCCCGGCTAACGCGACCAATCCCCCAAACCCCACGCCCCCCCTTCTGATTCGCTAATGCCGAGCTCCCGTATGCTCCTCACACAGCTCAGCGCTCTCCCATCAGCATCTAATCGGCTTCCGCTCAGCTTGCGCTGTAATTAAAGAAGCCAGAGGGAGACCAATAAAAGAGGATAAAGGCGAAGTAGTGCGCTCTAACCTCAGGCCAGAGAACGTAATGAAAAGGCAGCATGCTAATCACTGAGGTGTGAACAGCGTCTCCAGGCTGAGGCTGCAAAAAAAACAACAACAACAACAACAACAACTCCTGCATCAGGTCCGTGGTCCGTGATTGAAAGTGTGTGAACGTGTGCCGCAGGAGTGTTGACAAGCCAGACGGGTGGCCTGATGGATCAGTGTCCTCTAGCTAAATTTGCTAAACGCAGTCTGGTCTGGTTTTAATAATAGAATGCGTTCGGAAATGATATTTATACTCGTATTTTGTAAGGTTATAACAAGGAATGAAATCCAGTAAAAGCTTCTTTTTTTTTTTTTTAGCACACCATGTGCTCCGTGTTGTCTTTATAATTAGTCTATTAATGCAAATTAGCATGTTTGTAAAAAAAAGAAGGGGGGGTGGAGTTACAATCAATACATTATTACTCAGGTGATATCCAATCAAATCAGCATCTCATAACATTTAAAACCGAGCATGCTGTTCAATTATTACACCACAGCGCGAATGAAATCTCGATTCTGATTGGTCAGAAGGTGCTGATTTGTTTTCTATGACAGCGGCTCGGACAGCGCTCATTCTCATACGCTGTCGTTTCTATACTAACAGCTCATCGGGGGAATCAGATTAAAAGTGACTATACAGTACACTATATGGACAAAAGTATTTGGCAAACACACACATGCTCCAGCATATCAAGTCATGGTATGTCCCTATGTCCATGTCGTGTCCCTGTGCAGTAAGCAACGACTATAAAGACATGGTTTGATAAGTTCTGCATGAAAGAACTTGACTGAGCCACACATAGCCTTTGGGAACGACTGGATGAACTGGAATGGAGATTGCGAGTCATGACTTCTCGTCCAACATCAGTGCCAGACCTCATAAACGCTCTACAGAATGAATGGGCACGAATTCCCACAGAAACACACGAACAGCTGAGACATCCTTCCAAGAAGAGTGGAAGCTGTTATAGCATTGCAGGTTTAGCCAAATACTTTTGTCCATATATGGTATGTTACATAATGTCCAGTGTTGGGGAGACGTTACTTTTTAAAGTAACTAATTACATTATGAAATTACTGTCTTCAAAAAGTAATCCGTTACATTACTGCGTCACGTTCTGATAAAAGTTACTAGTTCGAGTACTTTTCCACTGCAGAAAATGAAAACTCCTTTGTGCTTCCACATGCATGTTGTTTTATTCAAGTCCTTTATAATTATTCTACCATCATCACTCAGTGGATTTTGGCCCTTAATCTGTTAACTACTGATACCCCTATCTCACCTACGCGGTTTCGCGCGGTGGCCGTAAGTACCGAGTTCGGCGCTGTGGTTAGGTTTCCATCTTTCCGCGCATCGGTCCTCGCATAGTTAAACCGCATAGGTGAGATAGGGGTATAACAGCAGGAATAACAGAGGGGGCGAGTTATCGGGGGTGGGGCTTATAGGACGACTTTCTCACACACACACACACACTAATGGATTGGGAATGACTGTTTTCTGGCTCACGGATTACATAAATCGTCTGAATAACGGATTACATTTTTGAAAAAGTAACCAAGTAACTGAGTACTTGAATGGCGGAGCTAACGGGTTAGATTACTCGTTACATCAAAAAAGTAATCCGAGTTACTCTAACGCGTTACTTTGTAACACGTTACACCCAACACTGTTAATCTCTAATACTATATATTCCTTTCATGAATGTTAAAATGTTGCATTATTTCACCCCTCCTCCAAACGGGCCATTTCGGTGTTTATGTAAATAAGCTACTGCTTGGCCACACCCCTCCAGAGATCAGCAGAGCTGAGCAACAACCAGGGGGGAAGGGGACCTTCTTATATGAGGTCACATTGGATGCAAAATCTAACCAACTTTAAACCCTGACCGATACAAAAACAGAAAAAGATCTCAATGCAAAACTCGCTAAACATGACTAATAAGTGAATTTTGCATGATACGTCCTCTTTAATTTTTTTGTTGTACGTTGTGAATGAACTATTACTATAGAAACACCAAGTGCTTTAAAATAAACATAACTTGCAGCTCAGAGCATTCAATCCAAACCTCACGCAAATTACTCCGGAAGTGGGAGTTCTAGAACAAGACAAAAACAACAACCGGCGAAGGACGTAGTTGCATCCGAACGGAAGCATTGGCCTTAGTCCGTGTGTCTTGTTTACAATTTTTATGCAGATTAATGGCGGAGACAGAAGAAAGACACCCACCCCGGTGTCTGTCTGAGTCTGGCAGCCATTTTAATGAACAGAGATTAATTTGTCCTCCTGCGCACTAACTTAATATGCTGTGCGGAACAACTTTAAAACATTTACAGCACAAGCCTTTGGGTCTCTCTCACCTTTTCCAGCCAGATTGTGTGTGTTTGTGAGTGTTTATAGATATATAAAGTGCTGAATGCTGATTGACAGATGGAGCACGTGTCCTTCAGTGGGTCAGATTCTATTTTTCGTCTTGCTCTTTTTTTTTTCCCGGGCAAAACCTGTTGATTGAGTTCCAAGGCCCCCTGCCTCAATCCAAAAACGAATCAATACACGCCGTCTTCTGTGTTTCTTTCTGTAACTGGAAAAGGTCGTTTGAAATTGCATCAGCGGCACGGCTACAGCTGTTGGACTTGGAGTATATCAGATCATCTTCTCTATGTGATATTGTCTGATTTATCGCTGGACTCCAAAGAAATCTGAGTCTGTGATCGAGATTTCATTATTTGTTCAATTCTTATATCATTTATTATTTAAATCATCCTTTTTGATGATTAATTTTTTGGCCTCTGACTAAATTGAAACATATCAGATTATCCTATTAAATAATACCATAGTAAGCTCCAACCGAGCAGTCTGATTGGATGAGAGGCTTTGCACGAGTTGTGATAATGGACAGGAACAGAACTGAGGCGTTGAACTATACAGTATGTATCATTTCTGTACGGTCGGCAGAACTGAGCAGAGAGCAGCTGCCTGACAAAACACATCTACAACCAGTCACAGAAGCACATTCAGCAAGAAACCACCTCTGATAACGTTATGTCTTCTTAAACAACACGCCGTCTCCTTCATAACTGCTTCGAAGTCGTTCCGAATTACCATTAAACCATCCACATTGTTCTGTTCATGGCTAATGCAAGCTAGAAAGCTAACATCTAACACAAGGTTGAATCCCAAATCCCTCTATAACCCCTGATCAAGGGCACTACTTGTTGTGTGGAACAAGGGATTGTACACCCTACGTAGTGCACTAGCTTTCCATTTAACACAATTTGGGATTGAACCCCACAACCTGGAAGTTACCGGAGCTGAGGGAAAATATAATGTAAATCAGCTCCTCAGGACTGTCCACCACATTCATGGTTTATTCTTCTCACCTTTTGGCTGTTCCACCAGTCGCAGAAGGATGCAGTATGTTTTAGTGGAGCAGAATAACTAGTTAAATAAACAAACAATCTCTTAATAATACATTTAGGAATTTGGCAGATGCCCTTATCCAGAACGATTTACATTTTTATCTCGTTTTATGTCTGAGCATTTGTGGGTTAAGTGCCTCACTCACTGTTGGCTCAACTTGGTGGTCGTGGGGTTTGGACCTGGGATCTTCCGAAGTGCAGGTTAATTTGATTTATTTTTACTTTATATATTGTATTAATTATTTTATGTATTTATTGTTTTGGGCTGTAGAACGAATAATTTGAGTTTTCTTTATTTCTTATAGATTTCAACGAAACTGTGTCAGGCTGTTCTCCACCTGTCATGCTTTCTGTTTGAGGAATTATGTGGCATGACGTCAGAACTCTGATGCTTATTTCAGGTTGTTATGAAGTCTTCCTCAGAATGCACTTGATCCAAACTCCAGGATTAGCTGAGCATCTCCATTTGAGCCTCCTGCTGTTCTGTTCTGTTATAATGAGTTACCGAGGCATCTACTCCAGATCGTGATCTTTCATCCATTCACTGATTCGTAGTTTCCCCAACTGCCAGCAGAACTATAGATATGGAGGTTGTTTAAAGGTGCTCTTATACTGTAACACAAGAAGCATACATATACATACATATAGCAAACATTATACAACTGTACAAGAAAATAAAGAGCATGGTCTCTGGGAATCGAACCTGGACCCTGGAGGTGCAAGTTGACAGTTCTACAAACAGTGCTGTCCCTCATTTCCTCATATTAAATTAATTTATGGTGGCATGGTGGTGTAGTGGTTAGCACCGGGTGTCACCTGTGGGTTTGAGAAATGAATAAAACAAAACATACTTTGAACACCTTTAAGTTTGTGGGCATGAGGAAACCCCTCTTCTCCACCTAAAAGGATTCCAAATAGAACTGAGGCCAAATATTAGACACAGCACCATGGGTCCCAAGAACGTTATCAAGGACGGTTGATCTTTTTTAATTGTTCTGATTGTTTTTATATGCAAAAATATGATTCTAGTGTTGGAACTTGGTAATATTGGTATTACGTTATTTCCTATGGGAAAATGCAGTTCACAATATGAACTTGCCCCTTGAGAACTCGCCTCCGGAACGGATTAAATTCGGAAAGGGTTTTTAAATTAGGGACTGGTCACTTCCTATTTCTTATTGGAATCCTTTTGGATTTGAACCAGTTTGTCGTTAAAAAAAAAAAAAAAAAAAAGTGTTCCTTGGTTGTCCCTTGATGTGGAAGAGGATTGCGTGTATAATTTTACATACCTTTTTATAAAAATAAAAGCTACGCACCTTTAATTCCCACAAGTAACTCTAAAAAGGACCATGGAACCCGATTTAATCCAAATTCTTGGTATCATTTTAATTCTTCTTGGTATCAAAGTGAAACAATCCTTCCTAAAAAGAAAAAAAAAAAAAAAACTTACGTTTCAAAAGAGCTACATGTTAAATGTCTGAGAAGTTTTAGGTAATGATAATAATAATAATAATAAGAAGAAGAAGCAGAAGCAGAAAGTAAATATTTTGGAGCAGAGAACTGCCTGATTAATATTTGCACTTTTCAAGGTTTACTGGATAATTAACGGTCCTTAGCTTCCTGAACAGGTGTGTCCTTGTGTTCTGTTTTGATTAAATCATGCTGTGTATTTGCGTGTTCATGTGTTGTTATGACTGACATAAAGTCAAAATCTGTTCATTAAAAAAAAAAGAAAGAAAACATTCCATTATAATATCATTATTTCATGTTTTTATTCATAAACAGCCATGACTTTTATTTCTGTTTATTTTGTTCCATTTTTTGGTTTACGTCTAGGTAATATATTGTCATGTCTACTCTGACACAACAGACACAACAATGAATTATCCGCTTGTTTACACATTACCTAACTGAAGCTTTTTCTCTGTTATAGGAATGTTTCTTCAGTCCTATATTAAAAGTGTCTTAACGTTCCCATTGAAAGTGCAAAGACATCCTTTTGGTTTCCAATTCTTCGTGGTGAGGTCCTGTCGCGGTGCAGATCCGGTTTACACTTGTTATCCATGACAGAAAGGGGCCGAACGGACAGGAGCGAGCGCTGCTGGAAAATTGGATAGAGGCAGAGCAGATAAGCAGGCTGAATCTCTGCGGCCTCTTGGGGCTAAAAATCTATTAGCAATGCCAGGAAGCTAAGCACAAGCCTCCTGGGTGAATGCTCCCAAGCCCTGGCAGTTTTTTTAATGAAACACTTGAAATCTTAGCCAGTTCATTTGTACCTCAGCCTCGACTTCCTCTCTTGTTATAAGACTCATCGGGGCAGGCTTTAACACGACGTTAAACTTTACTTTTTCTTTTCTTTCTTCGTTTTCATGTCTGCGTCAAATTGACAGTTTGTTCACCCCTCTGCCATCGTTAAGTTCACGTCTCATTTCTGACTCGAATAATCGGTTCTGACAGGTGGCGAAAGTTTTAAGTAGACTAGATGTTCTCCACCAGGAGTAATTAAGTTTTGTGTACAACCTTTCAAAAAGCTGAAAATAAAAAATTTAAGTCTATCAGAGATAAAGATGACAGCAGTTTCAATTATGTCGTTTTTTTTTCTTTTTCATCAAGTGTGATGGATTTCCATCAAGCCCGATTTTTTATTACTGCGTAGAGGCATTTTCTTTCATAGCATGTATGAGATTTGACAGAGAGAGACTACAAATTCAGTGGAATGTACCGAACTGTAAATGAATGGCCTGACAAGCAAAGGAAACAACTAGGGAGACTGAAATACGACTGACAACATCGACTCATCTAGAGTGCTAGAGAGAGAGAGAAAAGATGGAGAAAGGTCTTGTGACCTGATGAGTCCAGACTGAATCTATTCCAGGGTGATGGGCGTGTCAGGGTGAGAAGGGAAGCGCGTGAAGGGGAGCGATGCTCCCATCATGCATAGTGTCCACTGTACGAGTGTTATGTTCTGGTGTTGCTTCAGTCGCTCAGCAGGTCGAGACTCAGCAACGTTATGTGGAGATAAAATGAAGTCAGCTAAAGTTTTTTTCTGGCCATATTCCAGGATTCAGTTTGTGAAAAGTGGTTCAGGGAGCATGAGGAATGTTTTTTCACACCACATTGCACACCATAATTAAAGCTAAAGGCACTCAAACAAAGTATTAGAGTGTACGACTTTGTTTTGGCCAGGCAGTGTAATAAATGGCTTTTATTTAGAAATTGAATTACGATGATATACGACTATATTTATAACACGTCTCTACCTTCTACTGTACTGTATACTTTTTCTAATTATTACATTCTTTTAAAAGGAAAAAAACAACAATCAATACACTGACAAATGGATAAGAAAAAGAAGTAAAAAGTAATAGATAAATAAGACAGAACCACATAGATCATAATGAGATCAGAATGCAATGATAAGCCCGTCCTTAAGATCATGTAAAACGATGATGCAAAATTGTTTCAGAGTTTTGCTATAAGGAACATGAAGACGAATGAAACTTTCCAGGCATTCGTAAATCGCCCGGAATTATGTAACCTGCTTCTGCTGCTAATGAGAGAATAACATCCAGTTTGTTTTTAGCGCTTATACATGAAACGAGGTGTCGGAAGAGCTGAGAGAAATGAGCCATTATTGACACAACGTACAAAACGGAGCCTTTAATTTGTTCCTCCATTATGAAACTCCTCATAATCTCTGGGGAAAGTTTTTTTTTTTTCAGTGCTCTATGATTCATCATATTTGCGGAATAGTTCATTTATCAGAGTACAGCAGTGAGAAAACACACACACACACACACACACACACACAAGTCAGTACAAATGCGTAGTGCTGATTAATCTCTCAGTTTCACGGCATTAAATAATAATGAGAAAAGAATTTTTGTTTGAGTATTTTTAAACAGTGCCAAGTTTTTTTAAAAAATTACTAATTTTAGTAAGACATCTTGCTCGTCCCTTATGAATATGAATGACTTGTGGAGGATGTCAAGGAATCAGCCTTGAAGCCGAAAAACCATATATTATAAATTATACATATAGATAGATAGATAGATAGATAGATAGATAGATAGATAGATAGATAGATAGATAGATAGATAGATAGATAGATAGATAGATAGATAGATAGATAGATAGATAGATAGATAGATAGATAGATAGA
>QMIH01000005.1:1473255-1484527 GCA_003987875.1 Clarias batrachus | reverse complement strand
GTTTTTTTCAGTTGTCAGCCAATCATATCAAAGCATAATAATAATAATAATAATAATAATAATAATAATAATAATAATAAGCTGTAGTAGATTTATTGAAGATGTATCATTGAAGATTTTCTTGTCACTAATTCCTCTCTCAGCATGGTTGCTAGCTTGCTAATTACATATTACAGGAGCTTTCAATCATGTCCTTCATTATCTCCATCCCTGTCCAGTCATTGCTTTGTTATCACACTGTGTTCACCTGTTTCATGTTAACTCTAGATTAGCTTGCTAAATTAGACTACGCTGTTTTGTGTTGCAACAAGTTTTGCATTTCTTCTTCGTGTTTGACGTTTCTATCCCATGAGTCCTGTATGATTGAAACAAAAAAAACAACAGCAATCAAACAATAGTGGTGGAGCTGGAGTCGGAGTCCATTTCTTAGAAACTGTTCCCCCAAAGTTGTTAACTCAGGCCCTTAGTACAATTTTCGACCCAAGGTAGGACGCCTGAGCTCACCTGTCAATCTGTTCAGACAATATATATATATAAATTTTTGTAGCCTTTCCCGCACACCGTGCCATGCAAAGATCTCGGTGTATCAGCAGAAAGACGTTGGGGATAACCTTTATTTCCAGAGAGAGAGGGCTTGCGCATGCCGTGTATTTTTGATAACAGATCGGCCATCATTCACGCCAGACGAGTTTCCATCAGCGCGAGGAGAAGCAGCAGTCAGTCCTGGAGTGATTTGACAGGCGCCTAGACGCTCGCCTGAGCCCAGGGGAGGCTGTGTTGCGCTCTCAGACAAACCCGGTAAGTAGCAGTGGGATGCCAGGCTGCATGATGGAATACGGGCTGTGTTATCTCACAGCGGGATCAGAGCCAGGATTTAGACAAAGGGACTTTACTCAGCTCAGGGACAGCATTGAGGCAAAATGAACTGAATCTGGAGCGAGATTGTCAAATTGACTTTTACAGGGAACATTGGGCTACGGCGAATTAACTCAGTGGAAGTCTGTCGCATAGCGCTGCATTAGACCAATATCAAATCATCTGAGGTCTCTGTGGTGTCAGAATATCTGTAACTTTGTTACCTGACTTTAAATATTTAAGCACTATATGACCACAACAGCCAGAGATCTTCACTGCTGAGCCGGCGTTATTCACGATCACTCGCAACCTTGAGCGTCCTATGGCTTTATACAGCAGCGAACAAAGCAAGAGCATTACGGAAAGCAGAGAAACATTATCTCTAATGCCTGTGTTTTATACAGGCGATTTATTCCGAAAAAAAAGTGCTCCATTATTTGTGACTTGTTGCTAAGCTGTAAAATATTATACAAACGCGAATAAAGGGATCAACTAGCGACTAATTTTGAACGCTCTGTAGGCAGTCTGCTTGGTTTTCGATAGCATGTTTCGTAACATCCTGCTATTATTCTGCTCTGTTTTCCAAATACAGCGGCACTTTGGTATATGAATTTAATCCGTTCCAGAGACGGGTTCTTTAAGCGAAATTTCATATTGTGAAACGTATTGTCCCATAGGAAATAGTGTAAATGCAGATAATCCTTTCCAGTCACCCAAAGATATTACCAATATTACCAATTTCCAACACTATACTCATATTTTTGCATATAAAAACAATAAAAACATTTATAAAAGACATGCAAATGAAGTAAAATATGAAATAAATAGACATTAAACCTCACTTAAGCTTAATTTATGATTCCTCTTTGAACCGGATGCTTAAAAAACTAAATTGAAAGCGGCTCCCTTTTCATCTTGCTACCGTCTTTGAAAACATTTTTGGGACCAATGGTGCTGTGTCGTCAATAAATATTCCATTAAAAAAAGAAATATATATATATATATAATTAACATGTTCTGAACGGCTTCTCGGTTGCTCATAATGTCTGCTGAAAATGCTTCTTATGCCATCTTGCAAAATTTCAGTTCTTAATAGAAAATTTGCGAGATCTGGCGTTTCTTTACCGCGATATTCCTGTAAGGCTACGTGAGTGTCATGCCACCTGCGAGACACACAATGAACTTCATTTACTTCACTTCCCAGCATGCACGCTCCGGATCACCGGAGTACTAATGACACGACACACATGCTTCCAATCTGTACATCAGTTCAGGAAGATGTTCAGGAACATCAGATCCCAATGAAGTATACACTTTTATTTTATCTATCAGACTATACCAAGTTGTTGCTTCCTGATTGATTTCCTGTGTGTGAACTTAGCTTTGAACTTTCAACCTTGTGTTTTGGACTATTCATTGACGTTCCCCTGACCTTTGCCCTTGACCTTTGCCCTTGACCTTTGCCCTTGACCCGATTTTGCCTTTGAACTACCAGATTTGATTTCGTTGTTTCAGATAAACGATGTGTTCCACCTGCACTTGCGTCCTCTCTGCTCTGTGGTTCTAAGAGTAAGCTGTATTTATAATCTTTTATATATATTTAAAGTACTTTTAAAGGAGTGGATAAATTATAAGTGGAACGATGCAAGTTTTCTGGATAACATGTAGAAGTGCTGGACTGTATTTCCTCCAGTTTACTGTATATGCTGAAATAAGTCTTGAGCCTCCCCTCATTGCTTATCTAGCAACCTGAGCAATGACCTCATTTCCCCTCTCGTCTGTTCCAACCACTCAGCATTCGGCATCAGCCGGATACTAATCACCTCCTGATCATCTGCACCTGTCTCGTGCTGGTTCATCCCCTAAGATTTTTAATGTTTGAATGATTCATAGGTCACTGTGTGGCCTAACAAACACCAAACACCTAAATTCCTATGAAACTGCTCAGGTAAAGGGACTGGACTGAAAATATACGAGAGACGAAAAAGTCCTTAATACTAGAATTAAAAATACAATACTGCAGTCTGGCTCTTTGGAAGCATAATATGAACAGACCAGTGGGGACTCCAGACCTTTGCATGGCACGGTATATTACGCAGAACATCAGATGTACCTATAAATTACAAACGGTAAAACTTAATAAACAGTATAATATTTCATCCATCCATCCAGCAACCTCTGTAGTCCAACTAGGGACCATGGAGTCCAAGTATTGTATTTAAATGAATCAGCTTTGTCCATATTTTTGATTAATAAGAGTGGAATGGTATATATCCTTTTTTTTAACTTACTGTTTATAAAAGTCATTACAATGATGTCATGCTAATGTTGTCCCTTGCTTCCACCCACACAACTCCCCTCGACACACACCCTCCATCCGAAAGGCTTTTCTGTGTCTGCTTCCATAAATATAGTTTATAATGTCCATCACTGAGTGTGTGAGAGGCTGAGTGTGAATTCGTTCAGAGGGACTTGCAGATTTATGGCACGTGTCCACGCTTTCAAAATCACTACAGAGACGTTTCTGCTACGAATAATTCATTTTAAAAAAAACTTTATGTGTATTTATGCATATATATATATATAAAACACATTATAACATTATATAAGACTCCTGTTTGGAATAAATTCCTGCAGGCACGCCAGCCCTTTAACGCGTAAGATTGAGGATCTGAGCTTTAAATAAATCGATAAAGAATGTATTTGTGTTGGTCTGAAGGCTGTTTTGTGTTTCATAGAACATTATTAATTATTACATTTTACACTATTAAGTTCAAATGAGATGCGAATGAAGTTAAGTACACAATCCCTTGTGGTCACAGTGTTATCCAAATGCAGACGACCAGTGTTGGGGGACGTTACTTTTTAAAGTAACTAATTACATTACAAAATGACTGTTCTCGAAAAGTAATCCGTTACATTACTGCGTTACTTTCTGATAAAAGTAACTAGTTCGAGTACTTTTCCACTGCAGAAAATGAAAACTTCTTTGTGCTTCCTCATGCATGTTATTTTAGTCAAGACCTTTATAATTATTCTACCATCATCACTCAGTGAAGTTTGGCCTATAATCTGTTAACTACTGATACCCCTATCTCACCTACGCGGTTTCGCGCGGTGGCCATAAGTACGGTTCATCAGGATTCACCGCCAGTTTTGGGGCCGTGATTAGGTTTCCATCTTTCAGCGCGTCGGTCCTCACATAGTCAAACCACATAGGTGAGATAGGGGTATAACAGCGGGAATAACAGAGGGGGGCGGGTTATCGGGGGCGGGGCTTGTGGGATAAAATGAATAATGTTGTCTGGGCGAGAGGAGCATGTTCTCTCCACCAAGTCACTACAGCAACACTACTCAGTGGCGAGGTCATAGCGCTTTCCTCTGAGCGTGTTCCACAGCCGTGTGATGCGGCAGGAGCAGCACTTACAAGAGATGTGAAGGTCAGCTTCAAGTAACCAATGTCATTTCAATGTTAGAAATCTGTACCATTATCGCTGTTCACACCTAGCTTATTAAATCTTCAATACGATACGGCTTTATAAAGTCAGTGTGATGATGGAGAGACTTCAGCTTCCCTTCGTGTCACCTCCGCTCACGACACGACCGCCTTCCAGTTGACATTTCCGTCATGTGGCATTTCACTGTCTGTTTTTTTTCTCCTTTTCCTGAAACGCAATGTCAAACAGCTCAGATGAAAAGAGGTCTCTGACAGAATATTAACAAGACTGCTAGGATCAGAGAAAATCCTCACCCATGATATGACAGGTAATAACATTATGGTGCCACGGATTTTTAATAGATAAAAAAAAAAATTATTATAATTTTGACGTAGATAAAGTGTCTTAAAAGTGCATTCAGTTAAATGACGAATGACTGCAAAAAAATTACATCTTAGAAAGTGAAATATTGATGAATTTAACCAAACAGCCAAAACACAGTATTGGTGCTGTTTTATATTTTTATGTTACACATATAATACAGAAAATGTGACAAAGAAGCTACTTCTGAAGTTTATACAGCATGAAAGTGACCGATGTTGCTTTTCTAAATATTTCAAGTTTCTAACGTCAACCATTTTAGAGAGATGATTTTATATGTTCCCCAAAACTGGCGATTTTTCAGCTTATACTGTCTCGCTTCAAACTAAAAGAATATAAAATGCTAATTATTTATATTTAATTTTGACTATTGATGCTAAAATTGGTTTATGCCTCTAAAGGCACATGTCTTGTAAAAATTGTTGTTAAATTAAAGCATTCTGTGCAAAATTAAGGATTTTGTCCCACAAAAATCTGTAGTGTCCGTAACCATGTCAAATGAATGTTGCAATATCTTTTAGCGTTTTAAAATAATAAACTTTTATCTCTTTTCATGTGAAATCTAAATTGGCCAAGTTTGATCTGAATGACAGTTAAAACCATTGAAAGATTTGAATTTTAATAACTGACACTAAAACATAAAATGACATGAAATTGTATTTAGCAAATGTGTTTCTTTTTATCTGATAAAAATATAAATGTGTATGCATATTTACAAAAAATGAAGCATGGATCAGGAGATAGGAAGTGTTAAATATTATGAAAAATGGTGTTATATGATCCTTTCTGAAAATTCACTTTTTCACCTAGGTCAGACATTTTTTAGCACTGATACCATGTTTTGAAAGCTATCTATAATTTCTTAAAATACCCACACAATATATTTTACACTTTTATACCTCAGAGTTTATAATTTCTTTCTGTACTGTTTGTAAATTCTGCATAATTCATACCTTTCTATTTCAATTCTATTAATTTTTGTAAATATTGTACATTTTTCAGCCTAAATGTTTTTTTTTCTTAATTTTTTAATTCTTTTTTTTTCAATTGCTATTTTTATGTTAACTTTATTTGAAAATTATATATAATAAATATATATATTATTTTTATTTAAATGTAATCTTGTGCAGTTTATTTAATCATAAAAAACAGTCTTTCTTTTTACATCATGGTTATGTTTATGACAAATAAAATTAGAATTTGAAAAAGAAGATTAGAACAAACTAAATATAAGACTATTAAACTGACTTATTTCTAGTTAAATGCAACCAAAAAATGTCTTTTTTTTTTGCCAGATAATTTTGTTAGTTTTTAGGAATGTAATTTCTTGAAAGAACCTAAATTATCTACTAGTTGAACAAAACTTTTTGCTTGCAATTTAAGGACCATCTTATATTTGCTTTGTTGTAATCTTATTTTAAGAATTTATAGATAGATTATGCTAAATTCAGCAACATTTCGCTTGTTAATGCCCGTCCATTAATATTGAAACATCTTTCTCCACAATCTGTCCATTGTTAGTTATGAAAGATGACCATTTATTATTTATTCACTCTGAAATCCACTCTAAGCCAGTGTGAAATAACAGGAAGCTGCATCATACAAATCGCCTGAACATTACAGGAAATTGAAAAGTTCGCTCTCTTATTATTTTTAACGGTATTGATGATATCGACTGATGAGGTTACTTTGAATTCTGTTATCTATAACATAAATATAAGTTATGTTAAGTTTAGCATGTCTTCAAACACTGATGTTAAATACCTCTATTGTGTGTATTTGCTTACACAATGTATGATACTGTAATTTATTCTAAAGAATGGTGATGGTGGAATTAAATAGTTTTTTGATTCACTGTTAAAAAATGATAAAGTCACAAAGGCTAAGTGGCACCCCAGCGGCTAGACCTTGTAGTCTGTTTCCTCATGTCTTACTCGTATTTTAATAACAGTATCCCGGCTTAAAAGCCTTCTCTCGGGGAACCAATTTCCCCTTATGTCTAGCTCTAAATTGTTTCTGCTTATGTGAACGCCAGCAGACCTTCACTTAACATCACGTCAAACGGCGCTAATCCTTAAAAAACAGAATGACGTTCCAGAAGTCGAGAGCTGTGAAACAGACAGGGGGGATCCACTTAATCTCCTTTTCTATCTCTCTTTTATTCGATTAATCCCCGCCACAGCTGTTTGAGTCACACTCCGCTTGTATAATGGACGTCCTTCCCTGCTGTGAGCTGTAATTGAAAAATGACGGGTCGCGCGCCGCTCCTCCTGACTGCCACATGTAGGGCAAATACAGTCTTCTTAAAACCGCTGCTTGTCTGCGAACGTTTGGTTTCAACACCGCAGATTATGTTTTGTCTAAAAATAAAACTAGCGCAGATGTGGTGTCTGAAGGTTGCTTGTTTAGGTTTGTCTGTGTTTTCGTGTGAAGTGTGACAGAAAAATGGACAAAAAGTTAAGACGCTACGCTAAAATTCTTCAGAGTGGCTATTTCGAAGGTTTCCTTTCTTTAGCTTGCTGTTTACTGTTACTTTTTTAATGATCTGTACTTAAAACCATCTATACCTCATTCAAGGAAGTTCCATTGTCCTGAATATCAGAGTGGCTGTCATGTCTTCTGTACTTAGCCTGCGCCCTACGACCACATGACAGCCGTGCTGATATCGAGCACAACGTCACTCGTATCATATTGTTTAATTAAGGGTTTTAACTATCGTTTAAGAAAAACATGCCAAATTTTCAACCCTGGTACAAATCTAATTATTGATCCAAGACAACATCTTTTTTATACATTCAGTATCTATAAGCTTTGATTACTTTGGCAAAATTAGACTTGTCGTGTCTATAAAAGACTAAAAGTAAACACCAAACTTGGCTGATTTTTTTTTTTTTTCAATCCAAATTCAATCACATAATTATGCCCTTCTTCCCACTGGGTTCTATTCGTCTTGTCAATTTTCCAAAATGCTCCTCACAATCCCCTCTGTAAACGTATTTTCAATATCAAAATCAAATCCAGCCTGCATGCCGAATTAACCTCTAAATAATTAACCGCTCCGAGTAAACTCTAATTACTTTTTTTTTATATGCTTACAAATGTTAGTACAAGAGCAATGATGTCAACAAGAGGCAAATCAATTTGCATTAATCTCCTCCCTCGTGGGGGTAAATCTATGCAGATTATTTAAACATCATTAAACAACTGCGGTTCATATTACAAAGCTAGTTAATAATAGATGAGGTTTGTTATAAAGCAACGGATTCATATCGGAATTCTCTTTGCATGCGATTTGAAAATATTACAAACGCAATCAAGTAATTAAACGCAGCTGGGTTCGTGCAATGAAAATAATGCCACTTCAGTTAAGCATTTTTTTTTAGCTGGTAATAAAAGTAACAGACTTCCAGGAGTTCATTACAAGAAATGAAAAAAACAAAACAAGCCTCAGGATCTGAGAGACTTTAACAAGCTGGGTTAGAGCATTTCCTATGTGGCAGGTCTTCCTGTGTGGTCCTGGTGCACAGTGGGTTGTACTAGTAGTCCAACAGTGTCATGGGTGTCCAAGGATCATTAATCTGGATAAGGGAAGCAAAGGCTAGCCTGTTTGGGTCAATCCTACAGAAAAGCACAAAAAGTTATTTCTGGCTATAATTGTCATGGCCTAGGTGGTGGTACTGGCTGGCTAGACCGGCTGATGGTGTGGTTGCAGTGGGCATGTAGGGTAGGCATGAAGGCAGAGGGGTTGTTCAACAGAAAGAGTCTTTATTTAAACACAAACTAAAAAACAGACACAAACAAAGAAAGGAACCAAAAGAACAAACTCAAACTAAAACTAGGGCTCAGGAAAAACACAGGAACAGGAGCTGAACACAGGGAAACCAGGAGCTGGAATAAGGGAACGGAGCGCTGACACAGGGAACTGAATAAGGAAACATGGAGCTGGAACTAACTAAAGACACATACGGGAACTAGAGAAAAGACAGGACCGGAGAGACAAGGATAGTCAGGAGACAGGACCAGGGGCATAGGGACTAGGTCCCTAACAGTACCCCCCCCCTCCCCCCTTAAAAACGCTCCTCCTACTGGAGGTCCCAGTTACTCTCCCGCATTGTGTGGAGTCGTTTCACCCAACTTACGATGCCGACGAGCTGGTTCCCTGAGTAGGATGGGAAAGCAGGCGAAACTGGAATGCCGCCGAAACCAGGCGACGGAGGCGGTCTCGGGCCTGCCCTGGACGATTGGCAGCGGAGGGAGGCAGCAATGGCGCATTCTCGGGGTGGTAGACTCTCGATGCCAAAGCCGGGTGGTGGATGTGGGACCTCATCGACGCTCTGGGACGGGAAGGGGGGGATCCTCCACTGAGGCACTGGACGACAGTTGGAGCCTCCCCATGAGGCTCGGGAGTGGAGGTTGGAGCCTCCTCATGAGGCTCGGGAGTGGAGCTTGGGGCCTTCCCGTGAGGCTCCTTGACGAGGTGGGACCTTCACTGTTCATTTGTAGGGCAAGCCGACTACCCTCAGCCTGCTTGCCCCAGCGTTACGGTTCCAGCCCCCCCTCCAAAAAAATGTCTCAAGGGGGGCCCCTCTGCTATGCCCTGGTCGGGTCGAGCATTCTGTCATGAGTCTATAGCATATAGGGTAGGCCTTTATTGTTGTTATGTTGTTAATGTTGTAATTAACAACATAACAATAATGTCCCTAACAGTAATAGGAAGATAAAAAAAACACAGACTGCATCTGCACAGTGTTGCGCAGACGAAAACTGGTCAGCATCTCCATGTTGACATAGAGGAACATAATGAACTGTTCAAGGTGTTGCCTTTAAACTCCCCAGATCTCCGTCTGATTGAGCATCTGTTGGATGTAACTCATAACTCTCTTGGAAGATCCTCATAACTTAAAGGATCGTCTGGTAACACCCTTGTGCCAGACACCAGAGGACATCTTCAGAGGTGTTTTGTTGTCCAGACCTTAATGAGAGTTGTTTTGGTGACACAAAAGGAACCTAATCAATATATTTTTTATATTATTAAGAGGTTTTGTAATCATTGAGGATTACAAAAAAATCTTCAGCAGTTTGTTCGAGTCTGAACACTCCTTGAGGCTGACGACATAAGGTTGTCTCAGCACGGAGAATCATGGAGAATCAGGCTGTAACACCAGACCTCTACTATACACCAAACACATCCACATATGCACCGACTACGTCACTCAAAATCTCAGCCAAGCTGTCAGACCTACATAAATCCAATTTAAACCCATTTAATAAACCCTTCATAAATAATGATCTCTAATGCTGGATAAACCTTCTCATCTGTCTCATTTCCAGAACAGCATCCATAAATTGCCAATATTTACAATGACAATATAATATACTGTATAAAGAACATATTAGACTGCCTCCATTAGTGTCAGAGCGTACAAAACAGGCTATGGAGAAGTCACCATCTGTATGCATTGCACACAAAACACGCCAGATGATTACACACATGCCATATGGGACGGCACACCAGTTAAGCACTTCTGGAAACAAATCGCTAAGGAAATATCTGGTTTATATTTTAGTTTTTTTTAATCATGCCATCTTCTTCACTCTGAGATACTTCTAAGATCAACAGCAAAAGGAAACTGTGACGGTTCTTCTTATAGCGCTAACCATCTCTAAGAAATCTATTCTATGCATGCATGTCTTAGTTCTGTGGAGTAACTGGAGTAATTAACCCAGAGGAAACCCACCAAGTACCATAAGAACATGCAAACTCTATGCAAAAATGTGGAAATCGAACCTTGAACCTGGAGGTGCAAGGTGATGGTCCTTGATGCTATCGCCACCGTGTGTGTTTCACAATAGAGATTTAAAGCCTGGGATTGCAAGAGAAAAGTTCAGCATTGGACCAGCAATTGTTTCTCGAGGCCTTACAATACTGTACCTTCAGTGCTTTGTTGAATGTCTAATGAACCATTACATTGTTTTTACCTGGGAGATGTTCTACTTTGGTTTCTCCTCTCAGCTTGGTGGAGTGCTGTAGACAAGCTTGTCCTTCTGGAAGTTTCTCATTTCTCCAAACAGGACCTTTAGAGTTCTATCAAAGACTCAATAGCTCCGAATGTGTTCTGTTTAAGAATATTGGAAGACAATATGTTCTAAAGACCTTGAAACCTGCAGAACATGTTGTACCCTTTCCCAGATTTGGGCCTGGATACAATCTCAGAGATCTGTAGATGCACATTTTAGCTTGTTTTTGTCAGCTGTCAGGCTTTTTATAGATTGAGATAGAAAGAGCTGTGCTTTTTCAAAGCTCTCCTGTGAATTAATCAAGCTGTAGAAGAAACATGTTAATGAAAATGACCTCCAATTAATAAATAGGAAGTCAGGTTAGTGTAGGAATAATAACTTCCAGTTTTTTTTTTTTTATGTTCAAAAAACATGAATTTTGTAGAGTCAAAATGAAATGATGCACAGTCAGGGATTGGGAATGGGAGTTCATGGAGATTTGAGTTTCTGATAACTAGAGGAACCTGAGCTCAAGTCATATGCAAACTGTAACATTTGTGAGATTACAAAACAAAGAAATATCTTCAAGGAACTGATTTTTT
>QMIH01000005.1:1452662-1473116 GCA_003987875.1 Clarias batrachus | reverse complement strand
ATATATGCTGCAGAATATGCTGCAGAATCGTCCATGTTTTGGATTGTAGTTACATCATTATTTTATTGTGAGCACCAGATAAACATTTTTCCACCGCACTGGATTTTACGCAATATTTTTCTATTTCAAAGCATTTTCACAGTCGTGCCGTAAGTAGAAACGTCGCTCATCATTCATCGCAACTGTTCTTCTTTGGCAGCCTCAGCAAGTTGGAAGACCTCCAATCCCCTTGGATTAAATCCTTCCGGCTTTGAGAGCTTGTTAAATCTTTAATCAGGATCGGCACCTTTATCGAGACCGAGTCAAGACTCAATTAAAGCTTGTCGCGCTTCTTCTGCTGTGTGTTTCTGCTCGGGATTTATAAGAGCGACTGCGACGTGGACCTGGTTACGTAATGATCTAAGAAAGAAAGAAACAGTGACAATGATGAATTATCGCATGCTTAAGTAGTCCTGTGAGCGCTTTGTCTTTCTCTGAATTCTGAAGAGTTCCAGTTTCTCTGGTAATCTTCTGAAACTTATTTTAACTGGGCGCAAAAAGGATTTTTAAAACGTTTGAACCAGTATATGTTCTAAAGGTGGGATTAGTAAGGTGTTGATTCATTTGTCTCTAAGGTCACCTCTGATAGTAGTTCAGCACTTTGTACAGGTAACTGTCTTCATTTGATTGATTGATTGATTGATTGATCGATTGATTGATTGATTGATTGATTGATTGATTGACGATATGGCAGAGTCGTTTCTGAAGGTATATGTATTTAATATGTACAGCCTTCCAAGTGAATGTCTGGCTCGAGGCCTCCAGTGACCTCCACCGAACCAGGATAAGCAGTATAGAAGATGAATGAGAGAGAGAGTACAAAAAATGTTGTATGGTTGCATAAGAGAGAAAAAAACACACACATTTAGAAGTGTCTAAGTAAATGAAAGAAAAGCTTTCAAGCAAGAAAATTATGTTATGTGGCAAAATTGTCCATGAAAATACAAACTAAAATACATAAAACACTAAAATATCTTCCTTATTCTAGTTTGTTTTTATTATTTAGGGCTCGACCATGAACTCAAAAAAGAAATGGTGCCATTACTTGTATTCCAAGAGATTTCAATTAACCTGAGGAAATGATAAGTTTATATTCTTCACACTGGAAATGAAATAAATTAGGTAAAGAATTTTGATGCACAAGAATGTGACTTAAGTCAACTAATAGAAACGTGAGGATTTTTCATTTTTTCCTATTTTCATGATAGGGATCTTTAAGTTCATTCAGCCTCTATTCATCACATATATATTACTGCCCAGTGAAATTCTTTATTCTTTGCATATTCCAGCTTCTTATTGCGCCAGAGATCAGAGCACAGGGTTAAGTATTAAGACAGGATTAAGGGCCTCGCTCAAGGTCCCAGTGGCGGCAATCAAGGGAAGCCGAGCTCGACCCGCCGACCTTCCGATCAGTAACTCAGAGCCTGAACACGCTGAGCTACCACAATGATTAACTATATCAATTCCATGTCTTTTAAATGTGTTCATTGAAAGACTCTTGCATTATGAAGCCAGGGACATTGAGTTAATCTGATTTGTCCAGTTATTTTCTGGTAGCTTCCTTGAATTGATGATGATGATGATGATGATGATGATGATGATGATGATATTTTGTCCCTGACTCCGCTCTTGCTTCATAATTTATGAAAACAAAGATGTAGATTTCCCCCTGGTGGTGGTGGTTTAGTAGTGCACCACTTGTACACCAAACCCAAGTAAGTTTTATTTGTTGTCCTGAATGTCCTGAAAACTCAGTGGTGCAGCTCTTCTTACTGGTCCATAGATGAGTTTCATGGACGTCTCAATATCGTTGCATGGAAATGTCATTATTTCTATTATTATTTTCCTCGATTATTTCAACTCACAGACTAAATCGGGACCTGACGTACTAGATGTGCTAGAAGTGTTTTATCAGCATTACCGTAGCAAGTGTCTAATGGTATGATTCTGTTTCCTAAAAGAAAAACATCACTCTCAGGTCGTACATGCATCAACATCAGATTTTATTCGTGGCTTAGATCAGATCAAGAGCCGAAAAAAAACGAAGCACCACTTTACCATGCTCAGAGAGATATAAATGCACAATAATGTCCTAATACATTAGCTCATGTGCTAGAAACGCTATATATGTCCTGATTACCAAATTCAGATACAATCCGCTGATAAAATATATAATTCTATATAATTATAGATATTGTATATATGTCTTTGTATATCTACATATAGGTCTAGCATAATAGCATAATATCCACCATGTATTTGCTTTTTTCTCACAAATGGTTGCTTTTCTATGTGGCCCGGAAACCACAACATGGGGCGATTTCAGCAGTTCAGCATTTTGTGTATTACCTGTTTCCCAGCAACATGCAGTAACAAGATGCTAAAAAGAAGGGGGGGGAGAGAAAAACATTATATAAGCACATACTGTGGTATTTTCATACAGATATAATTGTGTGTATGGATTCGCAGAGTACCAGCTCTAATGGAAAGTTCTGGAAGCTCAGGAGCTTGACGGAGCTGAAGTACGAGTCTTGATCAGCCTCCTTCGCACCGGATTGACGGGCACAGGGGTGTTGGCTCTCTCCTTCTCCTTGTTTGTTTTCAGGTCGTCGATGAAGCTCTCGATGGCCGTGAACTTATCCGTCAGCTCGCCAAGGTGGCTCTTCAAGGCATTGAACTCCTTGTACAAGTCGTCCAAAGCCTCAGACAAAGGCTGGATCCTGCAAAAAAGAAAGAAAGAAAAGACAAAAGGAAAAAAAAATTTTTTTAAAGGGTAACTGATTTGACCATTTGAGTGTAATTATCCTTGACTCATATCCAAACCATCCAAAGCAAACCATCCGGGAAGCTCCTGATTGTGCATGCAGCATTTCCAGTAGCCATAATGACACAGTCTGCTCTGAAATAAATCCAGCAACTGGAGTTCCAGACTTCCCTGCAAACCCCAAACCATCAATTTTCCTTCGTGGCTACATATTTTGTCCTTCTCAGAGAATGTTTATGGTCTGTCGTGAAAGTCATGAGGTGATGGAAAAAGAAGAGGGATGACCTAACGCTACCTGGCGTAATCTGGCAGCACGGTCTGGTGGTCTTTCTGGAGAATGTCCTTCACCTGGCTCAGGATACCGAACTTCCAGTCGTCCAGGACTTGAGTCAAATTCGCCACACCTCTCATGTTCACTTTCTCAGCTGGACAGATATTTAAAGTGAACAATAAAATGCCATGTCATCATTTTGTTCTCTCTCTGTTTTTTTTTTTTTTTTACTTCAAATATAATTTCCAAAAAGTAACTCACATCCATCACGGTAGCTCCATTCTTTATTAACAGGGCGCTTCTTTTGGCCGAACACCACAACCGCGGATAGAGCCAGGAGCAGGAAGCTCAGCCTGAATCCCATCCTGGCAAGCGAAACACACACACACAAAAAAAAAAACGGGAGGAGGACCATGCCTAAATTCTGAGATGTTTCGACTGTTTTGTTTTATAGCAGGAACATTCCATAGCCATATCCATATCCCAGACCCTATTTAGGAACAAAATAGTACTGGATAAACATTTAAGATGAACCCCAGTGGAAGATTTAGGTCTGCTTTTATATATTTTATTTATATATCTGTCTCCCAGCAGTTCATTATGTGTAACAGGTTAACTCTAGCTTCGACTGATCAATTTAAATGGCTCCATCATTTTACATCGAAAATGATCTGCCATAAAAAGTCTGTAAATTTAAAAATAAATGAATAAGTAGAATCCCAAATTATTACATGATGAATTATCCAAATGTTTTTGGATATTTATCAGCTGCATCAAAAATTCAGCTTTTTCTTTTACATTTAAGAAATTTTGATTCCAAATTCCCCTTTTTTTTTCAAAAAAAGATTTAGACTAAGCATCTGCCTTATCTCTATAATCTTTACCTTTACATCTGTTTCAAATTTTCTGTAAATCCACTCTGAAGAATATCAGCCTTCATTATTCTGCCATCATGAGAAATTATTCCATCTTGTCCCAAATTCACATTTGTCATTAACATCTTTGCATTGTGTCTTAAATTCACAATCGTAGTTCACTCTGGGGATTAGAACTATCATAAGAACCCAGAATACATTTAAAATTTAGTTTCTCTGAAGAACAATAGGCTTAAATATCCTGCATAATATTTATTTCTAATATTTACAATTTATATTTTTTAATACTACTGAGTGCCAGCATAATTGAATCTGGACTTGAAAGGCTTTAGGAGAAATTCTAAATAGTCTTTATTTACGTTTATCTTTTATTTGGGTTCAAATTCATCTTTCTTCTTTTTATGATATATAATTGGCTTTACTGCTTTATGAGTCTCACCCTGAAGCTCAAACCCTTGTGAATTTAATTCTGAGCCATTTTAATCTCATGAATATATAGAGACTTTTGAGTGATTTGAGAAATTTCCATGCATAAAAATAATCTTAAAGAAGAGTAAATACCTGTGAGCGACTGTGTGAGTGTGTCCTCAGTAGAGCGTCTAAATAGTGTTCACACACGTGTCTCCAACCTAAGCACACTGCACACGCTTCAGAAATACTGAATATACAAAACACACCCTCTCATTTTCGTTCCATCATCTGAGCTGCCACACACACACACACACACACACACACACACACACACACGTATAAGCAAGTCCTTTTGATTTGCACAGGATTCTCCCCCTGCAGGTTGACAACATTGCTTAAGTGAGAATAAATAATTCAAGTATGTGACATTTTTTTTTTTGTATATGCACTCATCTTTTTAAATGAAAGAAAGGTTTTGTCTGTACATTGATCAGAATTCACTCTTCATACATTGGACGACCAGAAAGTCTCATAAAAAATTCTGTCTGTCTGTCTATCTGTCTGTCCAGCCAGATTTTGTTACAGCATCACGCAAAACTGGCCGGACAGAATCTAATGAAACTTTTGCGGTACTTAGATATCTGTCTGAAATTTAGAAATGTTGAGTGAAAGCAATGTTATGAACAGTTACTGTATGTGGGGAATTTAATAATCTATTTTAAAATTGGCTACTAATAGGGCACACACTATGGGCACACCAATTAGCCGAAACTGCATGTCTTTGGAGTGTAAGGAAGCCACGGAGAAAACCCACCAAGCACAAAGAGAGCATGCAGACTCCATGCACACTGAGGCAGGAATCAAACCCGGACCCTGGAGGTGCAAGGCAACAGCGCTAACCACTAAGCTACCATGTCAACATACACCTGCACCAATAGATATTAATTAGAAAAGCGAAACTGAACATTTCTACTGGAATTAGTTCATATTTTCACCACTAAAATAACAAAGTTATGGTGAAGTAAAGTGGTATAAGTGAATTTTAACACGCTGGAGTCAGTGTAACACAAAACTTCATCTTTATCCGATCTACTTTTTGTCCATTTCTCATCTGTGATTCACTCTCTGATAATATAATGTTTTATATATTTTTATTAATTAAACATTTTATGCTTAAAGTTTCCTCAGTAAGAGAATTGTTGTGTGATTATTTTATCGGTGTATTTATTCATGTATGCAATTTGAGCTAATCTGAGTGTCACAAAAACAGATTTTTTAAAAAGTAATTGTGATAAATATCTGACGGTTAAAATTAGTTGTTGTGGTGATTTTGTTGTGTGTTTTACTGTTTTCAGCATTTTATTATCATCATTTAGAATTATATTACACGCAAAAAAGAACACCTTTTTAAAAACTTTTATATTTTCTTTACATTTATTTTTATTCCAAATAGGTAAAAGCTAAAAAAAAAAAAAAGAAAGAAAGAAAGAAAAATTGGAGGACTTTTAAAGCGCCGACGCAATCCATTTCCGGTTCCGGTTCTGTTGCTAAGTAACGTGTGCCGTTGTTGATACAAACTGTGGTGATGCTCATCGTTCAGTTGTGGTTTTTATAATTATGTCTGTAAATAATAAATGAATAAAGTGTGAGACATGGCGCTGAATGCGATTAAAGATGGAGAATTCACCGCTACTGTTTATAAACTGGTGAGTTCATGCTAACCTGCTCTTAGCTTAGCAGGCTCGCGCGCGTTAGGCGGTATTTTATTCTCTTTTTTACATCTAATGTTAAAAATGAGAAACATGTAAAGCGTGTGTATTCATATAACATTTATATTACTGTTATGATTGTTGAAGATTAAAGATGGGCGCTATGGAGACGCTATACACATCCTGAGCAATGAACATCAGAAACACATGAAAGTAAGTCACATTTCATCATTTCTCAGTGTTTATGTTAAAATATTCAATGCTAAAAATTTGAAGAAAAAAAATTGTGATATTTTTAATGATATTATGCACTGGTTTCTTAAGATCCACCAGGTGTACACAGCCTTTTGTTTACAGTTTTTTATTTTATTTTTTGTTTTTACAATAGAAACAATCTGTACAAATAAATTTGAGCTCCTTTTTAATCTACAATTAAAATTTTTAATAAAATGTGTTTTTTTTTAATGGTGGAAGCCAACACCAGGATCCTGCTTTAGATAAAATGACAAAGTGCATAAATATTTACAATCAGCAAACTTTGCAGCTCTCTGAGTTCTGTGACTGTTCTCTACTTGCTGTGACTGTTTTATGACTGTTCTGTACATGCTGCGATTGTTTTATGTCTGTTCTCTATATTGTGACTGTGTTATGATTGGCTACATGCTGTAACTGTTCTTTAGCTACTGTATTCCATACATGTTGTGACTGTTCTCTAACTATTCTCTACATTCTGTGACTTGTTTTTGTATGTGCATCGACTGTTTGTTGACTGTTCCATACATGTTGTGACTGTTCTGACTGTTCATTACATGCTGTGACTGTTCGTTGACTGTTCCATGCTGGTTGTGACTGTTTGTTGACTGTTCCATACATGTTGTGACTGTCCTCTGACTGTTCTTTACATGCTGCGACTGTTCGTTGACTGTTCCATACATGTTGTGAATATTCTCTAACTGTTCATTACATGCTGTGACTGTTCGTTCACTGTTCCATACTTCGTCTGACTGTACTGTGACTGTTCTCTACATTCTGTGACTGTTCTGTAAAGGTTCCCTAGATACTGTGACTTGTTCTATGACTGTACTTTTCATGCTATGACTGCTCTGCAACTGTTCCATGCATGTTGTGAATGGTCTATGACTTTATTCTCACTGCTTTCTCACAGTCAGAGAATGATTGTTTTGTTAATTCTCTGACTGTTCTTCTATCATGTTCTTTTTTCTTTTCTTTTTTTTCAGTCTCGAGCTGCCCTGTCCCTCCTGGGTTACTGCTATTACCATGTGCAGGATTTCACCAACGCAGCCGATTGTTACGAGCAGCTCATCCAGCTGCACCCAGAAGTGGAAGACTACAAACTGTACTACGCTCAGTCCCTGTACGGAGCGTGTGCTTTCCAGGATGCAATGAAAGCCACGTTTCCTCTGGATAGTCCTACAAGTCACATCAAGGTGATATGATCTACCCTAATGCAGGAAGAATATGCCTCTCAAAGCGCGTTTAGTAAATTTGTGTGTGTGTGTGTGTTTTTTTTTTTTTTAAATAAAATACATTTTAGCTACGTCATTTTGGAGGCTTATGACTCCTTATTCTCTTTCCAAACTGTCCCTGATGGTTCAAGAGATTAGATGTAAACACAACATAACTTTAATTTGTGCTTTTAGGTTTGTATTTTTATGTTTCTGACCTTCTGAAGACAAACATCAGGACTGTGACAGACACCTAACCCAAAATTACTCCACTATATTCAGCACTCTGTGTTATGTTATATACAGTATGTATATCATGAACTATAGACCTAATTAAATAATCTGTTATAATACATTCATAAGCCATTTTTTCATGTTATTAAAATTACTTTAAACATTAGAAATCTCTTATATCAATACATTGATATCAGTGTGTATTATATATTTATGAATAGTTTACATACTGTAATGCCATGCTTTATAAATAGTTTGTAACACATTACAGCACAAAAGCACAGTTTCAGGTTCACTAGTCTGCCATCTCATATCTATATCTCTCATGTCTATATAGTTATATATATATAATTATTTATGCACATCCAGTATGGGATATTTCATTATTCAGTCTATATACAGTATGTATGTATGACAGCACAAAGAACTTCACACAGCGCTTGTTTACTTGCCACAATCTGCTTTTGTTGCCCCGCAGATGATTAAACTTCAAGCTGCTATTAAGTACGGAGAAGAAGACTTTCCAGCAGCAATGGTGAGGTCATGGTTTTAAAGTGAACAAATCCAATATCACAACAATATGATCTGTCAAATTATTTTTTACAAAATAGATTTGAAAGAACAGTCCAATGTTTGATTTTTTTTTTTACAATATTCCATCTGTAAGATGAAGTAGGTACTGTATAATGTTATAGCCACAGTTATTTGTTAACGTTAGCAAACCCTATTTTAATTCTATTTGTTTTTGTGTAAAAGCAACTTTGAACATCCAAGTGAAGGATATATAACATCATCAACAAAAAATAAAATCACTGATTTGGAAATGGACCACCCCCTCCTAAAAATGATTTGTAAACCCAATCAGATGAAGCTAATCACCTTCTCAGTGGCGCACAAGGCTTTGCACATCTAGACTTATTTGCCCACTCATCTTTGCAGTGTGCAGTCTTCAAGTCATTCCACAGATTTTTAATGGAGTTTAAAAAGGTCATGGGCTCTGACTAGGTCATGCAAGGACTTTCACCTTTTTCTCCTTCAACCACTGTGTGCTCAGCTTTGCTGTGTGCTTTGGGTCATTGTTGTGTTGGTAAGTTAAAGCTTTTTCCCATTCTCGCAGAGGGCAGCAGATTTTCCTCAAGAATTTGACAGTATTTTGTTTCCACCCATTTTCTTTCTAACCTGACAAGTGCTTCAATCCATGCTACAGAGAAACACCCCCATAACGGGATATTACCACCACCACTCTTTACTGCAGGAATGGTCTTATTTGGATGGTGAGCTCTATTGGATTCCTGCCAGACATATTGTTTGGCATTTTGGCCAAATAATAAATTTTTAGACTCAACTGACCACCTGTGAGTCAGCTCAGTCGTGACTGCATGTGGCCTTTCTTGGGGAGTGGCTTTTTTCTTGCCACCCTCCCATAAAAGCCACATTCGTGAAGAATGTGTGATATCATTGTCACATGCACGCAATGACCTTTGTCATAAATTCCTGCAACTGCTTCAGAGTTGCTGTAGGCCTCTAAGCCTCCAGGCTCTTTCATTCAGTTTGGAGTGACATCCTGATCCACGGAGGGTCTGTGTTCTACCAAATAATAGACTTCACTGTACTTTTAGGCAGTTATAAATCCTTTTAATTATTTTGTATCCGTCTTATGCCAGTGCCTTGCCACCCATAGTTGATTGTTTGCTTCAGTTGCACTACCAGGGACTGAAATGCTCCAGCTTTTCATCCAGAGTTAATTAAAATGACCACAGTTGAAAGTTTAATGGGTTTGTGTGCCATTGAGAAGGTGATTAGCTTCCCCTGCTTGAGTTTCAAGTAATGTTTAGGAGGGGGTGGGGGATCCTTTCCCAAGTCAGTGATTTTGTTTTGTATTTTTGTATTTTTTTCCAGACACGTTAGTGTTAAAAGTTGCACTGGATAAAAAAGCTTCAAATAATTTTAAAGGGGGTGATGCTTTCCTATACTCACTGTATACAGGAAATGATTACTTTAAGTTAATAATTTTTGTTAAATAAATAATGGCAATATGAAAAAAAGTTATATGTTATTCGTCTGATGGTGTACTTGCCTAATATTGAGACCTGCTAGGATCATATACTTTTTTAAAGTTTTGACACAAAAAAAAAGTGATTAAAAAAAGGGTTACTAAATTTTGCAGATGACTGTATTTCCCATTTTACTGTTAAGATGTTGTCATACTTTTATGTTGTCTTAGCTCTTATTGCTCTTACTGCTTACTAACCAGTGCATGTGGCAGGAAGTGGCTGATTTTTGGTTTTGCCAAAAATAAAAGTAAGAAACAAAAATCGTTGCAGGCTCTGGTGGAGCAGTTGCCTGTGGACGACCCGGACACTGAAGTGGATCAAGGCTGCTTGCTGTATAAGCTCGGTGAATATGAGAAGGCCTGCTCCAAGTTTACAGGTGCCATGCAAGTGCTGGGATACCAGCCAGGTGAATGGACCAGGGCTTTTTTTCTTTCTCTCTCTCGCTCTCTCTCTCACACACACACATTTATAATTATGTTATAACACTAATGAATAGCTATGAATCAAGTAAGTCCTGTGTTATTGCAGCTAAAAATGATCGTTCCCTCACAGCCATTGGAGGCATTGGAAAAGTCAAAGTAACAGCTTTAACCCTTAAAACTCAAATGGCACAAATCCATGCCGGTAAAAAAGTACAAAAGTTCTCCTGGTGTGTTGATGGGTAGGGCTTCAGACGTTAAACATTTGGGGAATCTGGGTTTTCAAACATGTCATATAGATCTGAAGATGCCATTACTTTTAAAATGAGTGAATTTTACAGCTACGGGGATATAGGAAGGACGTGGCAAAACTGTACAACTCGTGGTCGTGTGTATCTGTGGTAGAAATGTAACATATTATAACAACCAACTTAATATTAGCCAAAGATTTACAGCCAGACTTACTTTCTGGCCAATCACAATCCAGAACTCGACAGTGCTTTGGTATAAATAATAATAATAATAATAATAATAAAATGCATATTCGTAAATAATAAAATTTGAACTATTCATATATTAATCGTGTGGGAGTGAAATGTAACAAGGTCTTGTTATGAATTTAAGATGTCTTCATCATTTCTTTCTAAACTTTTGCACTCAAATGTCCTGTATAATTATAAATTTAAGTGACACTACAGTGGTATTTAATCGTATGTTTAGACACATATTTTCTCCATGAGGGAATCCAGTGTTATATATATTTCCATACGAACAGGAAAAAGTGATCCGGTTATGAAATGGTGTGTTTATACTGGCCGGGCGAGCTGGCGGTCCTCAGGGTAGTCGTTTAGTATTTTTATGGATGTGGTTGTGGTAAGGGAGATCTCCTTCACTGGTTCGCGTGTGCTTTTCTCATTTCAGATTTGGCCTACAACATCGCTCTGTGTCACTACAGCCTCAAGCAGTACGCCGCAGCCCTCAAGTACATCCGGGAGATCATCGAGCGTGGGATAAGGGAGCACCCAGGTTTATATTCGTTCACCACCTCACTTCTCCTACATGGGTGTAACCTTTATTTTCTGTTCCAACACGAAGCTCTGGGCTTGGCTCTGCATCTCGAATGAAATGATTGTTTTCCAAAAAACGAGCTTGGTGTAGATTTTTAGTTTCGAGATGATATTCAGGGCAAAATAACCGGCGAAGAAAAAATGCGATCCAGATCGTGGGGATGTTTTGATTTCCATAATTGGTGCCTGCATTACCAATAATAAATATGGAGACAAATTCTGAAATTATTTGTTTCTTTTGGAATGAGCCAGTGGTGTATTTGACGGGACGGGACGGGACGCAATGTGTTTGACGTGATGCGTGCAGGGATTCCAGTCAGCAAAATTCTGAATCAGTTGAAGTTTATGGAGGAGCTTATGTGGTACGCCAAGTAAAAGTGAATGTGTGAGGTGACCAATGCATGGATGAGATTCGCACCGGTTTGCAGGGTGAGGGATGGGTGGCAACAATGACTCAAAGACACTGTTAACATAGGATTCCAAAGTCATGATGCTGTCAAAGCTGTCAGGAACAGACAGAGAGCCTGGCTACATTGTATACCAATAGAAATAAGAGTATCTCTATCCTGCCTAATGTCGTGATGGCAGACCACCTCACCGGCGCCATCTTGGAAAACACTGTGGTCTTTAGATTTTTTAGGTCATGGGCGATTGTTAAAACATTTCACTGCATATCGTACTTGGTATGACTGTATATGTGACAAGTAAAAATATAATATGAAGTTGACCTTGAGTTTTTAACCTGTGGAGAAACTGTAGAACCATCAAGACAAACTGTTTTAAACCTATAAAGAGAACATCCGTGTGGGAAAACCAAGTTTTCTTCATGTAGACAGTGGACATAGGAGAGTAGAAAGACAGGGTCTGCATAACCAGAAAAAAACGATTACTGAATATCCTAAACATGTGACCAAGGAGGAGAAGATAGATTAGAAACTAAAAGGGGGCCTATAACGGAGCCTTGAGGAACACCGGTGCTGAAGGAGAGACTGAGGACAAGCAGTTTCGATTCAGACACGTGGATACGGTCAGAGAAGGTATGCGTTGAAACAGGTGAGGGAACCATGATTAGTGACCCAAGGTGTGTGGGTCAGAACCCAGACAAAAACGTCAGCATGAACGTGTGTTGAAACTGGACCATAGATCGTAGTCCATGTTCAATATCTTAAGGATCGGAGTTATTGTTTTAAAAGAAGACTGAACAAGCCTGGAGCTGAGAAATGAGTGTATAATGCAAGTTATAAGTGAGGAGAGGGAGGGGACACTGGATGTTACCAGTTGAGTTGGTATGGGATCGAGCTGACGTGTTAATTTCAGATTTAAAAGGAAGCTTAAAAAGTAGAGAGAAGATTGCAGTGGGGATTAGTAGAAACCTTGTAGGAGGAACCAGATGAAGTATTTGTTGAAGAGCCTAACTGCTGATGAATATCAATCATTTCCACATTGAGCAGTGGCGTGGGCGTGTGTCAGAAGGTGTCGGGATAATATTGACAGTGTAAAACAAGGCTTTTGTGTCACCTTCAACAGACTTTATTACTTTTTTTTATAATAAGCAGAACCTGGCTATTTATGAGGGGGAGCACACTGAAAGAAAATTGTATTCTGTAAGGTTTATATTGTTTTTTTTTGTTGTTGTTGTTGTTTTTTTATGCTCAGAACTCGGCGTCGGCATGACGACCGAAGGGATTGAAGTAAAAAGCGTGGGAAACACATTGGTGCTGCACGAAACGGCCTTGATCGAAGCTTTTAACCTGAAAGCAGCCATCGAATACCAGCTGAAGAAGTGTAAGTACAAACTACAGAGAGAAAAAACAAACAAAGCCAGCTGAGTTCTTGCATTCTTGATTCTGATTGGTCAGGTGGAACAAAGTTTCATAAAATTTCGAAGTGTAGCCTTATGTAACAGCAGATTTGGTGATCAGTTATCAACTTGTTGCTTAATGAATCTGCACAACCTCGGGTGCAGGCCCGGGCTTCACTTCTCCGGAAGAAAATACGTAGCTTGTGAATAAAAGATTCCAAGGAATCTGTACCACTAACTCTGTCCTGTTCTTGACCTCTGCAGATGATGATGCTCAGGAAGCGCTGACTGATATGCCACCCAGATCCGAAGAGGTACATGTCATGTGTTATCCCCCCCCCCCCACACACACACACTGTAGCATCTGTGTATGTGTGTGTGTGTGTGTGTAGGCATGTGGTGTTTTTTGACCTCTGTCTCCATGACGGCCTCGAATAACTTTGCATGTTGAGCTTGTCTTTGCAAGCAGAAGCTGTCAGATGCCACATGCCTGTCAGCAGAGATTTCTTTCTCTCTCTCTGTTTTTTTTTTGTTGTTTTTTTTTTCCCCAGCAGGCATGCTTGCTCATGTAAGCGACCTTTTTTCGGAGTTCATCAGTGAACCTTTTTCTTTTTCAAGTTAGTGGTTCAAGTTGAAGGTTTTACATCCTGATTGCTGTGGAATGAAGGATCCTTTGTGACACTGATGGGAGTTTAAGGCTCATTGGTTGCGGATAACAAACACGCACGTACGCGCGCACACACACACATACATGCGTGCGCGCACTGGCCTGTAAAAAAAAAAAAAAAAAATGATGAAATGCTGCAGGGACATGCTTCTTTCCTGGCACCTGGGCAGAAACAATAAACCCAAACCCCGGCCGGATGACTTATGCAAGCGCTCGTTCCAGCCCTGCAGGAGACGTAGTTCAGACTCGCGGGGGCTTCTGAGACGTGCCTAGCCGAGTTTGATCCAAGAAAATCACCGGATTGCAACATGAACATCAAGTGTTTATCTGTTTGCAGTGAACATTTTTGAAGGTTTATTATAGAGACGCGTCTGTGCAGAAGAGCTGGGTGGATTGGAAATTAAAGTGTTGTTTGCTTCCCTCTAGTGACAACCTGCGATAGAGTTTGAGATAGAGTCAAAGGTTTCTCTTGGGAACTATTCATGTATCATGTTTAACATCTATATTCATCTGTGAACATGATTAGCTTTGGTGATAAAGCAGTGTTAAACATTATGCTCTACCAGGGGTCGGCAACCTTTAACACTCAAACAGCCATTTGGACCCGATTCCCACAGAAAATAAAAGCAGGGACCCACAAACCCTTTCTGACATCTAAAATAAAGACAACACTGCATATATCTTTCTTTTTTTTTCTTTACGCTATGTTTTTAAAAAAAAAAAAAAACCTATAGTGTGTTGCATTTAGAGAAATGAAAACTCCGAAAAAAAATAAGATGCTGGGTTGAAGGTTAATTTCTAATACAATATCCAGTGTGTATTTGAGTTCTCCTTGTATTTATGTAATAAAAAGCCAAACTTAAATGTTCCACCTGCAGCTCACCAAAATGCAGTCATGTTACAAGATTGCCATCATTTTCTGATTTAGAATTACATTTACTGTAGGGATGAAAGAGCTACATGCGATTCTGCAGTTGCAGGTTGCCGGCCCCTGTGTTATCCAAAAAAACAGGCTTTAAGAATTAAAAATAATACATATGTTTCATGCAAAATTAAAAATAAATTAATTAGTAATAATAATAATAATAATAAGCCTGGATTTGTTTTAAGAAATTTGTTAAATGCAGGATGACAACAATTATAGGGACGTCCTGATACGATATTCTCACGATACCTACTGTAGACACTGATTCGATTTGTATTGCGATGCCATAATAAATAAATATTCTGATTCATTTTTGTTTTGTTTTGTTTTTTTAGATTTTGTCACAGTTCTAAACAAACTTAGCAAATAATTTGCTTGTCCCAAAACAAGTGCAAGTGGTAAAAATTTCGAAGGTTCTTAAAGTATTTTTTTTCCCAAAATAATTACAGGGCCTTAAATAATTATTTATTAATTTTTAAATTATTCTCCAAACAAATATTTTAACACTAAATTCGGGAGGAAGAAAATATTTTTACAGTCATAAACAATATATTTTTATGTGTATGATCATAGAGGAACTGCATTGTTTTCCCATCTCAAATGTGAACATTATAAATAAAACTAATAATTAGAATTAAAAAAAACTATGGCGATAAATAAATTGTCACGCAAAGAAAATTATGATAAATAACTGAATCTGTTTTTTTCCATCTCTAGTAAATTATATATGCAGAAATGATTAGATATTATACATGTATAGTAAAAAATACCTTGGACAAACAATACCTACTTTGCTTGGTTTAAGGAATATTGTTTACAGAAATATTTAACCAGTAAAAACTGGTTTAAGAAATATTACAAATATTATACATAAAAAATATATTGTTTATGACTGTAGAAATATTTTCTTCATTCCGAATTTAGTGTTAAAATATTGGTTTGAAGAATTATTTAAGAATGAATAATTAATTATTTAAGGCCCTGTAATTATTTTGGAAAAAGAAATCCTTTAAGAACCTTCGAAATTTCTTACCTTGCACTTGTTTCGAAAGATTTTGTTTTAAGGAATATTTTAAATTAAATATTGTACCAGCCAAATATCTGAATATGTTTAATAGTGATATTTAAAGGTTACATTTGAATAGCTGTATTTTTCTACAGTACATCTGCCTACATTTTTCTGACCCTGAAATGAGCTCCGCCCACAGCTGGATCAGAGCGGATCAGCTTTTTCTTTGTTTTTTGTTTTTTGGTAGTTTCAGTGTGAGTGGTTATGATCATTAAATTCAGTGCAACATTACACACACCGCTGCTTTAATGTCATCCAGGGAACATTGTTGGTTTAAAAAGTGATATCGGATTAAGACTCTAGTAATATCATCAGATAATTACTTGGATCTTTCACATTGGAATTAACGCGTTGTTTTGGCGATGGCAGGAGCTCGACCCCGTCACACTTCACAACCAGGCCCTCATGAACATGGACAGCAAGCCGACAGAAGGCTTCGAGAAGCTCGCGTTCCTCCTGCAGCAGAGCCCTTTCCCTCCCTCCACCTTCGGCAACCTGCTCCTGCTCTACTGCAAATATGAGGTGCGACCCCTTCGAAGGTTTCCGTTTTAATAATTCACGCCGGTTGTTTATTGCTTTCTCCATGAGATGAATTTTGCATGGTTGTGTAAAAGCATGAAGAAAACCCATACAGAGCTGTAATATCTCTCTGCTGTGAGTGCGAGCGTGTGCTGGGTTCCAATATGTCTTGGTGCTTTTTGATTTTTACTCGCAGTACTTCGACATGGCTGCTGATGTCATGGCTGAAAACGCACACCTCACCTACAAGTTCCTTTCTCCAGTAAGAAAACAGTTTAAAAAATTTTTGTTTAAGCATTTAAAAGCTTGCAACTCTGTGAAATGGTCAAAGGGAAATACTGAATACTGTAAATATGAGTCATTGCTAATAATGCAGAATTCATACTTCATATTTAATCACTAATTGTGAGAGTGATGCGTTTGGTTTTTTCCCTGTGTTCAGTACCTGTACGAGTTCCTGGACGCCATGTTGACGAGTCAAACCGCTCCAGAGGAGGTACAGCAACACCCATCCGCATCATTATAGCTGAAGTCAAACTGAATATAGGCTTATGACATGTTATTAGTTTTAATCTTGTATTTATTGGTCTAGTAATGCTAAGGACGGGTATATGAATACAAGATTTCCAATGTTACAAATAAATGGAAATAATAATAATAATAATAATAATAATAAATATAGTTGCAAGCAATGATGAGCGGGCCCAAACACCCTGCACCATCGCCATCCGGGACATTTTGCACAGTGGTCATATGCATTTAAGGGAACATACTATACTGAATAGTTCATTTCCTGATGTACTGAACTTCCAGCCTCCTAACACACAGTATGACTGCAGTTCAATCCCTCCATCTCAGGGAGTTTTTCCTTGCCATCGTCGCCCTCATCCTCGGCTTGCTCATCAGGGACAATCTGATCATTTTGATTTATATTTGTATTTCATACAAACGTCCATAATTCTTTTGATTGTGTAAAGCTGCTTTGCGACAATGACAATTATTAAAAGCGCTATACAAACAAAATTTAAATGAATTAAATTGCAAACCAATACCATTACGGCAGGATTTTAGAATAGGGGGAATTTTATGTTTAGATCTCCAAAAAGGCCCAGATGCTGGAAAAAAAAGCAATATTTTACCTGGGTTAAATATACTTTTACTCAAGAATAGGATTTGTGTACTTTTCCCACCTCTGATGTTCGGACCCCTACATTTGATTTCTTCCAATTTAACAGAATAATAAACTTCCAACAGATTTATTCCATGTTATTTGATGTTTGTCAAAGAATATTTTGTTACTGAAATTTCTACACTAGGTCTGAGTTGGCTTTGGACTGGTTGCTTGGACCCCTAAATGTATCAACGTTGAATAGTTGCTTTTGAGGTCCACCCAAAATCACACCTGGGTTCAAGCCTGGGTTTTGTGTTACTTACAAACCTTTTCTTGTTCTTGTTCTTTTAAGTCATTATCAAGGCGCGTTCTCTTGCCTGAAATAAAACGTATTTAGCTCGTTTTATCAAACCTTCTACTTCTTCTTCTTCTTCTCCAGGCGTTTCGGAAGCTAGACGACATGGCAGGAAAACTGACGGAGCGGTTACGGAAGGTCACCAGTCTGGTAACTTTTTTTTTTTTTCCTCACTCATATGACATCACACGACTAAGTTTGCTATTTTACATAAAATAAAACACATTTCTGTGTGCTGTAACTGGAAAATTAATGACATGCACGCGCCACAAATTTGATTAAGTTCCAAAGTGTGTTTTTTTTTTTTTTTTTTTTACCGTCTCATACCAAATTGTAGAGTAATTTGAAGGCATTTATAATTTTTTTATAGCTTCATTAAACTTGACAGTAGTTGTTCCTCCACCGTCCTCGCTCTTATATTAACAATAATAACAATTCAACACAAAACTGATTTTATTGTATAATAACTCATAAAAAGCCATTTTGCGGTTGAAGGTTCAGGAGTCACGACGCTCACGGGACGACGAAGTTCTAAAAAAAGCTGTGGAAGATTACGATCAGCTTCTCGAGGAGTAAGTATTTCGACTTTTACATTTGCTACCTGATACTAAAGCCCAGCTACAGTGGATGGGATCCTGAGCTTCACGATGAGTTTTTTTTTTGTTGTGGCAGGTACATCCCTGTGCTGATGGCGCAGACGAAGATTTACTGGAACCGCGAGAACTATAACATGGTGGAGAAGATTTTCCGCAAGTCGGTAGAGTTCTGCAACGAGCACGACACCTGGAAGCTGAACGTCGCACACGTGCTCTTCATGCAGGAGAACAAATATAAAGAAGCGATCGGGTTCTACGAGCCCATCGTAAAGAAACACTACGATAATGTAAGTGCAGCGATTATTAGTCTAAAGTAATAAATAAACAATATTATTATTATTATTATTATAACGCCATCCTATAAGTGCTGTTTGAGAAGATGCTTTTCTAGATACATTTTAGGGGGCTGTCTGAATTTTTTTCTTTTAAGAAATGTAATATTTCGGGATTTTTGTGTGATATCAGAAAAGGTTCTTATGGTGCAGATTGTCACCCTGTAAAAAATTATAATGCTTAAAACTATAATTTAATATTGTGCTTTCTGTTTCTGTCTCTTCATTTTAAGAAGTTAAAAATAACATGTAGGGGGACCTTTTTTTTAATAAAATGACACATTTTTGCTTTTTATTTTCCTTTTTTATATAATAATAATAATACTGCAAAGACTTGCTTAAATACATAAAATATTTAAGGCCCCATTAAGACATTTTCTTTTCTTCTTTTTTTTTGTCAATTTCTCAAGTTCTAGATTATGATTTATTTTCACTTTTCTCTTTTTTTTATTATTTCCATTACATTTTATACATCATATTTTAAAGCTCTAAATATATTTTAATGACATTTTGTTATCATTTTTTCTGTTTTAAATTTAAGTGTGAAATGTATCTTTTTTTCTGTAAAAGAAAAAAAAAAGACTCCGTCACCTGCAGCTCTGACAATAACATAAACATTTATTATCTGTTTTATTATAAATCTGTGAATTAAAACTTAGCACAGATTTTGTTGAACAAAAGTGTCACTTAACAGCATCAGGCTTCTAGTTAAAATCCGTTTCATGCTGTGTTCCAGTGATTTATTTTCTCTAGATTATAAAACTCTAATTATAAAAATATATCTAATATATCATCTGACTCACCCTGATCTATTTATAACTGCACACTTACCATTTATATTTAACTAAGAATTTGCATTACCAGAAGTTAAAGACTGGACGTCCCCAGGTGTAGGATCGGTATTGAACCTGTGTTTGTGTGTTTTTCACTCACTAGCTGGAACAGTGTAACATTCAGGAGTGTCCCTGCAAAAGAAAGCCTTCGGTAAAGCGCGTGCGAGCATGTCGACTGCATGGGACGTTCAGTGTGGTGTTGGAAGCTTGCCGTGTCCTTATCGTGTTTTCTCCGTCCTTGTCCTCTGACTGAATAAGCAGACCTGTTTTTTTTTTTTTTTTAATCTGACAGATTCTCAATGTGAGTGCGATCGTTCTGGCTAACCTGTGTGTGTCGTACATCATGACGAGCCAAAACGAAGAGGTAAGAACTGTGTTTGTTTTATTAGTGGCTGCTGTGTTGTGGACTGAAGATAATGAAAGAATGAAATAATGATACATTTTTTAAAATTATTTATGTATTATTCATACATTTGGAAAAAAAAAAAATAATAATTTACAGTGTGATGATAAAAAAAGCAGAGAAATAAAAAAGGTTAAAAAAGTTTAAAAATTTCATAGTAAAATGAACATCTAGTGAAAATGCAATAAATAATAGCAGAAGATGTACAGAATATAATAAATTGTTAAAAATTTAATTACTGTAATGTAAAGTGTAAAAGTAAGAAACATAAGTAATATCACATGCTAAAATACTAAAGTAGTGAAGGTTACAGATAAATATGCAGAAATAGGGGGAAAAATTAACAATAATGTAAAATACAGTGGAACCTCGGATTGCGAGTAACGTGGTTTACGAGTGTTCCGCAAACCGAGCAAAGATTTTTAATAATTTTTAATTAATTAATTTAATAATTTTTTATTCGGAAACCGAGCAAGTATTAGTTTACGAGCGCCGAGTATCATGCTTCACACATGCGACTCTTATTTTGACACC
>QMIH01000005.1:1422013-1440897 GCA_003987875.1 Clarias batrachus | reverse complement strand
AAAATAAAATTATATATATATATATAATTTTATTTTTTATTATTATTATCTGTCAATATAATTATTTTAATATCGCCCTTCCCATGTTTTTATTTCAGTGTATAGGCTAAATATCTAAATAAATAAAATTAATGATTAGTAATGTAATTTCTTCTTCTTCTTTGTTATTATTCAAATACTGATTACAGGCTAAATATATAAATCCCAAATTATAGCACAGTTCATTTTAATCTTTGGTTGTGGACTAAATATTTATTTAATAATCTCTGATTATGAACTTAGTATCGCTCACTTATTATCTAAATGAATCTCTTACATTTTCTTGAAAGATGGCATGGATACAAAACTCTAAATGACAGAGAAAATAATATTTGTAGCTGTATTAGGTGAGTATTTTTAACAACTCCTGATTCTGGACTAAAGGTTTATTATTGTGAGCTGAGGAATGTCACTTACCTTGTTTAGGTGTGTAAGGTGTGTTTGATGTTAGGGGCGGGTCCAAATCAAAACATGTACTGGATGCCAAAAAATTTAAACATAAAAAAATCCCCCAAAAATTGTAGCTAGACTTTAAACATATTAATTAAATATAACTTGCATACATGTACACTATGTTATTATTACTGTCAGTGTCCTGAAAAAAAAGACCCTAAAAAGGAGCGCGGTCTCTTTAAAACCCCCCCACGTCACTGCTGACGTCACACACAGGAACAGGACGATGGCGGATGCCAATGCGGCGGTCCTGCTCGTGACCGCGTCGCTGGTCGTGCTGGGGCTCGTGGCCGGTCTGAGTTGGTCGTGGGCGCTGCTTCCGGTCGGCGTGGTCGTCTTCATCTTCATCCTGGCGCGCGGGCTGAAGTCACGCGACGAATTCGCTCATCTGAACGTGTGCGTGCTCGTGCTCGGGGACCTGGGACGCAGCCCGCGCATGCAGTATCACGCGCTGTCCCTCAGCAAGCACGGATACAATGTAACCTTTATCGGCTTCCTCGGTAAACATCAAAGAGACGCTGCTTTTCACTCTGCACCGCTTAGACTAAATGTCACGATAGTATGACGTCACGACTGTATTATTCGTTACTCATTAAAGGTGCGCGCTGTCATTTACTGAAGTGTTTGTACAACTTTGATATGCATTTATCTTTAAAGATGAGGTCATCCGCAATACTGTCACTGCACCGCTGACTTCTGAGCTTCACCAGTTTGCGTTAGAACTCATCTCAAACTGTGTACGATGCACATGTATTAGTACTGTGTCTGAACAGAACCACATTCCCACATGGACCGATGATTGAACTGGTCCTGTCTAAAGCGCCAAAAACCTGGACCTGATCTAACTCGCAACTTCAATCCTAATCACAAACCCACGACACGATAATCCTGGCTCTTGGATCCGCCACCACACCCGCTGAGGGTCGTTGGGTACCTGGGACGATTTTAAAGTATCAACATTGTAGTTTGTTAGTCATTTAAAGGAACCAAAACGCATCAGGCGATGTTGATTTCTGCAGCGCTACAGCTCTGTACTTTGGCTCGGTTTAGCTCACGGAAATGTTTGGTTCGCTTTCAACGACGGTCTACTACGATATTATTTTTGTGTAATTTACTTGGTGAAAATCAAGTACACAGTTCGAGATGCAGCTCCTGCCGATATGTGTAGATTATTGTGTTAGTTTGTATGCAGGGTGAGAGAAATGTATTAGTTTCTAGTTTTTAATTTATATATGTTTGCATTGGAGGCGGTAATATGTTGCAGTTCCTCTATAATCCTGCAGGTGCTTTCTAAATGATTTACACCTGGTCAGGCAGCACAGCGCCCCGTGTGGTAGGAGTGAGTTATTTACTAAGTTTGTCTTCTATTGTAACGAAATCTAATAATAAAAAAAATCATAATAATATTGCAATACAAATCGAATCAGCACTTGCGTATCGTGATAATATTGTATCGTATCGTCCCTGGTGATTCCCGCCTAAGTAAGCAACCTGCAACAACTCTCCATGATTTAGAATTTTGTCAATTCTGGAGCAAATATAAAGGCGTGACTCTTGAAGTGTGATAATTTTCTACACTCCCAACTGATGTGTTGTCTTTACAGGCACTAAACCTCATCAAGACATTCTCGAGGACGACCGGATCGAGATCCTTCCCATCTTGGAGCACAAAGGCCTCAGATGTAACGTCAGCTCTTTGGAATTTCGTATTGCTTCATATATATTTAACATCAAATAATAATAATATTTTTTTTTAGAAACATGCGTTTTGTTTCATCTTTCAGTTGGTCCTAAGATCCTCAGATACGTCACCAAGGTGATCGCTCAGTCCCTGCAGCTCCTCTACGTCTTAACGAAGCTGGACGATCAGGCGTTTATTCTTCTACAGGTATTTCCCGTCCCGTCCGATGCCGTGTCTGATGTTGTTGTGTTGATGGTCGGTCTAGCTTCACGATTGCGTCCTCTGATCTAGAATCCCCCGGGACTGCCGAGCATCGCGGTGACGTGGCTGGCGAGTCGGCTGATAGGAGCTCAGTTCGTGGTGGACTGGCACAACTACGGGTACTCCATCATGGCGCTCAGTCATGGCGAGAATCATCCCATCGTCAGAGTGGCCAAATGGTACTGGACACTCCTTACACAAAATCATATTGACATTTATGTATGGCTTCTTTATTATTTATTTATTGTTTGGCAGGTATGAACAATTTTTCGGCCGTTTCGCCGACCACAACTTGTGTGTCACTGACGCGATGAGACGTGATCTTCAGAAGAACTGGAACATTCGGTAAGCTTTTAACATCTTGTGAAGATTTATTTTGTGACAGAACAAAGTAAATATAAATAATCTCCACTTTATTATAAATAAAACTCCACCTTCCTTTGATAAACCAGTGCTACAAGGGCTGCATTTGCATACTGAAACCTGATTGGTTGTTACATTTACTGATGTAATAACACTTAATAAAAAGTTCAGTTCTGTCTGCAAGGCTTTAACCATGATAAAAACTTTGGGGGAAAAAATCTAAAAATCATTTTATGATTATTGTTAAGTAATATTTAATAAAATTATTAAAGTTATTAAAATCTTGTATTTTTTCCTCGATAGTGCATCAACTTTATACGACAAGCCGCCTTCGATATTCCGAGAAACGCCGTTGAAGCTTCGCCACGAGCTCTTCATTCGTATGGCCAGCGCTTACCCACAATTCAGAGGGTGAGGAGTTTTTTTATTTTATTTATTTTTTTATTTATACATATATTTTTTTACTTAAGGGACCTTTAAAGTATCTGCACATTTATTGTGAACAGATATAAAGAATGATTAAATACGACACTCCTAGCTCTTGCTAGCTTGTTGCGTGATGTAGCGCCCTCTGGTGGCAGTACCCAGAAAATACAGTAACTCGTGTTTAATGTTGTTTCCATTTTCTTGCAAAGCAGTACGGATTTGTTAACTAGCAATGCTTTGTGTACTTTCATTGGATAATATTTATACTTGTTTATTATTATTATTATGATTATTATTTATCGTAGTCCTGAAGGCAAGGAGGACACGGAACTGACTGCGTTCACGGAGCTAAACACTAAAACCGGGGAGGTGACGCTTACACCCGGACGACCTGCTCTCCTGATCAGCAGCACCAGCTGGACCGGTCAGCACTGTATCACTGCTCCTTTTACACATTAATATGATTTAACAAACAACACTAACGGCTTTACTCTCTTCGACAGAGGATGAAGATTTCTCCGTTCTTTTAAAAGCACTTGAAGGTTTGAGCTGATCTTTGACATTTTCTAGACCATCTTATACACCACGGAGGAGACAAATAAAAAGCACATCATGTGACATGTCCTCTTTCTACAGATTATGAAGGGTTCGTAGAAGCAGGGGCTCGTCTTCCAGCGCTCGTATGCGCCATCACAGGTTTCTGCTCTCGATATGTATGACGTGAGATGATCTTCAGCGCTTAGATGTAATGTAGAGTGTGTTGATCGTATTTATTTTTCTGTTGTCCTCCAGGAAAAGGTCCCCAGAAGGAATATTATCAGAAGATCATCAACTCGAAAGAGTTCAGACATATTAAGATCTGCACTCCGTGGATGGAAGCAGAGGATTATCCTGTTCTTCTGGGTGAGAATCAAAAGAGGGAGAGAGAGAGTGTTACTAACTAAACTAGCTATTGTTTAAGACTCCAGTAGTTGAACAAAACCTACATAGCTAGAGCAACATTACAGCTAGAGCTCGGACAGCGGCAGGTCTCGAGTCGAGACGGGATCAGAGGGATCGTCTCAGACTCCACACCTTTGTGGTACAGTAGAACCACTAGGGCTGTAACGGAGCAAAAAACTCATGGATTGGATCGTCTGTTTGTTTTTTTCCCCCTTCAGATCAGCAAAAAAAAAAGGGGGGGGGGGACAAATAGGATTTTGCAGTCTCTTTTATTACTTGTAAAAATTAAAAGAGACTGCAAATTTAATTAAAGAATGCTTAAAGCAACGAACTTCTTTACATTATCTTAAATAAAAACAGTATTCAGAAATTGAACATTAATACTTTTATCATGATTTTTATCATAATGATTTTATGTATTTATTTAAAAAAAATTTAAATTATTTTATGTATTTATTTATTAATGGTTTTTTATTTATTTATTATTTTATTTATGTATTTATTTTTCTTTATAATGATTTAATTATTTTATTCATGTTTTAATTCATTCATTCATTCATTTTAATGATGTGGCGATTTAAAAAAAAAAAAAAAAATTCACACACTAGGATCCAAAGGAAGAAAATCGGGACTTATTTTTGGAATTCTTTCATCATCTTTGTAATAAAAAGATTGCAGATTAGGCTAATCGGTGTTCTTAGGCTAACCTCTGGTGGGTGGGTGTGCGCCGTGCCTTGGGATGGATGGATACCCCACCTTGTGCGCGGCCTTGTACAGATATAAGCGGTATAAAAGATGAATAAATAAAGATTCAAAAATCGGAATGGGAGGAGTGTTTTAGTGTGATCTGGCAACCCTGACGGAATTTTTTTGGGCAAAGTGTAGAGTTTGAGCAAGGGGAAGATACAAAAAATTCCGTCCCATTCCTGAGCGGGAAATTAGGTCTGCACTCACTCAAATTCTCACATGCACGTTAATTATTTTTTCTAATTTCTCGCTCAGGACGGAATGTTATTATCCGTTACACCACTATTAACTATGCGTTAAGTCTTAACGTGATTGTATCCCGTTGTAAAACACGGAACAGTTGAACTCGTTCAATTTGAAATAGTGTAACTAAGTAGAAGATTTTTATATATATATATATTTTATACGCTGTTGATCAAGCGGCATGCTGGGTTCACAGGCTCGGCCGACCTCGGCGTCTGCTTGCACAAGTCCTCGAGCGGTCTGGACCTGCCCATGAAGGTGGTCGACATGTTCGGGTGTTGTCTTCCTGTCTGCGCGATACACTTCCAGTGGTGAGTCTCTTCTCTAACACAAACGGATGAAACGTTTTATCGTGATGATGCGCCACCGCGTCGCTGATTTATTTTCCCGGAGTTTTATTTCTAATAGTTTTGTATGTCGTGTGTGATTGAAGTTTGGACGAGCTGGTGAGGCACGAGGAGAACGGGCTGATCTTCAAAGACTCGGCTGAGCTCTCGCAGCAGCTGGAGGTAAGAGACACGAGGCATATGTATACCGTGGAACCTTGGATTGCGAGTACCTCAGTTTACGAGTGTTCCGCAAGACGAGCTAAGATTTTTAATAAATTTTGACTTGACAAACGAGCTTGTCTTGGTTTACGAGTGCTGAGTTTTTTGACAATGACACACACACAGGAGGAGGAAGAGTTTTACTGTGTAAGACAAGGCGAGGCAAGGAGCTAATTCCACACACACACACACACACATACAAATACAACGGAAACACTTATCTGTTGGGTTTTATTTTAACTTTTTGTAAAGGTAAAGTGCAGGTTAATTTGTTTTATTTTTACTTTATATATTGTATTAATTATTTTTCTGCATTTATTTTTTTGGTCTGTGGAACGAATTATTTGAGTTTTCATTATTTCTTATGGGAAGATTTGATTTGGTTTATGAGCCCACTTCTGGAACTAATTATGCTCGTAATCCAAGGTTCCACTGTATATATAAAAACTATATCTTTAAGAAAGGTACACCATTTTAACAATGATGCGTGTTTGCGTCACATGTGTACAGATGTTGTTCTTCGACTTCCCGGACGACCGAGGGAAGCTGAGCGTCTTCCGAAGGAACCTCCGAGAGAGCGGCGAGCAGCGCTGGGACGAAAACTGGGACCAACACATCCTGCCTCTGTTTAAGGAACATTCTGACTGAGCAGTAGACCGTGACTGAGAGTCCGTGACCATAATCAGATTAACAATAAAAGTAATAATAGTAATAATAATAATAATATGAAGAAGAAGAAGTGGCAGGGATTCATACAGGGTAAACCATGTAAAAAAAAAAAAAATTGTCATTCCAGCAATTGCATCGGACAAAACTTGAACATGAAGCAAAAAGCACACTTTGTGTAAATACGATGTAAATAAGCACTTTATTACGTTCGGAATTCAGCCAGCAGCGTGCACGTTGATGATTTCGATAGAGATCCCGTGTCGGTCGTACGGGAACACTTGACTGACGGGATTCGTAACGATGCCGTGTTTCAACCCAGCCTTTTCTGTACCAAAAAAAAAGTAAGAAAAAAACAAAACAAGCCATCACTGTTAGTGTTACTGATAGTGTCTTGACAAATGCCTGTCAGTGTTGTTGTATCGTTATGGTTGTTGTTGTTGTGTTATGACACGTATGACATTAAAACTCAAACCCAGCTGGTTCTTGAAGCAGGTGTAGGTTCCTGGGTTGCGTACGGTCGAGGAGATATAAACCTCCGGAGGGTTCTTCTGACTCCTTATCAGTTTCGCTAGTAGTTTCACCAGACAGCTGACGATCTCAGGATCATACACCACATCTGTAGTTTTGTTTAGTTTTTAGTTTTTTTCAAAAAGAAACCAGTTTTTACTCACAAAGCACTTCAAGAAAGAAAAAAAAAGGTGATTTTAAACAAAGTACCTGCTGCGATGACGGTCTCCGCGCCGATCTTCCTCAGCTCTTCGTCTTGTACGTGTTCCCAGTCCAGTTCCTCCACACACACCGCCGCGCCCGTGCCGTCCTCCTGGTCGCGTAACCCGTTGTGCTGGATGTTATTCCGCAGTCTCTGCAGCACCCTCTGGTGGCAGTCTGTGAAAATGTATTTTTTGGGCTTGCAGGCGTGGCACACTGCGACACCGGTGAGTCCGGCTCCGCTGCCCAGCTCCAGCACCGTCCTGTGCGGGAGGGGGAGGGGGGGGTTTACGTTACTGTACATCAGCACGGGGATGACCGGTCTGCACTTTAACATCAGGGTTGAGTCCAAATTAGACTGAACAGATAACGAAACTTATAAATAAACAAAAAAAGTAAGAAATTCTGAATGGTGGGAGATATGAATGAACAGTTTGGAGAAAATAAAAGTAAAAGAAAGGAAGTATAAAAGTATCCAATAGATAGAATAAAATACGCAAATGTAATTGAAGGTGTCGGTTTTATAGACAGAAACAGCGTAGTGTGTGTGTGAGAACAAAAAAAGAGAATAATGGCAAAAGGAATGAGTGTGGGGAGAAATGACACTGAATAGATGGATGATTGGATGGAAAGAAGATGATTACACAACAGGTTTAAAGAAAGTGCGATAGAATATGAATGAGTAAATGATGTAGTGAAGGACGACTGAACAGATGTTGAAGAGAAAGAAAGAAAAGATAAAAAATTTTGGGGCAAGACAGTGAAGCGCACGAAAGAAAAACTGAGCGGACTGAAGGAAAAGCAAACGAGCATGAAAGTGCTAATAGATTTGTTGAAGAGTGAGGAAAAGAAAGAAAGGGACTCTTTTATACCAACACTTCCTGAGCTGAGTGTGTGAGTGAGACGTACTTTCCAGTGAAGACGTGCGTGTTGTCCAGCGCCCACTCGGCCAGGTAGAGCGCCGCCTCCCACGTGACGAGGCCGGTGGTGCCCTCTGAGATCATCGCCACATTCTCCTCCAGACTCACCGGCTCTCCTGACGGCTGAACGACATTCACCTCCTCATTACACCTCAACCATCGGGATGTAGTGATGTCACAAGAGTCAAAAAATAACAACACTCGGAATTCTTCGCTAACAATGCGAGTGAAACACGAGGAAGGTTTTACCTTTCAGTAGAGATGGGAGAAAAATGTATTCGTTTATGAATCACGATTCTTTAGTCTGCTGATTCACACTCGATCCATAATCAATTTTACTTTACATTTATAATAGAGCTAAAGCGGCCAATCAGCCAGCAGACAGAATGAGCTGGATTTCAGGAGGGTCGGGTACCAGAACCCTGGATGTACCGTATGCACCAGGACCGAATCAGAATGCAGATTTAGATTTAGCCGCACTTCGGTGCCACTTAAATACCTGAGTGATCGATTTGAACATATTTGTCCTCTGGTTCTCTAAAATGGACATAAGAAGCATCACAACTGTGCGTTTGCCCTCTAAAGTGTGGCGTTCAACAAATGTCCTTCAACAACCGTGTGTAAAGCGGAAAACACGTCAAGCCTAATGAGGACACGCGGGATAAAGTTGAAAGCAGAGGGATGCGCCGTGTTTGTGGACATCAGCTGTCTGAGTGTTAGACCAACACGGTCAGGAGAGGTGCAAGTTCCTGAAATTTGAAGACGGTTTGTATCATACCAAGAATGAGCTGTTTTCTGTTACATTATTGTAGTTGGGTCAGGTAGTGTGTGTATTTGTTGTGTGATGTTATATCTTTTAAATAAAAAGATGTCCTTTAATGTTATCCATAATTTTTTGTGGCTCTTTAAAAAAAAATGTGTTTACACCAGTCACAAAACAGGTTTGAGACTTAGGAGACGTCTCTACAGGTGGCGCGCTCTGAACGATTCACATTTCCATCTTGCGTGCTAGGAGTGAATTATTTGCTAAGTTTGTTCAGAAATAATAAATAATTATGGCGGATGACAGAGATCATGTAAATAACAACGTAGCTTTGTGTTTTAATTTGTTTTAAATCGCGATATTTATAAAATCGTGATACTTTGTTAGAACTGCAATTTTTATCGAATCGACACGGAGGTATCGTGATAATATCGTATCGGAAGGTGGCCGCTGATTCCCTTCTCTACTTGTCAGTGTGTCATTTCTGCCCGATGCGGATTGTTTTTTCTGTTTAATACGGAAGCATTTCCAGAGTTACTTACCAGGAAGTACGTTTTATAACACACTGTCTCCTGTTCAGCGCTCATGACTTCACCTAAAGCATCGTACAGCTCATCCAAAGGCTCGGACGCAGTCGACTCGTGCTGTAAAGAAATTATTTTTTTTTGGAAATTTACAAAATATATTTTAAAAAAATTGTATAAAAAGTAAATAAAATCCCTGCTCTGGTAGAATATAAGAAATCATAAATGACTTACCATTTTAATGAGAAAAAAAGTACCTTTTTCAAAATGTCCAAAATTAGTCCTGGTGATGAGTTTTGGAGTTCAGTTTCTAAAGACTAAAAACAGAACCATCGTTTGATCCTTTAAATATTTAAATTAATTCAAAATAGTTCTGTGACGTCAAAAGTGCGGTTAGAACTCTCTTTAACGTACCTTCCATGGAAACGTGTTTAAACGACGCATCGCGAAAAACGACACCTGGAAACGACACATGACGTCATGACAAGTCTCAAAGCTCATTCCTCTTATTTTTTTGAACGCTGTATGATGTAATATTTAACAAATCCAAAGAGTGATTGTCTCTGATAAACGACGTTACACAGAGACCACGCGTTATTTTGCTTCCTAGTGTTCAGATAATCCCGCCTCCTGTGTTCTGATTGGCTAGCAGTATTTCGTTTTCTGTGCTGTGATTGGATATAAACTATTGTCGACGCCATATTGGATGTTGTTCTAAAACGTTAATCCATCCGCCATATTGGAAAGGGCTAGATTCACTTGAAAATCTAGAAAAAGTTTTGATTTGTCATAAAATGCTGCATATTACATTTGAGGTAAGTGAAATCTTATTAATATCAACATGCACGCTGCCTGCATTTTTGATTGAGGTCAAACTGCCTGGAAAGTAGCTTAAGGAATATTCCAACTGGACATAAATAATCATGAACTAAAATTATATATCTATAAAAATGTGAGAAATCTTTGTTTTTCCCTATCTGATGTCAAATAATTAAACAAAATCAGACTACATATTTCAGCATTTTTTCAAATATGACTATTTCTGATGACATCAGATAAAGTACTACAGCCACTATATTATAGAAATGGTGAGAAACCTTTTTTCCCTATCTAATGTTAAATAATGAAATAAAAAATTATTACATATTTTATTATATTACACTTTTTGTTTGACATATGACTATTACTGATATCAGATAAAGTACTACAGCCACTCCAGATAGTGTAGTATTAATTGATATGTTTGGCTGCAGTTATTAAGCCCATCTACATGATTGGCTACAGTTAATGACTATTAATATTTCCTATGCAGTTACATATGGTATTATTGGGAGAATTTGCTTAATCTTGGTAGCATGGGATATCACATTATATCACATTATATACAATGAAGCTTGGAGGGTTGTGTCGGGAAAGGCATCCTGTGTAATCCTGTGCCAAGCGACCAACAACAATATAAAGTATAAAGTTGAAATATGATATTACAATGACCAGCCGTAGCACTACCACAACCACCAGGTGTGTTGAATAACACTATCCTTCATACCCCAGTATACTGGTGACAGGATCATGGGCACCCAAGGCCAGTGGACTGGCACCCCATCCAGGGTGTATACCCACCCGAATTGGGATCTGCTCCAAGCTCACTATGACCAGGATGTGACCGAGTATAATATAGTATATTATTGGTCAGTGGTATGAAAGAACTATTTTTAAAACACATATAATGACGTCATTTATTATACAGTAGATATTATATTGTCATAGTACACAGCCACATATTTACATATGATTCATATAAATGGTGAATTACAGATTTTTAAAAAACGTTAAATAACAATGTCAATGTAGAAAAATTATATTTACATCATAGAATTTACTCTTCTACACTTCTATGCTAATTTCATGGCATGAGCAAAAAAATCAGGCTGTTCTGCTGTAGGACACAGTTTGTCAAAGCCACATTTCACTCACACTTCAAACTGTACAGTGGCATAATTAACATCCCCTTAAATTAGGCACTAATATAGCACAATACTTTCAGTTTTTCCATATTACAACTAATGTATGGGGCACCAACTTTTGCTCTCAGTGGTATCAGCCTGTAAGTGTCTCATCGTTTAATAGATCAATCATCAGCCAGTGTGGTTCTGTTACTTTTTTCAGAAGCCCTATAATTTAAATTATTATTTGTTATTATTGTCACTTTCTCATCTTCTGTTTTCTCTCAAAATGTTTTGCATCCAGCAGCACTTGGGGTTTTTTCGTCCTGTACATAGGAGATTTGGGAATTCGAGCCCCTTTCACGTTGACGATGTGAGGAAGAAGAGGTGGGTCTCGTAAACAAAGCCCCGCATCCTCAGGGGCGTGGCCTCTCACCAGGATCCGCTCCGACTCTGCCGCTGTCACAGTGATCCAACCTGAGGCAAAGTTAAACACCTTCATTAGTATGTTGTGGTCGTGCCCCAAACCACACACGTTATACAGGTCACATTCTAGTGAATGGGACTTAACTTCTTGTTTGTTTGTCTGCTTAATGTGTTAGATATAACGCGATACCTGCTGAAGACAGTTTGATGTCTGTCACCGCCGTGTCCAGTCCTCGGCCCTTGAGCTCGAAGTCTTGCGACACGAATGTCGGAAACAGCTTCATTCGTTCCTCTCCGCCTGTTGGCACCTAAACAGGAAATGATGAAAAAACAGAAATGGCATAATTGATTACAATACACAATGTTTAATCTGACTATGAATGGATAAAAAGTGTAACTTTTTCCTCTTTCTAGTTGTGACTCACAGCGAGTAGTGTTTTCCCAGCGTGTTTCTGGTAAGTTTGGTCGGCTTTGTCCAGACTAGTGATGTGGACGGGGATTTGAGACGAAGCCACGACGGTAAACCAGGACGGCTGATTTCCCTGAAGAAGACAGCATGCAGATTTTAAAGACATAATCCAATATCAAAAAGAACTAATGGCTCAGCTGTCACTTTTTAAAAAATTTTTTATTTATACCTTCTTACTTATTTACATTTAGATGTTAATATTGGTTTGTTTGATCTTTTTCTAACATGACATCAGCTTTTATTACAGGGGTATGTAGTTCAACGGTGCTGTTTATAATCACTCAAGCTGTTCAAATCCAAATAAGCACACAATCTCACTTCTAGATAATCGATCCGCGCCAGAGCTCCGAGGAACAACGCCGTCCCCGGCTTGAGGATAAATGTCCTAGGCATGATGGCGTGCGTTGGCACCACAAGCTTCACTTCCTGTTCGTTCAGCACCCTAAGAATCTGGTGATTAAACAACAAAATTATTTAGGTTTTTTTCCCGCTGTAAACAAACTGAACAGTGAACTCAAGTAACACTGCGTAATCCTACTCACGTCATATTCTTTCATGATGCCCGGCGTGTCGTAAAACCAGTGAGCGTCTTTAATTTCGTTGTATGTAAATTCAGCCTCGGGTTCATCCTCTGAGCTCGGTCGGCCCACCTTGTCTTCATTCAGGTCCTCTCCGAAGCTGAGGTTGTCTGGGTCGAACTCCACAAGGTCTTTTTTAGTAGACTGCACCCGGAACGTTCTCCCAACACGACCTGCGATCGAGTAAACTCAGAATTCAGCATTCAGAATGTTTTTTCCCCACTCACTGCTTTCATTTCATCATGTTCTACTAAAACTATTTACTGCTCCAGCTTCAGCTCACCGATCAAGTAGCCCTGTTTACGGAAATGCTGGATTCTCCTGAGCTCTTCGGGATCGAGATCGTCCTCGGTCTGCTGTGCTGCCAGTCGCAGTCGCTCCGCACGTCTGAACAGCCGGTATGGCGTCGGGTTGATGATGGGGAACTTTAAGAGGTTTAGTGTTGTACCTAAAAAAAACAACAAAAAAAAACAACAAAAGGAAGACGTGTCTTCATTTCAATGCTTAGAAAAGATACAGTGGAACCTTGGATTGCGAGTAACCTGGTCTGTGAGCATTTTGCAAGACGAGCAAAATTTTGAAAATAAAATTTAACTTAATAAACGAGCGAGGGCTTGATATTTTAGTAGTACTTATCATTATGTAAGTTGTAACATTTTGGGGTTTTTTGGGATGTTTTTTTTTCTGTAAAACCTATAGAAACCTGCATTTCCACAAATGGCTAATTTAAACTAAAATTTCTGTCAGATTCACATTCATAAATGATGAACACAAATATTCACTGTTGTGTTCCAGCCACATAAGCTAAACAAAATTTCTGACATGATTTTAAACAAATATTTATTTTCTAATATATATTTTACCCAAAACCGATTAACTAAAATAAGGAACGCTGTACAGTATAATTATTCTTTATATTTTTAAACCGATAAATTGTCATACTCTTCATTGATAAAACTAGCCAGCTAGCTAACTGTAACTTGGCATCATTGATAGGCTGAATAATCTAGCCAGTTAGCTACCGTGAACAAAACAAACAGTGTTTCTGACAGGAATTTTCAGTTATACTCCATATATTTGTAAACCTTTTTACTACTAAGCTAGCTTAAAATATTTCTAACGCTTTTGAAAGTCATATTTTTAACAATTATGAAGAATCTTTAAAAAACATTCTAGCCTGATTGGTAATGGTAATAAATTCTGACAGGAATTTTCAGTCATGGTCGTACATTTACATAATCAAAGCTAATAATAACCAGCTAGTTAACCTTAGTGGACTGGTTAGGATTTCTGACAGGATTTTTAACAGTTTTAATTGGCAGCACTCATTCACACTTTTGTGCAGGCTATAGGTATAGTCATGTCATTCATAAGTGGTTACTTAATCTAACTTGATAAGATTTATGACAGGATTTCAAGTCATATTCATGAAAATTAAAAATTATATAACCATCATGGTGGTTTGATATTTCTGAACTTCAGTGTATCGTTCATTAACGAATCGACTCAGTGACTCTGCTTGTGTATAGAAGCCGTTTGTCCTCTAAAACAGTGAGTAAGTATATCACCGTATTTTAATGCGCCGTGTATTCTAAAACATTCTATCACAACCAGCATTAATCTTTTTACTCAATTTGATCTACAATAACGCTTCTAATGGATCGGACTAGAACTGGGTCAGAGCAACTCCAAAACTGCAGGTCTTGTAGGATGTTCCCGTTCTGCAGTGGTGAGGACATATGAAATTCCAAGGTCCAAGGAAGGAATTGTTGAAATAATTAATTGACTGCCTAAAATATTTGACATAGAAATTAGATAAATAGAAGATATACTTTTCATAAATTTAATATACAGAGTCAGCCAAAGAAATGTATACACACAAAAGCAAAATAGTACAATGTATATTATATAATGTATAGCAATAAATGTGGTACAAAAATATTTATATAGGTTTGTCTTTTCCTGAAGTGTTTATACATTTCTTTGGCTGACTCTGTATTAATAATGAAATTTTCCCCCAACAAGATTAGTTTTTTTGTGCTCATCAGTACAACCCTACCACCCTTACCAGGCCACGGTGATATCGTGGCTTTATGGATCACATCAGATGCTCTGGATTTGCAGTAGTCAGACTCCAGAAGAGTGTTAAACAAAGTGGACTTGCCAGCATTGGCAGTACCAACCAAATACACGTCTCCTTTATACTTCCAGGACGCCTGGAGTTTAGTAATCAGGCTCTCAATCCCGTATCCTGTTTTGGCACTGATCAGATGAACATCCTTTGAATCTCTTGCGGGAATTCCAGCATCGGCGCAATGCTGCGCCAGCTGCCTCCTGATCCTCTTCAGGTAATTATCTGAATCTCCAGGCAGCAGGTCCACTTTATTCCCTAAAACAATGATGTGCTTGTTTTTGCCGACGAGCTGCGGCAGGTCAGGAACAATGGAGTCAGGAAGGTCGAGGAGATCCACAATGAGCAGCACTAAAGCTTTCTCGGGTTTGATTCTGCTCACAATTTTCCTGTACTCTTCCTTCGACATAGTGACGCTTAAAGCCTTCTGGTGGTGTGTGAGCAGAAAACAGCGCTGACATATCGCCTTCTTGAGTCTGTCTTCTTCTAGTAACTGCTTATATTTCTCACTGGGAAGGTAACCAGGAAGTTCGGGAGCCATGCAGTGCATTAAAGCACCACATCCTGAGCAGGAGAGGTCACTGATCGGCATCTCAGCATCTGGACTCCCGTAGATCTTCTGCTCCTGCGTCGTCTTCTTTTTCTTGGATCGTTCAAGTGGAAACCCAGCATCGTGGAATTCGATGCAATCCTCCAGGTCCAGGTTCTGATCTCCAACATCTTTTAAAGATTGCAGCTGCAGCTCCAAGGCTTTTTGCTGGAGTTCTGTTACAGTCTTTCTCGGTGCTTTCACGTCTTTTGCTTTCATAGAGTCTGTAATTTGAAGCTGTTCAAGGAAAGTATCTTTATCATTGTCCTTGGATTCACAGTATTCCAAAAAGACAAAATCCTCCTCCTTGTCAGGATCAACAGATGAGTAGCTCTCTGCTGTCACTTTACGCCTGCTTTCAGATTTCTCCTCAGTGCTGTGAAATCTTAAAGACTCATTCATACATGTCCAGTTCTTAGAAATCCAACAAGTTTCCTTCTTGTTTCTGGACACCAGGTCACCATAAAGTGAGGACTGACATAAACCCCTCCATTCTACACCACTATATTGTTGATCTCGCGTATTTAAAACACATTTTAAACGTCTGGGAGCAGGATACCTGAATACAGGTACTTGTAAAAGTCTAAACATGTTTTAAGAAGTTCTCTATAAATTACATAAACATTTACAACCTTGAAAATCTCCAGCACACGTGAAACAACCAGGTATTTTTTCCCTCCGTCGCACAAAAATGACGCCATGGGTGGCGACGACAAAAAAAAAACGTTTTTTTCTTTTTCAGCAAACTATAAAAGAAAATGCAGACAAATTAAAGCGAAAAGAGCATTTCCTTTTTGTTTACGTTTTTTTGGCTTCTACATTGGTAAATATGTAAAAATGGATAATAAAAAAAAAAATAAAACATAATTACTTATCGAAAATTTTTATATGAAAAAAATTAACATAATAATTTAAAAAGGGTTAAACGTTAGAACCACTTACTTATTAATAAAATACTAAAATATTGAATAATGCGCTGAATTCAACCAAACATCCGGTCTATTACGCAAAAACAGGAAGTGACGGATATTTTACGCGCCATGTACTCTCGGTGAAGTTTCTAAATAGAGCGCGTTTTAGCGGCGAGCCGATTGACGCCGCAGGTTTCGCTCTTCATATTTATTTATTTTAGAAAGGATTCCTGCTCCAAATCACAATGTATGACCAGGACGAAGGTGCGTTTATAACAATAAATTCATATTTTAAATCCTGTTCTTCATAACCGTTTGTTTATGGTGCGTTAACGTAGTGTTTTCTTCAACGCTAGCTAACAATATACCTTTTTTTTCTTTTTCTAACCGTTTCCGTACAAGCCCGCCTTCTGAACTACGATTGGGTAGATTGGTCCACAATTCTGTTTGACTATTGGATTTTGATATCCCTGTCCAATCAGTGGCTCGTTTTGCGCCGGTTTCGCCAATTATCTTTAAGGAAGGCGGGATTTGTCGGAATACGGGTCCTAGAGTAAACTAACGTTAGCTAGCAAGATCGGAATTAGCCTTAGTGCTTATTGAACATATTAGGTTTTCTAGAAAAACTTCCCTTTTCCTGCATCCTGTTCTGGATAGCTGTGCACTGCGTTAGACTGTGATATAATGGCCTGGGTGCTTTATGTGGTGCATTAGTGTATAGTGCACAGACATGTCTAGGACACTCTTCTTATTCTTTTATTGTTATTCTCTTGCCACAGATATCCAGTATGATGAGGATGATGATGAGATCACTCCCGATCTGTGGCAGGAAGCCTGCTGGATTGTCATCAGGTCGATATTGCGAGTCTCTGCTTTCTGTCTCTGATTGTCAAGGTTTTAAGTATTACTGTGATGTCATGTGAAAATGACCTCTTGCGTATGTTTGGATTTGCCCCTTCCAGCTCCTACTTCGATGAGAAAGGGTTGGTACGACAGCAGCTCGATTCATTTGATGAGTTCATTCAGATGTCTGTCCAGAGGATCGTGGAGGACGCGCCGCCCATCGACCTGCAGGCTGAGGCCCAGCACACCTCCGGAGAGGTGGAGGAACCGGTAAGCGTTCTCCTTACACAAGTACACTCCTTACTCTTATATATACACACACACACACTAGGGAAAGGAGTAGTATTAGACACTACCTAATACAATATTATTATATACAATAAAACTTTAAAATAGTAAAATGTGGCCGTTTGACCAGTTCATCTCAATGTTAAAAATCTTTTGTTTATAAAAACTCCCACCGGTTCTTTATGCTAATAAATCTTTGTGCTGTTCCCCTGCAGCCTCGGTACCTGCTGAAGTTCGAGCAGATCTACCTGTCCAAGCCGACACACTGGGAGAGAGACGGTGCGCCTTCACCCATGATGCCAAACGAAGCCCGACTCCGAAACCTCACGTCAGTGTAGCTTTATGACACGTCTCATGGAAATGATGTAGACAGAAAATATACTGCTGATATTATTATTATTATTATTGGAAATTATTTAGATGTGTCTCATTGTTTTATGCGTCACACCACCTTCATTTCGACTTCCATATGATTAACACTGAAGTGTGTGTTGATATGTCGTTAGATACTCTGCTCCCCTCTACGTGGACATCACCAAAACCATCATAAAGGAGGGAGAGGAGCAGCAGCAGACGCAGCACCAGAAAACCTTCATCGGCAAAATTCCCATCATGCTCCGGTCCACCTACTGCCTGCTGAGCGGCCTGACGGACCGTGACCTGTGCGAGCTGAACGAGTGTCCTCTCGACCCGGGCGGGTACTTCATCATCAACGGCTCCGAAAAGGTCAGAGAACGAGTGTGTAGTTTAACTTGGCTTAATGTGTGGCACCGCACCCCCGTGTGGACGCGTCACTGAGTGTGTGTGTGTGTGTGTGTGTGTGTGTGTGTGTGTGTGTGTGTGTGTGTGTGTGTTATAGGTGCTGATTGCTCAGGAGAAAATGGCCACGAATACGGTGTACGTGTTCGCCAAGAAGGACTCGAAGTACGCCTACACGGCCGAGTGCAGGTCCTGTCTGGAGAACTCCTCCAGACCCACCAGCACCATCTGGGTCAGCATGATGGCCCGAGGAGGACAGGTACCATCTCTCACACACGTACACCGACACGAACATGACAAAAATGACGGATTTGTTTACCACGCTTCCTGTTTTTTTTGTTGTTGTTGTTCTAGGGAGTGAAGAAGAGCGCGATCGGTCAGAGGATCGTCTCCACCCTGCCGTACATCAGACAGGAAGTTCCCATCATCATCGTGTTCCGAGCGCTGGGCTTCGTGTCCGACAGAGACATCCTGGAGCACATCATCTACGACTTCGATGATCCTGAGATGATGGAAATGGTAAATCCTGTGCCTGGTTAGATCTTTTAAGGGAAGGTCTAAAGATGTACACGTGACTGTTCGATAACGCCGTCACAGGTGATCTGTGCAAAGTCTCAAAACGACGTCTCATTTTTTTCTTTATATAATATATATATAATA
>QMIH01000005.1:1384059-1410529 GCA_003987875.1 Clarias batrachus | reverse complement strand
TGTGTGTGTTTGAGATGTTCTTCGTCCGATCCCAATCCTGATCTTGTAGGAGGTGGCATCAAGGGTGAACACACTCCTTACAGCTCATCATCCTGGACCACTACACACACACACACACACACACACACACACACACACACACACAAACAAACAATCACGATCAATCAAACAGCATTTCTTTTTCAGCATTTCTTATTAATCAGCATAATTTTCATCCATTTCTCTCTACAGTTAATTAAAACTCTTTTTTTTTTTTAAATGAACGTTATTAACATGCTCTGACCAATCCGCGTGCACAGACCTGGAACGATCCGGCCAATGGGAATGCAGTGACCCAGGTGAAAGGGGCGGGGCTTTGCATTTAAATGGATATTTTGGCGTATTTGTGCGAGACTTTGTTATGATTCCTGGGCTGGATGATTGCGGTACTCCTTCCTGTTGTTCGTTGTTTCAGCTATCTCATTGTTCTGCCTCGGCTCTAATCACGCGTTCTTTGTGAGACTCAGGTGAGACTCTGCGTGTGCACGTACGCATCACTATGTAGGTTTCATTCAGGCTGCAATAAACTCTTCAACTGTTACATGTGCTTATGCATTAGTTTATCTGTTAGCTTACAAGTACAATTTTCATTAGGGAATTGGATTGAACACCTAAAAAAACAAACAATCAAACAAAAAAACACGCTAGTTCATATTCATTGTGATCTTACGTCATGAAACTATCCTGTGCACCAGCAGGCAAAGCAACTAAACTGTGGTTCAGACAACCTGCTAATGAGCAACTTGTTTTTTAGCTGAAACGATTCACTCTGTGAACGAGTATCTTTCCAAAATGGGGGACATCGGGTCGAAGTTACAACACTACAAAAGCGTAAAGGCAAAAAATTTGAACATGTTTAAGGAGTTGTTGTTTGATCAACTTTTATTTTTCGAACCTATGTGATATCGGACCCCTTTTGGTCAAGCCCGGAGATAGTGTGTTAAAATTCAGATTGCTATAAATACAGTAAGCAATTTCCTTAGCATTTCAATAACTGCTAATTACGCTGAACATGTGGACAGTTTGATCTTTTATGATCTTGTATGGAACATAAACAAGAATATTTAATCAGTTTTCTCATGAATGTCCATTTGCATGCTTCTGGGGTGTCGATGAATGTGAAAGGACTCTGTTTGCTTTGTCATACCGGCCTCTCGGCTCAGATATCTTACACGCAGATCTATTAGGTTTCCTTTAAGACCCATGTTTTGTCTCATAGTGGCGCTTTTTAGGTTTCAGAACATATGAGACAAACCGTGTCAAACTTCCCGCGGTTAGAATAATCATATATTAATCTGTCCGTTCATCTTTAAAGGTTCAGTTTCCATGGTCCATACTTTCCGTTTTTTGGAATAAGCCATTCTGTTTCGTCCGCACTCTATGTCCATATACAGTAAACAATTGTGTTGATTGGCTCTGAGTGATTCCTATAGCCACACCCACCTTAAAAAAAAACAAACCTAAAATAGACCTCTCCGTTCTCACCGTACCAAAGTACCAATACCAATAACTGAGGCTACTTAAAAGCCAAAATGAGCATCAATACAAACCTGCTTTACCCTGTAATTGGGGTTGAGAGAGTATAGAGAAACATAACCAGTGAGAAATCAGCAACACTTAATGGATGAAAATGTGCAACTGCTGGATTCTATTGGTCTAAAATTACGTCACATGGCTTGAAAGATCTAAAATGATGATTTATTAATATGAAATCTTTCAAATTGGCAATTGTGTGTGTGTGTGTGTGTGTGTGTGTGTGTGTGTGTGTGTGTGTGTGTGTGTGTGTGTGTGTGTGTGTGTGTGTGTGTAGTTTATGAATTGGATTTGGTTAAAGTGATTTAAACAGATCCTGATACAATCAGTGACACTAAACAAGCGTCCCAGCTAATCAGATTCTCTTGGCGTGTTCAGACATGAGCAAAAATGCTCACGTGCCAACACACAGTTCTGTTCTGATCCACGGAGAACGCGAGGGAAGTGAATGATGGATCTGAATGAAACACAAACACACTGCGGTCTGTTCTGTTTTCGAAAATTCTCCAGGCCTTATCACATATTTTTACTTGTGTTGATAAATGTTCTAAAAGAGCAGCTCTGACTGGCGGTTAGCCGAACACCACGTGTGCTCTTATTTTTTGTACTTTCTAGTAAACGTCAAGAAGGAAAAAGCGCTTCTAGCTGAGCTAACTTAAGTAAGACGTCACCTGCTTTAGCTGATAGTAAGAGGTTTCATGTAATATTATAAGGGTACAGTGATAATCAGAGCCAGACATCTCACCCTTTTTGGAGGGAATATCGTCGATGGAGTCGACCACGTGGATGGTTCCTGTGGCTGATGCTTCACCCAAGGCGTTACTGACGTGACACTCGTACGTGCCGGCCGCCTCCTTGGTCAGAGGGAAAATCTGCAACATTTGTGAAAACAGGATGCAGCGATCTCAACGTTTGCAGATTCTTACAAAACATTCTCTTGTACAAACACACTCACTTTTACACAAATCATATAAAACCATGTTCATGTAAAACCCTCACATTCGCTGCTGCACTTGTAAAAATTCACTATTTGTCACAAAAACACAAATCGTTTTACTTCACAGTTAAAAAAAAAAAAAAAAACTAATTAGAAAATATTGTGTAGCATACACAGACGTGCGTTGTACGTCAAAAGGAAAAAAGGAAGTGTTTTTTTCCCCCCACATCCATTGTTACGAGCACAGTAAAGAAAACTAAAGCAGGAAATTCTCCAGACAGCAATGCTCTACCTTTTACACAATCAACAAGTCATTTTTTCCCATATAAAAATAAATCACAAACATGTTTCCTTTCTGTTCAAAAATCATTTTTTGATGATTATCAAATCTTTTTAAATCCTAGCCAAGTAGCAGAAAAACATTCAGTCATTCAGAGTTAGAAACTGCATGCTTCAAATATATAACATGGAATATGAAATCTGTAACAGTTATGGATGTTGTAGAAATGCATACAGACTACTGGAGACTCACCAGCACCCACCCGGTGACCTCGTGCTTCTCGGGGCCTCCCCTCATCTGGATGGCGAGGTTGTCTTGGTCTCCAGGGAGCAGCTGAGACGGTTTCTGTCCGAATGTGATCTATAGTGAGGAGGACCAAAGCTTAGTGCTGATATGATGTAACAATGTAATACTACACACTAAAGATAACTACAGGCTTAAAAAATCATGTGTTTTAAAAGATGAAAAAAAGCAACAACAACAACAAAAAAAAAAATTAATGCTTGAACAGTTGTGAGAGTAAAAACTACTTTTATTTCTCTATATACTCCCCTACTACATTAATACTGTATCTCAGTCTTCACTAGTGACTGGATAACATCAAGGCAGAAAGTTTTCTCCGGTGCACCGGAGCCATGATCGGACTGCCTGCTTCATTCATGTCTGAATCGCTGGCCTTCCAGGAACTCCTTTAAGGCCACAAACATGTGGAAATGGATTATAGCGAGGTCAGGACTGTATAGGGGATGTGGCGATAACACCAGGCAGAGTTCCTGTAATGTGCAAGTGGCGTTAGTGTATGATTGTGTGTACAGTTCCCTCAGACAGAGGCGTCCCTTAGACAAGTTCCCGACAAGTCTTCCGCCTATTTTCAAGGATCACAAGTCCCAGTTTAACTTGAACGGCCCGTGAATTTGTGACCCACTGCGCATGAATTATCCTAAAGCTCTATCCCGGGTTATTGTTTATTACCATAGGTGCTCTTTATCTTTTCTCCTTATTAGTTCTTTTAATCTTTTGCACAACATTCACTAAAATGCCTCCTTCACTGAGTGTGTGAGTGTGTCTGTGTGTGTTTTCTGTGTAAAAGGACGAACACCATTCTGAATAACGTAATGTAGAAACAATACAAACGAGGAAAAAAACGAGGAAGGAATCCAGGAAGCGTTTCATCAAACATGGCATCTGCTCTCAGAGGCGTTTAATGCTAACATCCTTAACAACAAAAAACTCTCTTGGCTCTTAGAGCAAAACCTTCACGTCCTGTTTACTAGCGTCTCCAATATACAGAGGCTAAGCATGAGCTAGCAAACATTTTCCTGAGCCGTCTGCTCACTTTAGATAAAAGCCAAATGATAAATGTAAACATAATAAAAGAATCAGTAATTGGGATTATGAACAAAGTTGCCACATTTCTTCTCTGTACAGATTTACACTATAGTGTCAGAAAACACATGCTAAGCATGGACTAGCATTGTAGTAACTGGTTTAAGAATTAACTAGCGTTTTAGAAATCATATAAAATAATGTAACATCCTAATGACCAGGTTGAACCTGCACTAGCCCTTCATTAAACAGACTGCTAGCATTAAACATGTAAGCCTTTTAAACTACAAGTGAATGTTTTTAAAATATTAGAGATTAATTTGTTTTGTGTGTGGCACAAGCATTTGCATTTAAGATTGTTGCAGTTCCTCTATAGTCCTGTAGATGGTGCAGTCTAAGCTAGCAAAACACGGTATTCTGTGTGGTAGAAGCAAACTTTCTGCCAAGTTGGTTTCAAATTGTAACAATATCATGTCAGAATATTTATAAAACCATGATAGTAACAGAATCGCAATACAAATCAAATCGGCACGTAGATATCGTGATAATATCGTATTTCCTCGTCCCTGATGATTCTCATCCCGATTAAATACACGGTATATTTACAGCTAAATTGACTTAATTTTTAATTTAAAGCAGAAACAATTTGTTCAGCGTTTGTATTGATTCCCGGGTAGTCAAAATTATGTTTTCCATCTGTATACGAGGCATCAAAACTGGTAAAAAAAAAAAAAAAATGTATAAGAAGAAAATTAGATGTTTATATTTATATTTTATTCCATCAAAAATATTTGACGACTCACATCCACGCAAAACCTTGTGACCATCCGAAGAAATGCTCTCTAGACCGTATCAGTCCCATCCCTGGGGGCGGGTCTTACTCAACAGTGGCGGTAAAGATGGTCTCTTGAACACAGTGTTTTTAACAAGCGCATCTTCTTTCACAATATTCCCTTTTCCAAGTGATTCTGTTTTTTCTCACACTTAGTCAAAGTTAAACTCTTCACAGTTCACCCTAATTATCTAGCTCTATTTAATTGTATTTATCAGGTTTGTTTGGATTCAGAGATCTCTGATTTGTAGAGATCACAAACACGACCCAAATTGTGTCTGTTTGTTGTTTTCTGGGGACCTGGCGTGCCTTGACTAAGTTCCTGGGTGTGTTTGTGGAGTGTACCTTCCTCCAGGTGAGAACCGGTGTGGGGACACCGATGGCCTCACAGCTGAGGAAGACCTGAACACCGGTGACGTTCCAGATCTCACCGGGACCCGTAACAATCACAGGAGCTGAGAGAGGAGAGAAAATAAAGGTCAGAAAGTGGGGAAAAAAAAGAAAGTCTTCTGTATGTGTGTGTGTGTGTGTGTGTGTGTGTGTAGTGGGGCCAGGATTCATGAATGTTAATCCCACCTGAAAAGATGGAATGTCAGACGTGTCGGCTCAGGGATACGGACCGGGAGCGGACATGCTTACATGACATGCTTGTTCTGTGAATGTGCGTGTGCGTGTGTGTGTGTGTGTGTGTCAATCACGAAAGCACTCTTAAACCTTTTCCATGCCAAAGGAAACTAATCACTCTGACTTATTTCTGTAAAATATACTTTATTAAATTTGTTAATCCAGTACTGTCCAGTCCGGACAGAATAATTTGATAATAATAATGTTGAAAAAATGAGAGATGAGAATCTTGAATACTTTCTTTTTCATTATTTTTTTTATTCTTTGCAGTGCCCTGAGGAACAGCGACAGGGAATGTAGCGAGGGAGGAGTCGACTGTTTTTAGTCCTGGGGCTTTAGAGACTCTCTGATGATGATGGAGATGAAATATTTTGTTTGTTTGTTTTATCCTTTAATTAGAACTAAATCTAGATGAAATAAACAGCATGAATTGCGAATTTCTATTTACTGAAGAAGGCATTCAGAACTCTGTGTTAAGGAAAAACCATTTAAAATAAATAAATAAATAAAAATCTAAAAAGTTAAACATATCTACGTTATTTAAAATAATCTTAACCTTACCTTAACTATAAGAAAGCACGAGACATATTTTACAACTAGATCATTTAATGATTTAATAAGTGAGATGATTTTAAAATGTAAAAATCTTAAATTGGAAAAAGAAATCCACAGTATAATCTTAAACATTTTAAAATTAATTCGCCATAAGTATGTTTTAATCATTTTATTTTATTTACATTTTTAAAGATTTACTTCAACTATAAAAATAAAATAACACAAAACGTTTGATGAACTGTTTTGGTTAGAATGGTTTTTTATTATTATTTATAACTAGTTTAATCTAGTTTTTATTTTTTTTTAAATATAATAAAATAAGTAATAGGTAAATAAAAAGGAAAGTAAAATAAAATAAAATGTGTAATGAACGTTTTTATTATTTATTTATAGATTATTTAATAAATCTATATTTATTTCTAATTTTTTTATTTTAGTTTTAGTTTAAAGTGACCATCTTAAGTGCATAAATTAAAAGAGTGAAATGAAATGCAAGAAAAACAAAAACACAAATTCACAATGAAACAATAAACAGTTTCTGTTTACAGTATGTATAAATGTCTAAAGTATTGGCCCCCCTCACCTTTGGCGCACTTGCCCTTGTTCTGCACCTTGATGCCGGGTTTCTCCTGACGCTCGGCGGCCGCGCTGGCCGCTCTCAGCTCGCACGCGCTCCTGTACTCCACGCTGTTCGAGCCGCACACCTCGTAGTTGCCGTCTTTGCACATGCACACCCCCGTCTCGTTCCTCTTCTTCTTCATCGGCTTCACGTCGCCGTGCGGCTTCACGCACTCGAAGCCGGGCGCGCACCGCGCCGCCGCGCGCCCCCCGCACGCCTGTCCCGGTCCCGCAGCGCACAGCTCGCAGCAGCCGCACGCGTCCAGCACGCGGAACGCGCAGTCCGTCAGCTCGGCGCACGAGCCCGGCTCACAGGGCGGGCAGGAGCGCGGGGCGCGCGAGGCGGCAGCGGCGCAGAGCGCCGGGAGCGCGAGGAACAGCCAGAGCATCATAAGCGCGTGAAGCGGTACAGCGAGCGACTGGAGTCTGGCACGGACCGAGCGGAGGCACTGAGACCGCCGGTTAACCACGCCCACCAGGACACGCCCATTTACAGCACAGTTACAGTTTGGACATTTACATATTATTTATGGTTTGATTTATGAAGCAAAAAATATATTTAAAAAATGACATAATTACAGGACTATAATCACCATCGCATTGCACCTCCAGGGTCCGGGTTTGATTCCAGCCTCCTGGTCTGTGTGTGTGTGTATTTTCTCCCTGTGCTTGGTGGGTTTCCTCCAGATACTCTGGTTTCCTCCCATAATCCAAAAACATATTTTAAAAAAAATCTTATTGGCATTTCCAAATTTCCCGTAATTTGTGAACGCGTGTGTGAATGTTGCCCGCAGGTCGTACCGCGGTCATAAAAATGGGAATAAATACAATGGTCACCAGTGGCCTCCACTAGTCCTACCACAGAGATCCCTAGATGGATAGATGAATAATAAGCACACTGCGCACGGCTGGAAAATCCACTAAAGAGGTAATAAGTGTCAATGTCTCAAAACAAGCCTTCTCTTACATGCAATTAGTGACCCAGTGGTTGACCAGTGGTGACCCAGTCCACCTAGTGGACCCCAGAACCTTATAAATGTAAACTTTATCTCATACAATCGGAAATAAAATTGAGAACTTTATAGTTTAATAATAATAAAAAAAAAGGAAAATCTAATGCACAAAACTGGAAATATCATATCAACAAAGTGATCTCACCAGAACTCTTAAACTCAAAGGTTCTTTTCTTTTTTATTTCCACCAACTTTAAGAAGTTTCACAACATGGTCATCTTGAATGCTCAGTGCTGAATTTATCTTTTCTTTCTTTCAAAATAAAGTTCCAGTCAATAATGATAAAAAGTAAAAAAAAAAAAAAGAGAAAAGTTTCCTCACACTGTCCCAAAACAAAACCAGTCAAATGTACACTGCCTTCCATCCTATGCGGAAGTGTGCGTGTTCAATTTCTAAGGCTGTGATTACGCATGTTTATCGCTAGTGTTGATCAACCTGATTTTGGTGGTTATTGTTATAAAGACATCCTTTGTTTAGCATTTAAATGCATTATATATTACTTTTTTGCACAGTCAGGCCTAAAAACAAAAAAAAAACAGTCACACGTTAAATATTTTGTTGAACCACTGTGTGCTTTGATTACGACCATGGCATAATTTTCATAAGCTTATGCAATATTTGTTCCCAACCTGAATCACATTAATCTGTCTCCAAGATCCGTTATCACCCAGATGAGGATGGGTTCCCTGTCGAGTCCGGTTCCTCTCAAGGTTTCTTCCTATTGCCATCTCAGGGAGTTTTTCCTCGCCAACGTCGCCCTCGGCTTGCTCATCAGGGACAATCTTATCATTTTGATTCATACACATTGCATACAAACTTACTTCTTTTGATTGTGTAAAGCTGCTTTGCGACAATGTCAATTGTTAAAAGCGCTGTATAAATAAATTGACTTGACTTGAAATTGACTTGTATTGATGATGAGAAAGAAAGACTGCTGCGCAAAAGCCTTTACCAGCACATAACAGAGATTCTCATTGGCGTTAAGGTCTGGACTCTGTAGTGTCCCTACGTGTAAAAAATTATGTCTCATACTACTTTAACCACTCTTTCACAGGTTGAGCCTAAAGAATCCTGGAATCTTCATCATCATGGAAGAAAAAATCCATAGATGGAAAAGCCTGGTCACTCAGTACATTCAGGTCATTAGCTTACCTCATTTTTTGGGGTATATAATCTTGCTGAACTGAGCAACTGGAGCAGCCACAGATCTGCCTCTCTTCTTACCCTAATGGACCCGTCACTCTGAAACAGGGTAAATCTGAACTCATTAGACCACATGACCTTTTTCTTAGAGCTCCACAATCCATTCTTTATGTTCCATAGTAAATTGAAGCCTTTTTTTCTGATTAATTGTACTGATAAAGCTCCACAGCTGTTTAGTGCCAATCCTTTGATTTCATACTCTTACTATTAAACATAGCCATGGGTTCTACTGGTGTTTTTTAAACCTATTTATTTTCACTATCATTAAAGTGATCACCCATCACACGATCATTTCACTTTTTTTCTGAGCACATTTGTTCCTTGAAGATGACTACCATCCTTCCAGATTCTAATCTACAGTGCATTGTACAGTTCTTTACCCAATTGCAATAGGTTCAACAACCTCCTTAATTGTTCTCTTTCTTTGATGACAATAATTTGACCCTTCTGAAACAGAGCACCATCTTTGCCACAACAACAGGATGTCTTATGACAGTTGTTTAAGGAATGAAAAGCTTCTTACTGAATCATTTAGGGTTTAAAAAAAAACATGTTGCAGCAGAACCATATTAATCACTGCAGTAATTATACAACAGAAAGCGCTTAACTATTTGCTTAGTTAAGTCCAGGTGTCCAGGAAGTATATGTGTCTCTACTTTAACATTCTCTTAAAAAAACAATGTAAAACTCTTAGTCCCGACTTGAACTTGACTTGAACGTCCACCGTATGTGTGGTTCAAGTCAAACCGGGACTAAATGTTACGCTAAATTTTCTTTGAACAGTTTATACCAGAAAACGAAAACAAACATCTTCATTTTTTTTAATGTTTTGGCTCATTTTGCATTTTGTCAAATGAAACATGATGTTCCAAATCACAGAACACAAGCACACAATCAGACAGAATAATAATAATAATAATTAAAAAAAAATCTAAACTACAATCTAAAAACAATTTGTATTTGGAACATTTTTTTTCCACAGATAATATTCTCGACTCGAACACAGGGAAGATGAGGTTTGAGGTTTACATGAGGGTTTAGGAGTTGTTTATAAATATTCCTGCCTAAACACCCAAACTGTACATTCCAGAAACTCTTCAGTCTTTATGTTTTGGTTTTCACCAACATCGTCCTGGAGGAGAGAAGAGAGATTCTGAACTCGTAACACTCAGCCAGCCAGAGTTTAATTGGTTACACGTTTATTTAAAGTATTTGTTCAGGAAGGCACCAGCGATGTCCCTGTAGGGAGTTTGAGAGTCCGAGCGCAACGGAGGTATTCGGCAGAGAGAGCGGAAACGAGGAGACCGCAGGAGGAGGTTGTGACCCAGACCGATGCAGCTGGAGCTGAGCCAATACAGCGCCATGGACTAGAGCAGAGAAGGACAGGGAAAGAGAGGGACAGAATTTTTAAATACATTTTAAATTTTCCAATTAGTACAGGTAGCTTGAACTGGCCACGCCCACATGTGATAAACCACGACAGCTAGCTTGATGTATAAAAGTGTTTTTTGTTGTTTATTTCATTTTATAATAGAGTTGCCAACATCTACACGGATATATGTTATTTCATAAACGTACCATATTGTGACGAAATTGGAAAAAGGGGCGGGGTTACTATATTGGATATTAGTCAAAATGTCTACATACAGTAGCTGGCAGTCTTTCCAGATTTAAACAGTAACTTTAACGAGGTGGAACTGTTTTTACTTTATCGTAGTGACTACAATACATTAGACGTACGCAAAATGCATAAAACGAACAAATGACTCATTTCGCTTAATGCAATGAAAATATTCCAAGTAAACAAACCAGACATGATGTCCACCGCCTGCGTGCACAATGCGGTGCAAAAACACGACCGCATGCTGGTATCTGTCTCTGATTTCATCCCTACACGACTGCAGAACTTTTAGCTACAACACAATACTAGGACGATAACACAAGCTAGCAGAACATATCTGACGTATCTGACGTGTCCCCCAGGCACGAGCCGTTTCTCCTGCTTTCTCTCCTGCCACGTTAAATCAACCTGAACATCTCTTCAGGCACTCGCCTCTGTTATGCAACCCTGCGTGAAGACACAACAGTCATTTGCGAGACGGATTTCAGCAGAGATGAAACAGGAAAAGAGAGAGACAGAGGAGGGGGAGGGGTGGACCGTATGCGATTCAGACGATACCAGAGCGCCCGTGTCCGAATCTGTACTTCACTAAAGAGTTATGACGCTAACTGTTATGACACTGGGACGCTGGGAATAAGGACGACTTCAATGTCAAAACTTTGCAAATCAGCTGATACATGATATTGACGATTATCTGGTAGTGAAGCGTTGAATTAATAATGTGAAGTTTTTGGAAAGATTGAAGTGAGAAGTAAAAATCGTATACCTTATTACAAATGTGCGCTTTGTAAATGTACGAGTATCTACGATCGCCCCGTAGCTATATGTACAATGCTAATGTTAAAACATCTTGTTATTTAACACTTACTAAATGATATTTTGCCAAGTTTTCTGTTTAACATTTCACACAGATGTAAAAAAAAATGCAGTGTTAAAGGGGTGTTCAAGTCAAAGCAGGACTTTTGATTGTGCAGAATAACAGAAGACGTTTATGAGAGTAAAAACTCCTTTCATTGCTCTTTATAATCCCCTGATACGCTAATGCACTTATCCCAGAGTTTCATCACTAGTGCTTGGACACCGTCAAGGTAGAAAGTTTTCTTAGTACGTCTGAACCACGATCAAAGTCGCTGCTTGATGTTTGAAGCTTCACTCTGGCCTCCCAGGAACCCCTTTAACGGCCCAACCATCTGGAAATAGCTTAGACGCAAGGTCAGGACTGTACGGGAGGTGGGGCAATAACTCCGAACCGAACTTTAAAATGCACCGTACTGTGCTTGAAGTTTTCTGTAAATGTCTATTGTTTTTACGCCGTCATTTATCAGAAAGGTCAGATGAAAGTCCCAGTTTGACTTAAACACCCGTCTAAGCTATTAATAGCTACTTGAACATAGAAATTGATTCTTAGACGTTCCATCCCCCCAAAAAAAACAAAACAGTAAACATAACTACAATTAGACATGTTGTTCTTTAATAAATAATTATATTTAGTATATCTGCTGGTCACTGTGGTATAAGTGTAATAAAATACTTGTAGTTATTGCAGACGTGTACTCTTCCAGGTGCTCAGCTGCCGAACAACGTAGCTACGTAAAAACAGCGAGAGATGTTCGCTTATGCAGCTGAACGCTGCTTTTGGTTTTGTATTAAAATATGAATAAATTGTAAACGTTAATTATTAAATCATTTTAACTATTAATCCTTTTTTTCATAATTTAATACCACTACTTACTTGATTAATCTTAAAATTAATGATTACGAATAACAGCTTGACCACAGCTCGATGGACACACACCACACATTTGTTCGGACCAGAATCCATCTGGTACCTTGTTCATTACCGCATCGCTGCGTCCACACACATGCAGACACAAACACACTCACTCACACATGACTGATCACTTACAGACGGGACAGTGGCGGCTAAAGGGATCATAACCAGTGAGATTCCTCTGATGAAGTTGGTCGCATATTTCTGAAACGCCGACTGTTCGAGCTTGCTCAGGGCGTGTATCTGCACACACACACACACACACACACACACACACACACACACACAATATGAAAGCATGTTATCCATCCCTTTATTCAATAACTCTGTAATACATACACACTGTTAAAAATGTTCATAAAAGATAAAGGTTTTAGTGTGACATCATAAACGTTGATGAACATAAAATGTTCCGATTTAGATGTCCTGCCCCAGTCTGTGCCATGCCAAGAAAAAAAAAAAAAAAAAAGAAGGAACCCCCACCCAGCAGCTCTATTGTTTGACGAAATGTGTGTGTGTGTGTGTATGTGTGTGTATACTGTATACGAGATTTCCTCTTGTTCCACTTGAGACAATTATAAAACCACCTTTTCCTCCAAGACAGAAAACAATAAATGAAGATACCATAGAAAAAAAAAACTTTAAAACTTCAATTAAATATTCATATTAAGATCAAACTAAGATTTAATTGTTGCTTATTTGCAATAATAGATAATTACAGGATTTACTGTACTAAGCTCAAATTATAACCCGTCTTAGATAACTTTTATATAATAATTATCATCAAAAAAGTTAAGGGAACAATTAGTCCCAGTTTGACTTGAACGCCCCTCCTAAATGTATACAATATACACATTCAAGTCAAACTGGGAATAATTGTTCCCTCATTTTTTTGAGGACTACAGTTTTAAACACACACACACACACGCACACACACACGCACGCACGCACGCACGCACGCACGCACACACGCACACACGCACACACACACGCACGCACACACGCACACACACACAGGTGTTCTTGATGTGGTTCTGACCTCAGTAATGAGCAGGTTGACGAGGCCCAGAGACACCGGGATGATCCATGTGGAGTCCGGTAACGTGAGGTCCGGGAACCAGAGAGCGCCCCCTGCTGCCAGCTCCTGCTGCAATCCCACTGCTACACACACATTTAAAAAACAGTCATAAGGGTGCTTAGATGCAGATGTTTAAAATGGTCAAGTGGAAGAAAATGGAATGTTCCTGACAAAAAAAATTAAATAAAAAAAATTGCGCCAAAAAGTCACTAAGAATGATGGTGCTGAAATTGTACACTGGTGCATTATGGGTAAGTGCACTATTCAAGGAGTATAATTAAGTCAACATTACAAAATATCTAAACACACACACACACACACACACAGAGGAATACATGGTAACAAGGGCAACAGGTGAGAGCAAGATGAGGGCTGAAATTTACAAATTAGCCCCGCCCACTTTACTTTCAAACACCAGTAATTTATGCTCATTACAGCCCACCAGTGATGCATTACCAGACGGGCCGTGTCCCAATCCCGTGCTGATGTTACGCAGGGCGAGAGAGACGGACACCCACATGGGCAGCTGAACCCAGATCAGCAAACTGGCCTTGAACGGGTGGCAGTTGTCTCTCACGTAAAGCTCGGACACGATCCGCCGCAGATTCTTCTTAAACTGGAACCTGTAGAGCGATAAAAACAATTAAAGCTTCAAGATTGTAAAGCAAAAAAATGAAATATATTTTTATCTACAATTAAAAGGTTTCTGATTAGACAAACCGACCTGAACTGGCTTCTCATGGTTAACGTCAGTCAGCTAAACATCAGAGAACTTAAATCGCAGTTTTGTGAAATGTTTACTAGCTAGCCTTAGTTCTCATGTTGTTTAGCTAAATGTAAAAATGTGATTAGTATATGTACTTTATATCTAGCATTTGGTGTTCGATTTAATTTATACAACCTGACAGACGACATAATAAATACTAACCAACTTTTTACTGGTTAGCATTAGTATAAAATGATCTAGTCAAGCTAAAGAGATTTTTGCTAAAGAGTACAAAAAAGTTGGCTAACACAACCTAACATACTGTGCAAAAACTAATGAAAGGTTTTTGCTAATGATTACAATAAGCAAGCTAACTGGCAGACTGCTTATACTACCTAGAATCTTTAACAAAAATTAGCTAACTGACAGACTGCTTTAACACTAGCTAGAATTTTTTTTGCTAAAGATTTACATTAAGCGAGCTAACACAACCTGAGAGACATCAGTGTTAATTACTGGTTAAATTGAACAACCTGACAGACTTTATAACTGATTTATAGTTTATAATTAAATATTATAATCATGATCGCTAGTAATAACATTTATTGACACATTGCCTTGACAGATATGATTGCTAGCTAGCATTCTGATGGTTAAATTTACTTAGCAAATGCAACAACACTTCACCTGCTTACTTACTAGTTAATTAGCATTAATTATAAGCTAACTAACAGCTTGACAGAAAACATTAACATTAAAATAAAAAAATGGCTGTTTGTGCTTTTTAGCAAGCTGAGAAACTAGCATGCTAGCATTAACACCATGAGTAGAGCATGAATGTTATGATTGATAATACTTTAAAAAATTATTTATGTTATAATCTTCACATGACCCTAAATTGTGTCGTACCTGCACATTTTCTCGGACCAGCCCTTCTCCTTGGCCCTGACAGAGACCTCGTAACGTAGCCGTTGTGCTAACTCTGCTATTTCCTTCTGCAAGGCTTCAATCTGGCTGAGAGAAATAACAATCCATTTAAAGCCATATAAAAATACTCATCTTACTGATCCAGAATCAGCTCGAGTACACACTTCTGGTGCAAAGATGGCAATACATTATTGCTTACCGATTTATTTGGTGTCACGTCCTGAACAGAATTTTATAACTCCTAAACGGTTTGACAGATCTTCTCCAATCTTTATTTAAAGCAGTCATGAGACCTGGCTCTCGGGAAGCTTTATGGGTGTGTGTGTGGAAAGTGAGCAAATCAAAACTAGCTAAAGTCAGTTAAAAAAAAAAAAGAAAAAAGTATTTTTATGGAAATGTAAAAAAAAAAACATGTAAAAACAGCATTAGCATTCGTTAGCATGTATGGAAGGAGTCTCCAGTATCAGCATAAAGTAATCTTTTTGTCTTAAATGAAAATAAAGTACATACATCATTTGTAGACTTTTAAAGAATAGAAATTATTACACGTCATTCTAGAATAAAAAAATAAAAAATAAACAACCAAATAATTATTATAAAACTCTAAAAAAATATTTAAAAAAGTATTATGTATTCAAAATGAATTCAAGTAATTATATGAACCTGAGAAAGGAACTACATTAATTAAAAAAAGAAAGAAAAAAAAAAGAGAATCCCGATCAGCATTTTTCTGTAAGAAAAAAAAAAATTACGTATGACTCGTAAAGGCTGTTTTTGCTCCCCAGCCAAGAGCGAGAGATTAAAACCAGCAACGGTGACATGGGAATAAAAAGAGCTCCAGGGAACAGAGGGATTGTGGGAAAGCAGGCAGAAACACATTCCTCCTTATAAAAACATATTAAAAAAAATCCCGGAAGATTCTTTAACCCATAAACAGTGTGGTTGTTAAGGACGAGATGGAGATAAATATTTTATTTGCTGACCATCAGAGCCGAAGCGTGTGTGTGAGCTCTGTTTACTTTACCCTAGCAAACGTTTTCACCACGAGGTCAGCTGATCTTTTCTGGGGAGAAAAAAGTTCATGTCTCAACCAGATGGAGGATGAGAACATGTGAGGGAGGGAAAGAAAACTTAAATATCTACAAAACCGAGCCCTGGATCCGGTGTGAATGGCGGAGGAGGCAGAGCTAATTTCAGGGCCAGAAACATACAAAAGAGAGGCTTGAAATAAAACAACTAGTAAGATCTACTCTATAGCAACTTCATATTTTTTTCACAATTCTTTTTTTTCACAAGAAAGAAAACTTTCTGTTTCAGTCAGTAATGTAAAAATGCATCATGCAGGCCTACACCTTCTAAAGCAAGTGTGTAGTACGTGTGTGAGACGAGACCTTTGCGATGATGACGGCCTGGTAGACGGCGAGCGGCAGAGTGACGACGGTGCGCAGCGCCAATGTGGTGCAGACGATCCCTGCCCACCACGGCAGCGCCGTCATCTGCTGGCTGGAGATCAGGAGCTGCTCGGTGAAGTGGACCGGAGCGGAATCCGCCACACTCTCGTACCACCCCGATCCGGACGAGCTCACGTGCCTCACACCACACGGCTGCAGGTACACAGCTGGCACGAATGTGACACATCTGGAGCTGAAAGTGTGAGCAGGTCGGGGTGTTGAGTCTATCCTGAAGACGCCCTGGTAGACAGATCTGACCTGGGATTTTACACTCAGCTGGACGCCACGGAAATGTGATCTTAAGGATCCAGGAAAGAAGAGTTTCACGCACGTCATGGTCGAGAGCCTGAAAAACAGACGACATTCATTGTGTGACTTTATGTGACAAAAATGGTCATTACGACCAGAACAGCTACAACAAATAATCAAGAAACATGAAAGAAAATCATAATAGAAATAAAAGTTTCTTGATTGATTAATTGGTTCAGGGTTTGAAGCACAAACCACAATGCCACGTGCTACATCACCAAGAGCTGCAAAACAGAATAAATTACAGCATAAATAATTTATTTTTATTTTTCATCTGAAAAGTGGTCTTTTACATAATATGCTTTTTCTGGCCTACAGACACTAAATTATTTTTCAGCTACCATACTAATATTTAGAAATGAGATTTGTTGCTGTTCTCATTAACAAAGTTTGTAAAAATAGATTTTGTTACATTTTATTTATTTAGTACTTTTTAAGAATGCTCACTGTCACAAAGCAGCTTCACAGAATCAAAAGAAAATGCGAGAAAAAAAACAAATAAACAGGGTAACTAATTTAACAGGGTACTTTAACACAGTACTGTGCGACTGAGCGTGTGCTTCTCTCTCTCTCTCTCTGTATATATATATATATATTAAATGATAATAAATTATTGTTAAGGTTTTTATTTTTTCCCATTTCAACAGCAGCAACAATAATAATACATGAATTAATTAAAATAAACAATAAATAAACCAGCTGTTTTTCTGCCAGTTTGTGACACACATCAACACAATTCTAGTACTTATGATTTTTATCTTAATGTATCTTTTATGTATTCGCTTAACGCTCCTGTTACCTTCAAATTTACTAACATCTTTTATCCTTGGGTTCAATTTGACCCCAGCAATTTCAACCTCCAGAAAATTTATAATTAATGTAATGAACTGTTTATAAAACTTCTATATAAAAGTCACTAAATATAAGCAAAACAAAATTATGTCAATCATTTATTTTGAGACTTTAAACATTGAATAGGGCCAAAATGACCCCAAAGATAAAAGGAGGGTTAATTGGTTATAACAATAATGGATAAACCATGAAACTGTATCAGAAGAAAATACTAGAAAGAGTTCTAATACAAATATACTATTTTTAATGTCTTAATAAGTAACACAGTCTAGTTATTGTTACTATTTCACAGACAGACTGATAACCTCAAACTCCAGAATGAACGAAGCTAATGCTAACACGCTAACTATCCGAAACAAAAAGATTCTCACCTTCTGCCGTTATTCCACATCGTATCCTAAACACTCGATCACGTTCTCATACAGTAATTTAAAAACAACGAACGATTCATCATTATTATGCATAAATATTTGACACTTTTGCGTGGTAAATGTCAACTCAACATGACATGCCGGCGCACTGATATGACGCAATTTACATGCGCGTGTTCATTCCTGACGCTTCCGCTATGTTCTCCTGTTGCCATGGTGAGCTGACAGCTCAACAATCAAAAAAGTGCGCGTGCGACTTCTTTAGCCAATCTTAGAGCGGGAGGCGGGAGTTTGCTGAAGGAAAAAACGTCGTCTTTTGATCTATTGACTATTACTTTAATTTAATGTCATTTAACTTTTATGGGATTATCGAGTTGATACGAATAATTCAAGTAACTAATGTTAGCTTACATGCATACAATCTACATAAGACTTTTAATTATCCGTAATATAATACGTTAGTGTAAGTACAAACAATGACAGAATATTGAAATGACAGAAATTAAATATTTGACCACAGCACCACCTGCTGGACACAAACGCTGTTACATTGGTTTGGTAAATGTAATTTTCTAAATCAGTGTTCAGGAATATTAATCTGTTTTGTTCTGGTCATGATCATTCTTTGTGCTTTATTTCTCCTATTTTGCTCTCTTTAATAATAAAAAAAACATTTTGTAATATCAAAGCTCTTATGAAAATGGAATATTTGTGGTCATATCCCTGAAAAAAAAAATCCCTGGTACAATTATTACAAGGGTCACAATATAAATGAAGGGTGACATGGTGTTATAATAATTAATGAAAGTTATTATTTTTTTTTTTTAAAGACAAGCAATTACTGAAAAATTGCTGTGGAAGAAGAAAAGTACAACAATAGACTGTGCACAAAGGCAATAGACTGATAAATCAACTATTTATCGAATCATATTTGATTGTACGGATGATAATGACTATGCTGTTATCTGCTCTATGAAACAACATCAATATAAGTGATATTCGTCTCACAACCTTCTCTCTGTTCGAATGGTTGAACATTGAATTCATCAACAATTCTTATTTTCTATTTTGCAAACAGAATAAACAACACAAAAATGAAAATAATGCACAATTATTACTTATGAGTGCTCAAACTTTAATTTTATTCAGTTTATTTAAAATGCATCAGTTCCTGACTGAACAAAATGAGGTAAGACTCGTGTGACTGATGTTGTGCTGCTGTGATTCTTAATTACAGGCAATGCCTCCCCAATTTATCCCAAAATCTAAATCCTGTAACTGTACGGCAAAACAGGTCAAAGGTCAAAATGCTTTCCTAGCCACACGCCGCTGTGCAGCCCGGCGCCGGTTGCTGACACCCGGTTTGCGCAGACGCAGCCGGCGCAGTCGGAGCTGCAGCTCTTTGGGGATCGTTCCCCGCTTGGCGAGGATCTCACGCAGCCTCTGCTTGGGCGTTTTAGATAATTGGAAGTCGCAGATGGTGGGGTAGTGCTCGTATTCCACCCTGCAGGAGCGCGTGACGGGCACGTATCCTTCGGCCGTCACCGTCACCTGGTACTCCCCGGGGTTCAGCAGGCGCCAGTAATCCCCATCTGGTGCTAGAGACAGAAAACATTATTCTAGATTCTAGTTTTAACAAAGAACACAAGCTTTAGAGTGCGGAGCAGCGCTGGGTAAAGTAGTAAATGACGCTCACTTGGTTTATGTACGGACAATCAAATGCCGGAGACACAAATCCATATGCAGTTCTGGATTAGTCAAAAAGACCACATAGAGACACAAGCAATATAAATTCTACATAAATAAAGATATAGAAAATTGTGAATATTTAATAAAGATCAATAAAAACAAACAGTTTATCTGACCGTGTCTTTAGCATTACTGTATTAACAAATGATTGGTTTCCAAGGGAGCAAAATCATTTTGTATCCATAACCACTCCTCACAGAAAAACGATATTTTCTCTGAATATATTTCCTTGTATTATTGTCATATTAAGACGGCCAGGGATAATTCTTTTGCAAAACTTCTTCAAGTTTGAAGACAGCGATTAAATCCAGGGGCGGATCTACCGGGGTGGCACGGGGTGGCAATTGCCACCCTAAGAAAAAGCCTCGCCACCCCATTTGCCACCCGAACACTAGTGTCAATCACACATCAGCCTTTATTTAATTTTTATAGGACAATGTAAAAACGTGCACCCTAGTGTATATCCCCCGAATGAGAATAGCCTTCTTTGAATCCACAAAAACCATGCACGTAAATAATTTTAATGCCTCCCCCTTGCCACCCCATGAATAATTTTCTAGATCCGCCCCTGAAATTTAAATCCATACTGTAGGTACGTGTGCTAATAAAGAGAAACAGTAAAGAGGAATCTTTACTAAAATAACACATATGGCATTACGTCATTAGGTACAATGTACAAAGCAATAACAACACTCAGACGTTATTAGAAGACATGAAGGTCAGCTGTTCTGGATCAGTTCCTACAAGAACAGTATTTGTGTGTCGAGTGCGTTTGCGAAACCCATCGAGCTCCGTGATGAAACTGTCTCTCATGAAGACCTTCCCAGGAAAGCGAGAGCAAAACTGAGCTCTGAAGTTTGTGTTATGAAGCTTTACAGAGCAGAAGTAGCAGATACATCTCAGTATCAACTGTTCAAAGGAGATTATTGTGGATTTAAACTGATGAAAGCAGTAAATGATGCTGCATGTTTTCTTCTTCTTTAGGTTCAGACGGCGTTCGGTTTTCAGCTCAGCCTTCAGAACTTGCCTTGAATGCTTTATTGAAACACTTGTTTGTCTTTTCCGTATTAATTTTGCTTCGTTCGCACATTACCTGCCAGTTTACTTGGAATACCCGTGCCCGGTGTATGGCGGTGCGCTTGGGTCTGGGTTCAAGTTTACTCTGTTGGATTTCCTCTCACCGGATCTGATGTGATGGTCGATGTCGTCCACCCGCACGATGGCGTCTGCGATTCCAGCCTTGGTGACTTTGTCCTTTACGACTCCTTTAATGCCTCGGTGGACCTGAGAAGTAGAAACATTTATTAAAGAAGTATTTTATTTTTGTTATTTATTAAACCTGGAAGAATATTATGTATATTTTATAATAGGATAGAGCTGGATGTCCCTTTAATGTACTAAGCGTGATGTGACAATATTATGTTTGTTTAGTAACACAATGATTTATTATTTATTATTTGAAAGTAACAAATAATGGAATTTCCTTCAAGATCAATAAAAATCTATCTATCTATCTATCTATCTATCTATCTATCTATCTATCTATCTATCTATCTATCTAAGTTAGAAATATTGAGTTAGAAAGAATATAAAAGGAATAGAAATATAATTATAACTTAGCTCAAACTCTATGATAAATATACATAAAAAAAAATAAATAATGAAAAAAAAAATTTCAATAAAAAGAAAAAAATATATCAAATAAATATACATAAAATAAAAATTGGGTTGTGCTTTGCTATTGGCTTTATATTCAGGAAAACTGAACGTTTCTGTTTTCTGCTTTCATTCAGTTCCCAGGTCGGATTGATTACCTGCTCCATGTAGACCAGCAGCGACTCTCTGTTGTTCTCCCACTCTAAGGGCAGCTCGCCGGCGGGAGGGAATTTATCACACGACAGCTCGACCGTTACCTCGAAGCAGTTGGTGTGCAGGTAGCTGAAATCGTTCATGCCTGTAGAAGGATAACTTTGCAGCTTCAGTGGTTTATCAGGAGAGAAAAGAACTATGGATTTTGTTCTACGTTAAAGCGGCGGTAAGTGACTTTTTTGGTATTTATTACATTATTGAGGTCATTAATACCCAGTCAGACATAAAGCTGTAACTTTAACTTTAGCTTTGTTTGATATTTCCTCCGGATTCTCATCAAATATCAGTAAAAAGTGGACTTTTTTTTATTTATTTTTTTTTTATTTTAATGTTTTTTGGATGATTTCCCCCCGATTTTTCTCCCTAATTTAGTCGTGTCCAATTCCTCCCTGTCACTAGGGGGCGCTCCCACATTAAGGCTACTACTACCACTCAGCCGGGAGGGGACTGGCTGTAGAGCCGTGATTAATGTGGGAGCACTAAGTACCTCTCATCCCTCCCCTCTGAGAGAGCTCGGCCAATCAGCTCTCTCTAGACCTCCGGCTGCGAGAGGTTACAGCATCACCTGGGAATCGAAAAAAGTGGACATTTTAAACACAAGCAGTAGATATTTTAGATACGCACTGCCGGGCACCGTGTGCCAGTTGGCGCCGTTTATGATGTTGTTTTGCCGAGTGAAGTCCTTGTTGTGGCACGGCCGGCGGTCTGCGTTAGACATGACGTGGTTGGTGCTGGCGTAGACGGTGGCGAGCCAGCGGAAGAAGCTGTCGTCCGGGGTGGGCGTGTGTTCGCGAGCGGCCCAGTCGCGTGCCATGTCGAAAGGGTACGTGACCACCAGCTCACCGCCATGCAGGTTGGCGCTCAGTACGAAGGGGATCGACTGCATCCAGCTGATCACCAAGCGCGTCTCCGGGGCAACCTTAACAATTACATCACACTCCTGTTTTATTCGTTAATTCAGTAGTTTAAAGTGACACTGGCAGTGTTTTACTTAGATAGTAATATTCGATATAGTGGAACTCTGCGTCCTCACCACTGCGTCCTTCGATGTGTACTGTTTAGGAATAGGGATGTGATGGTTGACGAGTTTCGACTTGTCCGTCTCCAGCTCCATGGCGTCCCACATCACCGAGTTCAGATTGGCGAAGTTGTTGTTCATGTCGTAGCCTTCGTAGCTGAAACGACCCAAAGCCCAGCCGGCTAGCTCGGATCCCTGAAGATCAAACAACAAACACACACTAAAAAAACATGAGCAGAGTTTATCACGGCACTGGCGTCCATGAGTCCATGAGCTTCTGAGAGCAAACTGTGCAAAAGTCATCTTGTGAGAGCACGCTGTTTAAAATCGGATGTGAAGGTGGATATTGACAGTCAGGATTGTGGGATCGACCACACCTTCTTGTAGGCCATCTCGTAGCCGTCGGGGTTCATGGAGGGCAGCAGGTGGATGCGAGTGTTTTTAACCAGGTGGACTATGCGCTGGTTCCCCTGCTTGTATTCCTGACAGATGTACTGCATCAGGTTGAGCAGCAGCTCTCGGCCCAGTACCTCGTTCCCGTGCATCCCAGCCACGTACCGGAACTCCGGCTCACCTGTAGGAGGCAGCAGCGGTACACTCTTACGATGTATTTAGACACACCCACAACCTACAGTACTGCCACAGAGCGGTTTGAGTGCGAATGTTAGTTTAATGTGAGATATCGTTGCGTTTTGTGGTGCTGTGATGGGTGGCTATGGATGCAAAATGGTTTTGTTCCCTTTGAAAACCAATCATTTGTTAATACAGTAATGCTAAAGACACGGAATAAACGTTTAAGGTAAAATAAGCTGTATGTTTTTATTAATCTTTATTAAATATTCACAATTTCATATTTATTTATTCATTCATTTATTCATTTATGATTTATATTGCTTGTGTTTTATACATAACTTATGTATTTTAAATGAAATACATATTTTGATCTAATTATTAAGAAAAAAAAATCTTTAATTAAATGTATTTATTTCATACCTTTACAAAGTATAAAACAAAAACAATAGCAATTATCAACTAATAAATATAAATTATATATTTATAAATACATATAAATAAATACATTGTGATGATCGATTGTGAATAATTCATATCATTAATAATATTATAATAATTTATAATAATCACAATCAAATTCAAATTATATATATATATATTTTTTTTCTTTTTTTTTCTTCTTTTTTTTCTATATTTATGCTTTTATTATTTATATTATATTTTTATTGTAAATATTTTGTTAGGGTATAAAACACAAACAATATCAACTGAATAAGATTTTTCATTTAAAATTAAATACATATTTTTATTTAATTATAATTAATTAATTACTTAATTAATTAATTAGGATTTTTATTCATATAAAAGTTTTTAAATAAGCATAATAAATATTTATAATATTTTTTCTTGTGTTATATTTGTTATATTAAAATAAATATTTGTCAACAGTCTATATATATATGGTAATTGTCGGTGCCCTTAAACATTTTCTTTTATAAAATTATTTATATAAAATAGACCTGAATTTGTGAGGTTGCCATAGCAACAAGAAGCCAAGCAACTGGAGATTGAAAGTAATCAATATATTAATGTTCATTCATTTATTCTTCTTGTATATCACATAGGCTGTGCACGGTACAGTAGCAGGAGGCCTGGAGCTCATGCCAGGAGACTTTGGAAACACACACACACACACACACACACACACACACACACACACACACACACACACACACAGCAATTTAGGAAAGCAATTTATTTGCATGTTTTTGAAGTGTGAAAGGAAACCGGAGGAAACCCACCAAGCCTGAGGAAAACCATGCAAACTCCACACATACAGACCAGAGATGGGGATAGAAAGGTACAACCTACAACCTAGCGTGTGTGTGTGTATGTGTGTGTGTGTGTGTGTGTGTGTGTGTGTGTGTGTGTGTGTGTGCAAAACCATTTTGTTTGTATTATCATTTACACCCTGAACAAACAGAAACAATCAGTACAGAAACTGAAATGCAACTTTTTTATTTTCCTTGAGAAGCTAAAAGGTTCACTACGGTAAAGGAACAGATGTGCGACTAATGAAACTCGACCTCAGCCCCCCTTCACCCCCTCACCCCCTCCCTATTTCAAACATGCACCTCTCTCTCTACTTCGTCTTTTCGCTCTCCGCTAACAGAGGGGTCTGAAATCTGCCACCTTCCCTAAAACTGGGCTTCACTGCATCTAAACACACTAACGTACTCCTGAATAAAAAGGGCAAATCCATGATACTGGTATCTTTAACACCTTATTTCTTTCTTTCTTTCATTCTTTTTTTTAAAAAGCAGAATAAACTTTACATAGTTAACCTCTGCCAGTCAAACATTTCCTTTAATGCCTCTAGTCCAGGGGTCGACAACCTTAAACGCTGCTTGGGCCGGTTTCCCACAAAAAAAAAAAAACACCGGGAGCCACAAATCCCTTTTGACATCTAAAATGAAGATAAGACTGCATATATAACACTGCACATATCATTTTTTTACCTTTATGCTACGTAAAAAAAAAAAAAACTACTGTGTTGCATTTAGAAATTTGCCGACCACTGCTCTAGCTGAATAAATAAGCTGAAATAATTACATTTACTTTAGAAATATCAAATTCACAGTTTCATATTCATTCATTCATTCATTCATTCATTCATTTATAATTTATATTGCTTGTGGTTTATACATAAAGTAATATAATAAAATTATTTATTTATTTTAAATGAAATATACTGTATATTTTGATCTAATTATTAAGAAAAAAAATTCTTTAATTAAATTAATTTATTAAATATTATTACAAAGTATAAAACAAAAACAATAGCAATCCTATAAATATAAATTATATATTTATAAATAAATATCAATAAATAGATTATGATGATTGATTGTGAATAATTCATATCATTAATAATATTATTAGTCTAACAGCTAACTTTTTTTTTTGTATTACTTAGTAATCAAATTTGGAGGATTTCTAACAACAACAACAAAAATTTTTTATCTTATATATTTCTAGCTGAACCTGAGAGACTTTTTGTTGTTGTTGTTAGATTACATGCTAGCTAGCTCTGGTAGTCAATCTCTAGTCTATAAATAAAATAATTAAGAATTTGTCTGTACATTGATGAGAAAATCTAATAGTGTATAAAACGTAGGTTTCTGAGCTCAGGTTCTGCAAACGATTCTATAAACTTTGCTTCATTGGCAGTAAAAGCGAAGTTTTTTTTTTCTTTCTCAAAGGAAAGGCCGCACCGTGCTGTTCAGCTGCGTCGCTCCAGGAGCTGTATGTGATCTTTCTGCATCTACTGAATACACGCCTGAGCTGAGCTGCTGATGAACAAATACAGATTTGGCTGTAAAGTGTTTCTAGAACAAGCTGAGTCTGTGCTGAAGCTCACAGCGCCTGGTTTGGATGGTGAAGGTCTTCTTATGGCTCTTGAGCTTTGGAGAACAGGTCGCTCATTCAGTGTGGAGGCTTTCAGATCTCAGTTTAGGGAAGGAGTCCAATTCCAGCCCGGGGTTTGACCTCTGACTTTGGCTCTAGTCGTTCATTTTTAATAGGAAAAGCACGAGCTTGGAAAATACCTACTTCTACAAACCTGTCAGGCTTTCACTCTTTACTTACACATTTATCAACAGACACTCCAGTATCAGCACTTTGCAGCAGTCCAGCACATCCATCCATCCGTGCATCCATCCATCCATGCATCCATCCATCCATGCATGCATCCATCCATCCATCCATCCATCCAT
>QMIH01000005.1:1349589-1369589 GCA_003987875.1 Clarias batrachus | reverse complement strand
GATCTAATCTAATCAGACAAATCACTCTAATTAGGCAGTAAGTACAGTAGCGCAGCACATATTTATGTTTAACACCTAATACCAGCGCTGCCTTTTATGTATAGGCGTAACGGCTTTACTCTCCAAGCACTCGTTTCGAGTCTCATTAGGACCTGAGAGCGAGCACTTAATAAGTTCAACAAAGATTTAGATTCGCCTTTTTAATTGCTAGTACATATCATTTTAGCGATTAAACCACTCTCCCCCGCCTGGAACTGGGACTCGGGGGGTAATTCAGGGCGGAAGTGAGTATATAAGATATAAGGTAATGATTAACAATGAGCTTTATTAGTTTTGGTCAGAAGGAGAACTCTGAGCCGACTGCATGGGATGTCAGGATCGTTCTGGATCAGATCCCTTCTCCAGGGCAAGCCAGAGTTCTGAGTTCTGGGCTTCAGGACACGACACTAACCAGACTGTCGAACCGCAACGCCAACTTACTTCTGACTTCGAACTTGATGTTGCTCAGCTAGCATACGCTGTTCGCACAACACGCTCCATTATTGTCCATTAGCTGATTTCATCCATATGAGAATTTTAATCTGTTTCTTGTTTTCTTTTCCTTTTTTCTTTTTTTTGCACAGCGTTAATGGATTTAATGCATTTCAACTTTTTAAAAAGTTTACAACGCGCCGATGAATATTAACGTTCCCGGGCCAACGGCGCAATAACAGATATGATGCTTTGTTGTTGTAACATGAGAATATGCGTTTTTCAGTGATGAATTGTTAAAAAAAATAAAAAAAATAAAAAATTGAGCATTCGCTTGGCATGGAAAATACAATTAACACGAGCGTGTTTGTGCCAAGCAGGAGTGGCGGAGTGCTGTTTACCTGAACCGCTATCCGAGTGCACAAAACAAATATTACAAGTGGATGGTTGGTGGCGCCCTCGAGGGAAAAGAAGCATGTGTGTTTGAGTGTGTTTGAGTTTGTGTGTGTGTGAGTGTGTGTATAGACTTTGCATGATTCCAATACGCTGGCAGGACAAACTGCTCAGGAAGATTGCGATGGTTTGTAGTGTGGACAACAGGAGAGCGTGTAGCTGCCAACGGAGGAGAGACGGCCAAGACGAGAAAAGCAACTGGGACTTGTGTGTGAGTGTGTGTGTGTACACACACATAATATGTACATAGACCATGTAGGCACCTAGACTAATGCAACAAAGGATTGTTGGATAATTAAAAAGTCTAAAAATTCTAAATTAAAAGTAGTGTTTAATAGTGTTAGATCTCTCTCTCTCTCTCTCACACACACAAACACACACACAAACACACACAGTATATATAGTAAAGACTGCTCCAAATGCTGTGGTATAAGATGTCTTCAGGACGCCTCTGGCGATAATAATCGACATAAATTGAAGCGATAAAACTACTGCAGGTATTCTGTAGGGGTGCCAATATTTTTGCACCACACACACTGACACACATTTTAACTCGTGATAAATATGGCCTGTATGAGGATACTATGCAGACTGCATGCACGCACACACACACACACACACACACACACACACACACACACACACACACACACACACACACAGAGTTATTTATTGGGTGGGCAGTGAAAGCCAGCCTGCTTATTTATGCCAGATTGCTTTTCCAGATGTTTTTTTTTTGTTTTTTTTCCTAGGAAGAAACCCTTCACTCCTCCCTCACTTTCTCTCTCTACACCCCTCCGCACCTCCTCCTTTTGTCCAGATGGAGATTGTTTTTTACAGGCGTGTGTGTGTGTGTGTGTGTGTGTGTGTGTGTGTGTGTGTGTGTGTGTGTGTGTGTAATCCTTCTTTTTCCCGGGGCCTGAATCCACCGAGCGCTCTGATAGAAAACTTATGACGAGCTTCGAGGAGAGGAGCGCAGGCTGAAGGCCAAACGCCTCGTCAACGGGAAACAATCCCTTTCAGTGACCCTTAAATAAAAAACCCACAAACATCTTGTTTCCAGGAGTTTCTGTTAGTGTGTGTGTGTGTGTGTGTGTGGTGAGACCTGACGAGAGCTTTTCCAGCAGCATGGCTATATGCATAATAGATTGTTGTGCTCGACAATGGCTTACTCTCGAGATCTCGCTCTCGCCCGTCTCGCTCACACGCCCGCGGTTTCGAGCCGAAAGCAAGCGGACTGTGAGATGCTAACCAGATGGCTCGGATCCTGAAGCTCCTGGGACGACGCACACATCCGCTTTGTGCTAAATTAGCTTACCTGGGATAAAAACGGCAGCTTTCTATGATAAGAACAAAACAATAGTGTAACATAATATAGCTCGAGCATGGATAACACACATTAGCTAAACGTCACAGATGTTACGGATGTTAAAATAAGATGAGAGTCAGGAATAAAAGAGCTTTTATTATTATTATTATTATTATTTTTTTTTTTACTTTAGCATTTTGCGACTTGAGTAGTGTCCATGCCCAGGATCAGTCAAACAGTAGCTAGAGTTAACTAGGTAGAATTAGCTAATAGTAACTGACGCTAGCGTTTTAAATCATGATCGTGAACATGACAGTCTGAACGATTTAGTGGCTCAAGAGGCAGCAGTAGCATTGCACATATGTACATTTTGTATACACACTACCACTCAGACGTCCTTCATAACATTAATAATCTAATCTGAGGTGCTGCTTGAGGTTAATTGGTGATTTCTGAGGCTGGTGACTCTAAATGTACGTCTCCTCTGCTTGCTTTGCTGGGAAGGTCTTCATGAGAGACAGTTTCATCATGGAGCTTGATGGGTTTTACAAATGCACATGTGACAATACTGTTCTTGCAAGAACTATTCCAAAAAGGCTGAAAATGTGTCTTAACAACTAACAACTGACTGTTTTTGCTGTTGTTGTTGTTGTTGTTACTTAATTACCTAATGGCGTGTGTGTTGTTTCATACTTTTGAAATCCCCGGTATTGTTGTATTGCAGTAGAAAATAAATCTAATAAAGTTAATAAAGTGATCCCAAACTTTTGAGTGGTAGTGCGTATACAGAGGTGCACAAAAATACGTACAGTACAGAGCAAAAGTTTGGACACACCTTCTCATTCAAAGAGGTTGAATTTGTATAAGTAAAGAAAAACGAGTGGCCATCATTACTTTAAGAAATGAAGGTCAGTCAGTCGGAAAAATTGGGAAAACTTTGAAAGTGTCCCCAAGTGCAGTCACAAAAACCATCAAGCGCTACAAAGAAACTGGCTGACATGCGGACCGCCCCAGGAAAGGAAGACCAAGAGTCACCTCTGCTGCGGAGGAGAAGTTCATCCGAGTCACCAGCCTCAGAAATCGGCGGTTAACAGCAGGTCAGATCAGAGAGCAGGTCAATGCCACACAGAGTTCTAGCAGCAGACACATCTCTAGAACAACTGTTAAGAGGAGACTGTGTGAATCAGGCCTTCATGCTAGAATATCTGCTAGGAAACCACTGCTAAGGACAGACAACGAGCAGAAGAGACGTGTTTGGGCTAAAGAACACAAGAAAGAACACAAGAAAGAAAACTCGCTGAATGAGAAGGGGTGTCCAAACTTTTGGTCTGTACTGTACATATAAACATATTTACATATACACTTCAACATGAAAAATATATGCACAAAAAAAACAAAAACTACTGACATTTTTAGAAAAACCACAACACTATACGTTGCAAAATATATCAACAGTATAACAACGATAACAACTGTTGAAGTGTGTGTTCATTTTGTGGGCCCCTCTCTCATTTAGAAGATGCAACATTACCGTTTATAAAACTTAAGTTTGCAAAGCACCTGCATGATGCGCCTGCTTCATAACTGTTGCGTGGATAAACGGAATAAAAAATAAATCATTTATGTTCATATTTTCATTGTTACTGGCGTTATGTAACACATCCGTTGACATGAACAAGTCCAACGATAATTGTATGGTTTTGCATGAACCTCAAAGCACAGCACCCTCTTCAAGTGTCAGCTAAAAATATCTGCCGGAACTGGAGACTCCTTCTACGCGTGCTACAGAACACGTCTCCATGCCAACTATTACTGTGAGGATATAAATGTTAACCGAGCTGTTGCTATAGAAACGATCTCTGTCCGTTATAGGAATGAAATCGAGACCTCGTGACCAAGAATTCAACAACGCCGTGGTACAACGCGCCATGCAGAAGTTCAGTCCTAACTTGGTTAAACAATAAAGAATTAAAGAATATTATTTAACACAATGTTGATGTAATTTTTTTTCTTTTTCATGCAAGCACTCTCAATCTTATTCTTCTGCACTTGTCTCTAAAATCTAATTCTACCTGAACTGACTTGATCATCTGTAAAACCAAAAAAAAAGAAAAAAAAAAAGAGTGTGAAATGAAGCTCCTCCACGTGATAAAAGCATCAGACACGCCATCTGTATCTTCTTTTTTTCCGTAATTGTCACTAAACGAGGCTTCGGAAGATGAAAGATCGTTTTGTCAGGGAAAGAAAAATCTCTTGCGAGGGGAGAGGACATTGTTTCGGAAAAGTCTGTTTCCTGCGTTCGTCTCCGCCGGAGTCCGTAGGGGTGCGTGTGCGGAGCAGATTGATGAGGAGCCGAAGCGGGTCCCCGGGTGCCGCACACTTCGCTCTGCAGTATTAAAAACTCCCACGCGCTTTTTTTTGGGGGAGGCCAAATTGCCCTTGCTGGAACGGTGGTGTGTGTCTGCAGTAATGAGCCGCATTCCGGTTTATTGTGATGAATGGTGGAATGCTCAAGAATCCATATCGTCTCAGAACTTCATCATCAGACAGCAAGGGCTGGTCTCTTTCTTATTAAATGTTCCTGAACGTTTTTTGAGCGTTGCCTCAGCAGGAACTAAAAAAAAAATGAATCAAGGGGTTCTTCAGTTGACTTGGTGTTGCTTTAAAAATGTTTTAAGAGACAAAGATGTAAGAACCAGAACTATTCAAAGAACCGAGCTCTCATTTTTGAGAGTTTCCTTGCAAATTGCTTTAGGGGATTGTGCAAAAAACCCTTCTAAGGGATGGCTCTCTGCTAGAAATGAAAACAACCCCATAAAAAAAAAAAAAAAAATCTTTTGTCTCAAGGACTTGTCTCTTTCTTCTAAAAGAAACAAATTGAAGATAAAGCTTGGAAAAGAGGATGAAAGAGGATCCTTTAAATGAAAGAGGGTTCCTCACTTGTCTAGTCAAAGAATTCTCTCTTTTTTTCCCCCTGAAGTTTTCATACGTATCCTCAGAAACCACCAAGAACTATAGATTAACTCTAGAACCTGCTACGGTTTGGAAGGATCTAAAGCAGTGGTGTGAAACTGGATCCAGGAAGGGTCGATGTGGATGCAGGCTTTCATTCCATCCAAGTGGAAGCCACACCTGGTTCCACCTGTTTAATTAATCGCTCTTGGCGCTCAACAGACTATCAGGTGTGGCTTCTGCTTGGTTGGAATGAAAGCCTACACCCACACCGGCCATTCCTGGATCTGGTTTGACACCCCTGATCTAAAGGGCCAAGGAAGAGCTTGAAGGAGGGTGCGTTCCTCAGGGGTTCCTCTGGGTTTTATGTAGCATCCTTGCTAGAGAGCAATGTTTTGACAGCATTTGACATAACATTTGCAAGTAGAACTATCGAAAGTGAAGGACTCGTTTTTTTTCTTCTTGAATATGTTTAAAACTTTCTGCGAGAACCGAAAGTTTGCAAGAACAGTTTAGGGTCCCTCATTTGATTGGAGGATGCCTCAAAGGTTTTATCTACTGTACAATCCGTCAGGCACTTGAAGGACAAAAGGACTCGTCTCTTTCTGCTTTAAGGATTTTGGTCCTCTAAAGCCAATCGTATCCTTATATAAAACTAGGAGGTTCTGATGAAACCCTTGAGCATTCCTCAGCCATCTAGAAGATTAAAGATTTCTGTGGAAATCTCCTGTAGAAGATGATACTCATCAATCAAAACGGGTCTCCAAACAGAACTATTGACGGGCCCATCATTCTCTGAAGGCCCTTCGACCTATTTGTGAGTTGCCCTCAAACCATCTAAGTTGTACCGTTAAACGCTTATGTAAAAGAGGGTTCCTCGGGAGTTCTTCATTTGTCAGAGGGAAGCCTGAAACATTTAATGTAGAACCCTGCTAGGAAAAGGCTAAAACTATCCAAAGAAGCCACAACGAAGCATTGAAACAAACCGCTGAAGCCTTTCTTCATACTTCCATGTGTGAACTCAGTCTCAGAAACCGCAGACGCTATAATTTACACATTCGATGAACCTCAATGCCCTCTGAAAACGAGGTCGTAACACAGAATATGGTTTACAGTCGCGCCGTAAAAGTGTCCTGGCCTCGTCTAATTAGAAGTGACTGTTTTATAGAGTGCATGACAATGCATGGATTTAAGCGTGCACACGCTGAGACATGTGGCAAAGATCAGCCCTGAGCCATCTCTGGAAACAGAGGTAGAGAGAGGGAGTGTGTGTATGTGTGTGTGTGTCTGTGTATGTGTGTGGTTGCCAGATGAGGGTCGTTACATTGAGGAGCTGAAGTGTAGCTCATCACTGGTGTGTGTTTCACTCTCTCGCTCATGTTACGCACCTGTTAAAAGGTTAAAGTGCTAATAGGAAACAGCTAAACGCCCGTTAACACCGCCAAGTGTTAAGATTTCATCACAAATAATAATAATAAAAAAACAACCACATAATATTTAAAATGTGTTGTTGGAGATTAAACCCATGTTTTTGGATTAAAAAAACAAAACAAAAAAAATTAGAGATGCTTTGCCTACACTGCTTTTTGCTAATCTAAGGTTTTAGCGCAGCAATGTTTAATGACAGATGAGTTCTGTTTTTCTTCACGCCGTCATTGTGATTGTTGTCACGAGCTGCATCTCAAAGGTAAAGCTTATGACCTTACGTTAAAAATATTTACTAAGCTATAAAATCCAGCAGGCTGGAGCACAAGGTAAAACTTTCAAACAGCAAATTTATAAGGAATTACTTAAAAAGGAGATTGGCCATCATGTGTACTGTATGTGTACAGTACAACCAAAAACAAGTATAATTCATGGTTAAGTGTACGTACAAGCATGATGATATTGGAGGAAAACACTCCAAAAGTCCATCAAGACTATTAGAACCAAAATATCAAGTTAATCAGGAACCCGTTCTAGTTCTTCCAAAGTTCTTCCAAAGTAATTGGAAGAATTGGGAAGAATGTGAAGAAGCTCCAGTCCAGCAGGATCGCCAAAGTTGGATAGCGCTAGTCAAATATTTATAGTTGTTTTGGGCATGATGGTGTTTAATAAAAGTTTGAATGTCTTTTTTAAATGCTTGTGTAACAGCGTGTGTTCCTCATGGCACACAACTTTTTTTGTTTTGTTGGATTTTCCCCCGATTTTTCTCCCTAATTTAGTCGTGTCCAATTCCTCCCCGTCACTAGGGGGCGCTCCCACATTAAGGCTACTACTACCACTCAGCCGGGAGGGTCGAAGACTATCACGTGTTTCCTCCGAATCACGTGACGCCAGCCGACCGCATCTTTATGAACCGCTCGCTCGCGCACCGTTGGGGGCGGAGTAACACACTCGGAGGACAGCGCTATCCGCTCCCTCCGTTGCATGAGCTCACAGACGCCCCTGACTGGCTGTGGAGCCGTGATTAATGTGGGAGCACTAAGTACCTCTCATCCCTCCCCTCTGAGAGAGCTCGGCCAATCAGCTCTCTCTAGACCTGCAGCTGCGAGAGGTTACAGCATCACCCGGGATTCGAACTCACGATCTCCGGATGAATGGCACACAACTTTTACTGGTGTACCTCTCTGTTTCGTATATTACTGCATCCGAGCTCACAAATCAAAATCTATCATAATGTGGTGTTTGCTGCTTTCTCAGAACACCTGTGGATAAGTTTATATCGATGTATTTTAGTTAAAGGATGAATAAAATAAACACTAGAAATAAATATTGTACTGATGTTGTATTTGTACACCGTTGTGTTGGGGGCATTCATTCAGTGTTATCCCAATGTCATGTAATCAACGTTATTCTGACGTTATCATTTCATCAATATTATTTAAAAAAAAAAGAACCTTATATCATTGTTGTCCCAACATCCATACCATTGCCCAATTAAAATCACCTCAATGTTTCAACTCTGCTGGGAAGGTCTGGATTTCTATGAAACAACTTAAGTTTTCCATTCCTACACTCAGTTTGTAGTTTTTTGTAGTGATCTATCCCACTCTTCCTAGCTAGCATGCTGTTAGTAAGCTGCTCATGAGGTTCCAAAAAGCACAACTCTTTATTATGACACAGCAACCCTTTCTTTTCAAATGCTCCCGATACAAAGTTTCAGCTCTGCCCTGATTTACTCAGATGTCCTTGACGTCTGTAACCTGATGCTTCGTCCAGCTGCAATGGCCCATAGCATGAGGTCATACAGTATCTGCATGGCTATCGTTTCCCCAATAAGCCCTGCGTTTTGGCTCGGCTCGTCCGAACGGCGCTGGATCGACCGAACCGACCTGAAGCACCTGGGATGGGATGGAATGGAATAGGAATAGAAATGGCACAAATACAAAACATCAGGTTTATTCAGCACTAATGCAGACGTCAGGGTTGGTGGAGGGTCAGAGTGGAGAACGTGGGCAGGTTTTCAGCACCAAATATACGATCAGTGTTAGACCTGAATCACTGGGTGATTTAAGCGCTACTAATGGCGGTCCATCATGAGGGACGCCAAATACTGTTTCAAGAGAGAAATTCTTTACAAAAACGAGCAATAAATATACAGAATTTACAGTCGCACTGATAAGTTACTGTATCTATTAGGGGAATACGAGCACACAGCACAATAACAGCCTTATCCTTATCCCTAAGAGTCAGTCACCAGGGGTCTGTGGTACAAAAACAGGGAAAAACAAAACTTACACAGATTTATAAAAGTGCAAACTCATTACCTTCATTTTTATCCATTGCTTTTAACAACAACAAACAAAATGCGTATCTAAATCAAATCTCAGGTTTTCATTTGAAATATGATATGGTGAAAGACAAATGTTTAGTTTAGTTTTATTATCACCTGTTGAGATTTAGTCTTCATTAAGTTGTATGCTTGAGCAAGTGAGAAAAGAAACAAACATAAAGACAACTACAAAATGTGCTGGATCAAGTGCTATTTTATTGTAGACGCTGCTGAATAAGCACTTTTATGTGCCACATACAGAATGCGTTACAGCACATTGCAGTTCTTTTCTTCTTAGCAGAGCAGACAGGGTTAAGGGCCTTGCTCAAGGGCCCAACTTGGTAGAGGTAGGGACTTGAACCAATGCCTTTCTGATCAGTAATTCTGACATGTCACCCTGCCACTGCCCCTAAATAAGTACACCTACACCGTGATCTCAAACGGTCCTCGTCAAAGACTGGAGAACACTGACCCGGAAACAAATACGGCCATTTTACGATTGGCATAATCACAGACTTAGAGGCAGCTTAGATAGTCGTGTAACCTTCCTTTAAATGACATAAAAGAAATCGCTCAGTGTGGAACTTTTTCCCCCCTTTTTTCTTTCATGAACATATCCTTCCATGGTCCCTTTTAAACCCCAGTTTCTTTCCCTTGGTCTCATTCTTTTACTCCTTTTCCATTAAACTCCGGCGCAATTTGTTTTCACAACTAAACACTTTCCACTTCATGTTCATGTTTCCAAATCCCTCATGTTTATTTTTCTTCCTGATGCAATATTCTGGCATAAAAGCATTTGGATAGCACCACAGCTATAATTTTTTTTTTTTCTTCTCCTTTTTCCTTCCTTGTTTGTCCAACAGCAGCGACGTTTCCAGGCATCGGAGACGCTGATCCGTGTCGACAGCGGCTGCTAATTGGAGTAAATTAATTTACCTCGGGCGGCGTGTTCGCACAAAATGGCGCGCGCCGTGTGAATAAGTGATGATCGGGAGGGCCTGTATGAGGCCCGACTTTTTAAATCATTTAACAACACGAGCCACTAATTAGCAGTGAGAAAATCCGGCTTTCAGCCTCAATTAAGACTAGTCTGTGTCAGACAGAGGAATGAGAGAGAGAGGGCACCGTGAGCTCGTGATTTATTTATTTATCCTCTGCGCAGATTCTGGTCGCGGTGGGCTTTGCTTTTGAATGGAGTGAATGTGGAGAATAGAATGTGAGTCTGTGTAACCAGACGAAGCTGAATACTTCTTCCTGAATAAGAAAAACTCCAACAACATTTTGGGACTGCGAGGGGAGACGGGGATCACCCCTGTTCTTTGCAGATGCTGTGCTTTTGGCGCTGTCACAGGTGCACCTCCTGAGAGTGAAGCAGCTGGGATGAAGATCAGCACCTCAAAGATGAACAGTGGAGAACATTGAAAGAACATTGGTCTCTTGGTTAGCATTACAGCCTCAGGTCAAAATCCAGCCACAATCCTTGGATCTTTGACAATCCATGGACATTTGAGCAGATTTCTAATGCTTCAAATGTTGTGTAGCTGTTTGAGATGGTTCTTTACAAGGATGCTCTCTGATAGAGATGTATCAGGCACATTCCATTGGACGAAGAGACGTGAAGACTCAGGACCTCCTGGGGAGATCTTATAGTCCACTCTGGAATGTCTGGACGCAACCGTCTCAACTGCTTTCACTGTGAACATCAAACTATTGCTCACATCCAATCAAGACAGTTGTCTTTTAAATTCCTCTTCATAGAGTTCAGTGAGATGTTTTCCAGCTTTTCATGACCTGCCGTCTAACTCGATCATGAATAATCTATTACCACAAACACTTCACATATCCAATTACACGGCATCAGAACCGCTCAGTCTCGCTTAATGTAATTATCCCAGCTTAATCAGGTGAAGTAAGTCATCTCATTAAAAAGTGCCTCGCTGCTACCTCTTCCTGTTCTCTAATTCGCTCGGACATCGCTGATATTTTACGGAACCCTTGCTGAATCTTTCCGACAGACTTCCTGGCGACGATTTGCTGTCTTGTAGCTTTGATAGCCAAACGTGTCCCCTGTAAATTAATGACATCCGCGTTCAGGGGGACGCGTTCTGGGTGACGTTCAGAGGTACCGTTGGCTCGGGGAGTCTTTAAGCAGGAGAAGAAGAAGAAGAAAAAAAAAAATCCTGACCCAGTAATGTGGCCTCAGAAATCCAGACCCTTGAAATTTGTCCTCAATAAAGCAAAAAAGGGCCGAAGCCCTTTGAGCAAAGGAAGGATGCGCTGGAACCAAGTCGAGGCGAGAGATTACAGAAACGGCACCTCGCGCCACGGGACGTCCTTCTGGGTCTCTCACAGAAACGTCCGGAAAATACCGTGCCAAATTTCTCCCTGCAAATTTTCCTCCCTTCATCCAGTTTGGAAATCCAGACTGCAGGGAAATTAACGCTTGCTCTAGTGGGAAAGGAGGGCAACGTGAACTCTTGCCAACTCATCTGAGAGCTCGCACACACAAACTCCCCCCAAACCCCCCCCAGCCACCCCCCGCCCTTCCGCACACTTTTTGATTCCCTTATTTTGTTTCGCGCCGTCTGTGAAATGCAGCCGATTCCCAGCTCGGAGTTTTTTCGGCTGCCGCTCAAATCCCAGCAGTGTTTATGGATTCTCCAGATCTCATTACAGTCAATGAGCCTGCAAAGACTCGCAGATCAAAGTGAAAAAGACTTTCTGGTGAGTGAGTGAGTAAGTGAGTGAGTGAGTGAGTAAGTGAGAGAGCGAGAGGAGAGAGCCAAATCAAGCAATTACAGCCAAAGAGGCTCATATCAGGAATATTTTAAAAGCAGGAAGTGGCTAGTTATAAATTAATAAATGAGGACTGGAAATAAAAACAACAGCAGCAGCAGCAGCAAACCACTGGTCCTAAAATCAGGGTATATTTCTATGTTATCTAAAATCTAAAATTATCGCTTCTGCCAGAGGACACAAAAAAGCTAATATCACCTCAAATGTATTTGATGACACAACATTTTCAGTGCGCACTGAAGCGACAAGGCTAATGTAGCTACTGTAAGAGGTACGCTAAATTCTGAAGACAAACAGGATTGGATCGAAGGCTTAGCATCCCACAGTAGCATCATGCTAGCTGTATGCCTATTGTTTGCTCCTCAGATAAGTTTTTTACGTTTTAGCAAACAGCTTGGTGTCATTCTACACCAACTTTGACGTGACTAAGGTTGTACAAGGGTGAGTCGAAAATTATCCGCACTTCGGTTATATTAAACCTTCCGTTGGCTGGACTGTCGTATCAGCTCTTTTCCGTTCAAGGCTACTGTCTCCCCGGTCACTGCTGTGCAGGTGTGAGCAACTGTAACTGCGGTGCGAGCAGGAACGGATGTGCCACTTGTGATTTGCACAAAAGAAGAGCAGCGTGCAGTGATTCGTTTTTTTTTTTTTTTTTGGTGGTCTGAGGGCGTACCTGGTGTAGAAATCAACTCAGAGCATAAACAGGAGCATTTGCAAGCATGCAAACACTTTAGCGACTGATACTCTTAAGGAAGGTGAAACATCCTCAATCGCCGACCGAGAACGAGTTCAAAAGTCAACAATCAGCTGGAAAATTCATCAACGCTTGCAGTTTTCGGGGATTCTCAAGGCCCAAAAGTATTGGAACACCACCAGGAAAAAGTTCTGCAATCAGCAGTGTTTGTTACGGTGAGACGCTTATTGATGAGCAGAAACTTCAAATTAAACGAATTAAAGGACTGATATCCAAGGGCGGCGTGATCTCGCATGACGATGCACGTCCGCACACTTCTGCGCACATGGTCTGCGCGCATTTTCTGCAGAAACTTTGCTTTGAGGTGTTGAAGCATCCTTCCTATAATCCTGGTCTTGCTCCTTTGGACTTTCACCTATTTGGTCCTCTGTTTTGGTCACCCTCGTATATACAGTATATGTAATTTAAATGCAATCTGAAAAAAAAAAAAATTAAGCTTCAGCAACAAAATTAGCACTTGATACTTTGCAACCAGGGATGATGCAGTCAACCCGAAAGGCCTGGACATCATTGGACATCATGGCATGCACTAAAACACACTCTCTTTAGAACTCGGCTTTCACGCCAGTTTATCCTGTTTATCGTTAATGGGTGTGGAAATAACCCCAGGTCCCGTGCTCAATTATATGAAACATGATTTTGCGGACGCGTCGTGGCTTAACTGTGTCGTCCAGGGTCAGAGATAGCGAAGGAATCCTATCACCATGCGTTTAAATTTCACGCCGCCTAAACCTCCTTCGGTCTCGTCGCCTTTGAAAGTTTCAGTCTTCGTGAACCTTCATCTTTTCTGTCGTTTGCTCTCCCTCATCCTGTTTTTGTCTACTATATCTGACGTTTGGCACATTGCTCTGCTGCCAGGCATTAAACGACATCATCCACCAGCTGTGAGTGTGAACCCCACACACACACACACACACACACACACACACACACACACACACACACACACCACAGTCATTAAAGGGGCCCCTTTAATTAAAGTAGGCATGTAAAGGTCGTTAAAGGCGAACAGATGGGTCCTTGGTTTACTCATCGTCGCACTCGGCCCCTTTTGTCCTCCCGTAAATATCTTTTTAAAATGTTTGAGACGTCGCAGGTCCTAAACATACAATGAGCACCGGTTGATGACGAAGCTGCTTACACCTGCACTCCTTCTCTCTCTGGATACTGCAGATGGAGAGATCAGGTCCTCAGTTTCAACACAAAAGTGAAATTATGATTTTTTTTTTTTTTTTTAGACAGTGTGCGGAATCTTATCTTTCTTGGGCACAAGAGAAATTGGTTTATGGTGATGTCTTAAACTCAGCAACTGTGTTTGGTGTCAAGATAGAAAAAAGCACAGTTTAGTGCTTGGACCCCTTGAAATATAAAGTGAAACGCTTAACTACTGCTATCATTACCACCTGTCTGGTACGAATGAATAACTCTTAGTACTTTGTTGACTTGAAATTTGAAACGTACTGTATAATGGGTGCTGTATTTAAAGGATTGTACATTTAACATTAATGTACAATGTATTTAACATTGTTTCTAATGGAATGAATACGTTTTTAGCTAAACTCAACTAGCTCTCGTTAACACGACAAAAGTCAACAATCAGCTGGAAAATTCATCAACGCTCACAGTTTCCTGGGATTCTCAAGGGCCAGACATATTGGAACAACATCAGGAAAAAGTTCAGCAATCAACAGTGCTCTGCTCGTTACAGCGAGACGCTTATTGATGAGCTGATATCCAATGGCGTCTTGAGCTCGTTAACGGTCAGGTACACACAATTCATTTAATTCAATTCAATTCAATTCAATTTTATTTATATAGCGCTTTTAACAATTGACATTGTCGCAAAGCAGCTTTACACAATAAAAAGAAATACGTTTTTATGCAATGTGTGTGAATCAAATTTAAAATGTACTCTCTATAAACTAAGAGGTAGATATACTGTACAGAGGGTTTTATTTTTTTACTAATAACTTATTCATTGCTTATTCTGTCTGTTTTTCTTTTACGAAATATACAGTAATTTCTGGCTAATATAACAATTATGATATAATCATGCTAATACTGATGACTGGAAAAAAAAAGAGCTAGCAAGTTTTTTTTTTTTTTTTTACCTTAAAACTTTTTAGTTTTGAAGCTTGTGACTCAACTCCAGTGTTTTCACACCATTCTGTGTAAACTTCGGACATTATTGTGTTTCAGGAGCTACTGAAATACTAAAACTTTCTGAATATTCAGTTAAACATTTAGGTTCAACTTTGAATCATTGATCTTTTCCTAGGCTAGCGATTTGCGGTACGGCACTTTCTCATGACGCTGATGGAGACAGCGAGCTACGTGATCACAAAGGTGGACAAACAATACTTTAACATATACAATGTTGCTATCGGAAATAAAATAAGAAAAAGAGAAGGATCAAGCTGACCAGTGATGTTTGGTAAAGTTAGGTGTATTAAACCCTTTTTCAACTTTTCAAACTTTATTTTCAAAGTTGAGAGGCAGTTTTATAAACAAATTTTAAACATTTTTAAGAGATTTCAGGTTTAGATGATGAGACTGATATTTTCCTGTGGTTATGAATTGGTAAATATTTCAAACTTCAACAGTTTCTAGAGTTGAAAATTGCTACTTTGTAAAATTATTAAAACATTTTTATTTTACATGCTTAAATTTGATTGTTTGTCTTAATATAAACATACCAAATGTTTTCATAAGCGCTATAATAATATGTCTAGTGTTATTGCACTCTGTCACACACACACACACACACACACACACAAACGTCATAATGAGTGTGGAGTCATAATGACAGCTTCAATGCGTTGTCTTTATGGAGACCGTGACGTCTTTGACGTGAGGCTGATGTGTGAACCGGTCTTGATGAAACAATACGTGCACACACTTTTACATCCTCCATCCATGTTTAATGGAACTTCTCATCATTTTTTGATAGACAGAGGGAGCATCACATTCCATAATGTGGCCTCACTTTCTCATGAGCAGGTCAGCTGGTCAACTTTTCTAAGTTGATTAGGACCACAATTAGACAGACACTGAAATACAAACAAACTAACAGACAGAGAGAGAGAGAGAGAGAGAGAGAGAGAGAGAGATTTTTGTTTTTCTTCTCTGTATGATTATTTTGACGTTGGTCCCCGGGTTAGAGCATCAGGTGTGTGCTGGTTTATCAGGACGAAGCTGGAAATGTGTGTGTCCCATGGTGGCTCAATGCTAATCAGAGATTCTGCCCTCCATCTTGCTGCAGGCTGTTATGTCCAACGGGGAATGTATGCAAAATGATTATTAAATAACATCTTTTATAAAAAAATAAAAAATAAATAATAAATAATAAAAAAAACATCTTATTGCTTACTGTTTGTTAGTAGCTATGTTTAGCAATTAAAAAATAAACACTTCTCATAAATAAGTTAAACTCTAATCTGTCCGTGATGCCATTGATGATGGTGGTGTGTGAAAATCGTGAAAATGACATCATAGGAAAATGCACAGTAATCAAAGTGTGGGAAAACAGTGTTTTAGATTTTGATAGCTAACGTTCATATTTTATCGTTTGATAAAACATACATGGGAATATTCACACAGGCTACCTTCACCGCTATGGATGGAGCAATACAATAATCTTTTTATTTTGTTCTTATAAAAAAAAAAAAAAAAAAAAAAAAAAGAGAACATTCTTCATATTTGATTAACAATTGCCCTAATAAAATTTTTTTAAATAATTTAAAAAAAAGCCCTTCCAGTACTTCAGCAGTAATGTCTTCAGGGACTCTGTGAGACTTGAATGGAATTTTATGTCACAAACAGACTCAGTGACAACTCCTCAAGCCGCTGGTAACCGCAAGCACACTTTCCTTCATCTCGTTCCTGTTATTAGTGACAAGTCGCGTTACGTCGCCCCGATCCTGATCCGCTAATGCAGACGCAAAACAAATTAGAGCCGAACTGCTATTAACGCTCGGCTCCCTGGAGGACACCGGGACGATATTAAAGTCGTCCTCTCACTGCTGCAAACACACTGGGTGATGGACAGGTAAATTAGAAGAACAAGAGAACAAGCTCGACACTGTTTATGTTTCAAAGAAAAGCAGATAGACAGAGGGAGAGGTAGATATACAGAGCGGGTTTCTACTAAAAACGCATCCATTGTTCATTCTCTCTGTCTTTATTTTAAGAAAGCTACACTAGTTTCTGGCTAATATGACAATTATGACAAAATCAGACTAATTCCGATGATTGGAAAAAGAACAAAGTTTTTTTAAAAAAAAAAAATCTACAACTTTCCAGTTTTGAAGTTTATGATTTATGTTCTTGGGTGATGGCAGTGGAACCAGATGTCGTCTCCTGGTGATGTCTCCTAAGATGTTTGGAGATGCTTTTCTGCTCGAGTTAATGTGCACTTCCTTGAACCAGGGACCCTCGAACCCTTACAATCTGATATCATTTTCATCGACAGAATTAGCCCTACAGTACCACATTTTAGTGTCATCACCTCACTGCCGGAGTTCCTCAGGGTTCCATCCTCGGTCCACACTCATTCTCATCCTGCGTCATAAATCTATGTGATAATGAGAATGCAAAAGTTGACGACTTTTTCCTCACCTGTGACACAACATCTCCTTTCACTGCTTTTTCACTTGCTGCAGACGTCTGATTTTAAAAGCCCACCTGCACACCTGAGTGCGATGTAAAGATTTGCAACGGGGATTCCCGAGAGGCCGTGCCCTTCTGTTGGAACATCGTGGGGTGGTGGGGAAGTGTGCGAGACCTCCATCTGGCCTCCTCACCGTGAACCCCGAGGAGCAGCCGTCTGGGCAACGGCCCCCTCGAACAGCAACGTTTTTTTTTTTTTTTCCCGAAGCGATTAATACGTCCATTTCTGTAAAAGGGAGGAAATGGAAAGTAGCAGAGATTATAATAGGGAGCAGATGGCAGGATCAGCGGGGGATCTGGAGGTCACGGCATTGGCCGCACCAATAAATAAAGTTTTATTGTTTTTTACTGAAAATTCATACCTTTCAAGATGTGGGCTCTGTCCCAAATCCTAGCTGTTTGAAACATCAGGTGTTCTAAGAACACTAACAAGGCATTTAGAACACTTTAAGTTGTTTTATTGCTCACGTAACTGTGTGTAGTACCCACAATGCATTGCAAGCATACGTATTGTGTCATTAAGTAAAAGGTTTCAATGTTTCTAATGTTTAATAATCTACATGTCCTGTTAGAGGTCATATGTGTTCAGTGTCCCTGTGTGCTAATAATTAGCTAATCACATAGCAAATTGTAAAAAAAAGCTAAAAGCAAAAAAAAAAAAAAACCCACACATAATATGCTACAACTTGATATGTTCTGTCCTATGATTTTTCTTTGTGACTCTACACACACCATCAAATAAGCAATTGTTGAAGATTTTCTGGACAATTGTTAATAAATGTTGATCAATGGATGTATTGTATCAATCCCAGTAACCATGTCTAGTAAAAAAACAAACATGAAATAATGATAATGATTTACTTATTGCCTACTGTACTTGATCCAAGCTAAACGTTGTTGCTAGCTAATGTGCTTTAGTTGTAATCAGCTAGCTGTAAATATAATCAATCATAATCATCAATTACTGAAGAATATGTTCTTGCTCTCTTACTTCCCAGAAAAAAAAGGAATTCCATGAGGAAAAATCTTGCATTTATCTACGTAAACTTTTTTTTTTTTTTTGCGAATCTGAAAAATACCTCACAGCCTCCACCATATGGCGACTTTTAGCACCGCACATATTAAGCTCTCTTTTTCCACCGTAAAGCGTGTAAAATATGGCCGTCTGACTCGACGCTGGCGCCTTACCAGTGCTCTCTCGTCTAATTAGGTTTGATTGCACAATCAACTCCGACCAAATGGCTCGTCATATGGTTGCGAGCATAACTCTTCCGCAGGATCTGACAGCAACGCTGAGAAAAAGCTCAGAAAGCTGCTCGCGGTCTTAAACCAGCGGCCCAGGTTTACCGAGGTGCCGGGAACACCGTATGGGGAATACTGACTTTGTCTGTGTTTTATCGTAGCTTTTTTATTTTTTGCGTCATGTGTCGTGTTTTGAAATCGAAACGATTAAAGATTGATATGAACACACACAGTCAGTACAGCTTTAAAATAAACCGACTTGAGAATAAATAAAATATCATGTTCTGATCGGGATCTTGGTCTGTCCATGACAGAAGACTGAAGAATGCTGCAGTTTAAAAAAAAAAGAGGAGAAGCGCAAGGGGTTCGAGAGAACGACTGGCTGCCGTGTAGCTGCTCTCACGTAGGAGAGAAGAGGAACTAAGCTGTAACATGGATGTTCAACGCTGTTACATGTAACAACACATATAGAAGTAAAAATATCTTGTTGTATAAGAGGAATAAAACACTTTACTGCAGCTTACTGCATAAATAATGCAGATCATAGAACTATAGAGTGAAAGCTTTAACTAGTTAATTATTATATTTTCTGTAATCACACTCTGAGATGTTTTTCATCCATTATTTAAAAACAAAATCTTATAAAAAACAAACAAGAAATAATGCATGCAAAATGCTCATTTTACAATCTATCTATCTATCTATCTATCTATCTATCTATCTATCTATCTATCTATCTATCTATCTATCTATTGATTTTTATCTTGTTTATTGCCTATTACTTAATTTATTTTCTTTCTGTCTTGATTTCTTTCTGCTTGTTTATTTGTTCTTTTTTTTTGCTATTGTAAACAATTTCATGGCATTTTATCTCATTTATTTGCTTCCAATAAACGATTTTCTCTCCATGATTTATTTGCTTATTTGTTTGTTCAGGTTTGAATGATGGCGTGGTCTTGACCAGAAGCGAGTGACCTATCCTCCTGACTTAATTTCCTAAAAACCTGATCAGATGCTCCGGCTGGCTTTCTAGGAAAACAAATGCACTTTTTAAAACATTTGTATCTGTTTAGTACGTATTATCTGCTCAGTCTAAATAACCAATTTCAGCTCTGACGACTAAAATACACCAAAGTGTAACACCAAGTGTGATACACTTCTCTATCTCTAGCACAATAGTCACACAACCCGATACACTCGTATGGCTGAAGACAGAATTTAGCTACATTTCTGTCTTTTAGTTGTAAATCAAATTGTAGCTAAGGATATATACGTATAGTTCCTCATCGCAGTGTTATGTTTTATGCTAATCCTTGTTTAATTTCCGATCTTCGCTTTCACTGAGATGATGTGTTGAGGTCGGAGGTGCTGTCGTGTGGTGGCTGCAACTTCTCACGTTTAACACGGATAGAAAAACAAACAGATCTCTCTCTCTCTCTCTCTCTCCCTCTGTCGCTCACTCATTGTGTCCAAGGCTTGTTATTTTTAATGGCAGATACACAGAGGATTTGAAGCTTCAGTTGTCTATGTGTGTGTGTGTGTATCTGTGTGTGTGTGTGTGTGTGTGTGTGTGTGTGTGTGTGTGTGTGTGTGTGTGTGTG
>QMIH01000005.1:1312384-1346636 GCA_003987875.1 Clarias batrachus | reverse complement strand
AGAAACTTGTAAATAACTCATGAAAGAATAAAGTTACGTTAAAAAACCAAGCACACCACTGTTTTTCTTGTGAAATTCCCAATAAGTTTGATGTGTCACATGACCCTCTTCCTATTGAAAAAACAAAAGTTGGATCCAAGATGGCCGACTTCCAAATGGCCGCCATGGTCACCACCCATCTTGAAAAGTTTGCCCTCCTCACATATACTAATGTGCCACAAACAGGACGTTAATATCACCAACCATTCCCATTTTATTAATGTGTATCCATATAAATGGCCCACCCTGTACATCACCAACTTGTGGAAGAGACTGTACACACAATCGTTCACCAACACCACTTACACACTACAGAAACTTAAACATGAGAAGCAGTCCTGACCTCGCTCCAAGCCATTTCCACATGTTTGGGTCATTAAAGGAGTTCCTGGGAGGCCGGCGTTTCAGAAATGAAGAAGGCTGTCCAGAGTACTGAGAAAACCTTCTACCTTGATGGTATCCAAGCACTAGTGAAACACTGGGATACCACTTTGACTTGAACACCCAAGAGACTGTATAAAAATCATTTGGTTCTTTCTTTCCTCTCACTGTGATGGAGACTGAGTCTGTGATGTGAGCAGCATTTTATTAGCAAACGTATTAAAGGCAAAGAGGATCAAGAAGTTGTGAAATAAACAGGTCGTAATTCTTGTAAATTTTAAGACTTTTTCTGCAATGACTTGGACTTGTCTTGGAGTTATTGGCATTTAGAAACCGGCTTGTTTCAGTTTTTATTGGTCATGGCTGAGACATTGTAAAAAAATGTTCAAACGCAGGCCAGATTAGCGCTTAATCATTTGTACAACGCTGAAGTAAAGACTTGGCCTTAAAGACAATTTCTCAGTCTTCAGTCCAGATCTTGAGCCTGTCTCGGTTTCATTAAGACTTTTGATCGTCTCAATCCCCGTTAGACTCTTGTCTTAACTCATTCTTGGACTTGACAATACAACACTACCAACAATGACAACCGAGTGTTTATTTAAGCCGAGTAATCGCTAAAATATCCGCTCTCCGTTTGGTTTGCGAGGCCGCTTTCACATGGACACGAAAACAAAGACGCAGAAAACGTCTTCACGTGGCCTATAAGCTGCGAACTTGTGTGAATGTTTCCTTGATCATGTTTGTACGCTACGTCTGTAACTTTGCCTCCCGAAAGCGTTTGATGTGTTTCGAGGTGAATTAACTTTCACGCACTTTTCTTCTCCCCCATCCCCCCCCCCCGCAGATCGTCGTCTTCTGTGCACTTTACTCCGTCGTCTCTGTCGCCCCGGTTGCTGTGTGTCGAGCTGACAGCTCCTCCCGAGCGAAGAAGTTGGTGACATTCTCCCCGTTCCCGCGACATCTGGCCACAAACGAGCGCGTCAAATCCCACCCAGCGGCTGCTTAAAGGGTGCCAACTGCCGGTACTTCCCATTAGGGCCCTAAAGACGAGCACTTCAAACGGCACGCGCACCTTGGGAGGGACGCGCATCATCATATTTTAATCGAACATGTGGCTCCTTCGCCGTTGTCCCGCGTCCAAATTGCAATAGTGAATTCTGTCCAGCTGTCGGGCTACAAATGGGGCTCAATTATAGCGGCGACATGCACCTCTGTTTCTCTCTCTCTCTCTCTCTTCTTTTCCCTGGCTTTAATCGTTAAACAAAGTGAGTCAGACTCGTCGAAGTCGCTCTCGGTCAAACCTTTGTCGGTGTGACGGCTGACATCATGTGTACTGACACTGTTTGCTCTCCCGAGTCCACACACACACACACACACACGTGTGGTTAAGACAGAATCGGCTCTGTCGTCCTGCTAATGGAGCTTCTGGCATGTAACACCTCGCATTACAAACAAGTTTGGTCGTGTTTTATTGATGGGAGTTGAAGTGTTTGTGCCAGATTCCCGAGCTAGTTTAGTATTCATTACTGTTCCTAGTCAATATTTTATATCCAAAAATACTTTTTTGATGCTTTTTAGCTTGTCTCAGCGTTCTAGATTGTACGGTTAGAAGTTGTCGCTAGCTTACAAATTATACATCAGCATCGATATAACTCGCTCTTAACAAGTTCTTAAGGTGAAATTTCGTATTGCAAAACGCATTTTTCCATAGGAAATAATATAAATGCAGATAATCCGTTCCAGTCATCCAAAAATATTACCAATATTACCAATTTCCAACACTATAATCATAATTTTGCTTGTGAAAGCAATCAAAACCTTTACAGTATAAAAGACATGTAAATGAAGTAAAATAAGAAATAAATAGACATTAAACCTCACTTAACCTTAATTTATGATTGGCACCTCTTGACATCGGCTGCTTTAAAAAACGAAACTGGAAGTGGCTCCCTTTTCTTCTTGTTATCGCCCTTGCTAATACTTTTGGGACCCTTGGTCTTCACTAAATCTTGCACAAAATGCAGAAAACCTGATAAGAAAATATCTAAACTCGCACAAATAAACAAGCTTTGAACGGCTCCCGGATATCCGCGCGACTTAGCCGGCATGGTTCTTTTTTTTTTTTCTCTCGTATGCTGAAAATGGGAAAATTCTTAACGTGGCGTGTTATTAACGTGGCAAATTATTTTGGACTTTTGTTCACAACAGCGCCACCAAATCAACAAGCCCTAGATTTGATCCTCACACTCTTTTTAGTCTAGAGACAATTTAAAACACATCTTCCTGAGTCCACCATTGCTGTGCCATTATGATACATTACGTTATTTGGATTAGCAAGTCACCTCCTTAAGCATCCCTGCCACCGACGCATCCACATGAACGACACGTCCCGGGTATATGAAGCGCTTTCGGAACCTGCGTCAGAACCTTTTAACAAAATAAGTTTTGTACCAGAAGGTGACTGCGAGGACGAACAAACAAATAAACGCATAATTATTTCTTAGCAATCTGAGCGATGGAAAAAGTAGCGCCGAAGCTCGTTCACTCGTTTTTGTTGTTCCTCTGAATCCCATGTGATCCAGAATAAACGAGCTGGCACCGTGCCACCCCTTTTTTTTTCATTCAAGAAGGCCGTTTCTAACATAACGCGCCCGCTCACATAGTGATGTGAAGGTTATTATCTTAGCGAGGAAAAAAAAAAAAAAGAGGGAGAAAGAAAAAAAAAGAGAGAGCGCTCGCTTTCTGTCACAGCACGTCAACTGTTTTCGAAATCTGCATAATTTGGGCTATGTGCTGCATAACAAAGCGCGACGTGTTGCCCAGAGATGGAAATGTGCCGCTTAGCATGTGATAGGATTCGTTTGTTTTCTCATTACTTAGCGCTAACATGCATTTATAGCGCGGCGACGGGGAATTCCGGGTTCTGATTGGTCAGAAGGTGTTGATTCATTTTCTGTAAGTGATTTTGCAACTTAGAAACTTTAAAAGAGAAACAAAATGCTGGGTGTGAGTGTTGAGGGTCGTGAGAGTGACCTGACTTCATCGCACATCCCTAGCGTTGATTGTTTTCCTGTAGTGGTGTAACGTGGCGGGTTCTGTTCCTATTAACTGTTCCAGGATTTCTATTAGCAACCTTTAAGCGTTACCGTGTTAGCATTAAGCCTGTTTCTTACTCCATTATTTAATGAAATACGTATACAGTTACAGTCTCTGAAGTGCTTCGCTAACTTTAAGTGTTAAGTATTGCACACGATGACATCACAGATCTCTTTAAATCCCTCATTATGCGACACACAGTAATAATCATCTCGGTCGCCATGACAATATGAGTCGCTAAGGCCTTCTCGCATCTCCAGGCTTTAGCGCCGCTTTCTCTCCCCTGTGTTATGTCATTTTTTTACTTTCTTTCTTTTTATTCCTCTTCTTTTTTTCTTTTTTTATTTCCCTCCGGGTGCCGCGTGTTCCCTTTACAAAGCCCGTGAGCCTCACCGAAACATTATAGAGCGCAGCATGTGTTTGATTAAAAAAGTGTAAAGTTACAAATTAGTTAATAAAATCGTTTAGGCCCGATCGCTGCAAATGGTGATAAATGCGTTCCATATGCTCTCAATAAAAAAAAGAAAGAAAAAAAAAAGGAAAAAAACCGTGGCGGGTGCCATGTGCCAGTCCCCTCTGTCTTCTCCCATAAACAAATAAATTAAAACAATTACCGCCGCGCACGCCCTCCCGCTCTGTAACGAGCGTGCTGCCGGATAAAAGATGTGACAGCTTTCATTTCCTCAAACTGCTCCCTGTCTCTATCTGGAGTGGACGGAAAGTTCCAGATGTTCCCGGTCGAAAGGGCTTCCTTTCCGTCTTCCCTTTTTTCTCTCGTTCCCGTGCAACATTCCACACGTCAACGCTTTACGATCGGGGATTACGCCGCGCCCGTTGTTTAACGGGCGCATACCGAGCGATGTCTACACGTCATCGAGGTTTTATTGGAGACCCTATTTTCCCTGTCAGTGTCTCCTGATTATGGCTGGTAGTCATAAAAAAGTCGAGCTGGTCTGGGATCAGCGTTTGGCCATGATAATAAAAAAGATCAGAGCAGAAATCTGACCCCAGATCAGGCGGGTTTGTGGATGCCGTCATGTTCATGTGTAATGTCACCCACACTTTGTGCACTTCCTGCCTTGGTATTTCTATGAAACCTGGTTCTTATTGTCGATTCATAATGTCGTGCATAAGTATTCACCCCCTTAGACCACAACAGCACTTGTTCAGAGCATAGTTTCGAGTCTAGTTTAGAGGCATTGTACCATGTAATAAGTAACTCACAGTCATCAAACCTGGGGGCGTTCGAGTCAAACCGGGACTTGAGCTGAATTTTTCTGCTGAATTAAGGCTGTAAAAGTGATTGACGTTTACAAAAGCCTTCCGTAGAGAACGGTGCAAAAGTTTTAAGGAAGGCCGTATGTCTGTGAATGATGATACAGGTGTCTCAGAGCCCGGTGCAGTCGTTCCCGTGAGCATTCAGCAAGTGGAACGCCTGATCACTAACCTGCGGAAGGAAGAGACACATCTATCTGTGGGAACTGTACATACTGTGCTCCCACCACCGTGCTGCGCGGACAGCCGATGTTCTCTTATCATCCATCTCAGCAGCTTTCAGTATTCAAACAATAACAGGTTTATTGCTGAGTCAGCGCTCATGCGCTCATTTGTGTGTGTGTGTGTGTGTGTGTGTGTGCGTCATGATGCCGATGTCTGCATGTCTGCAGGGTCTGGCCAAAGCATCACGTCATTACTCTTCATCTAAAGAGGACGACAGCGAGAGGGGGTGAGAGGCGGATGTGTGTGTGTGTGTGTGTGTGTGTGTGTGTGTGTGTGTGTGTGTGTGTGTGAGTGAAATAAATCGCCTGCAGGGTTCTCACACCGATCTGACCTAACAGACACACACACACACACACACACACATACACACACCAACCAGGCGCGATGAGATATCAGCTGAGATGTCTGTTTTTATTCACTCAATCATTACCGCATTGTTCCGGCTGCGTGCCTGTGCATTTTTAATCGCACCTCGTGGCCGTGAAAGTGTGATGGATGGACTCCGCGAAAGGAGTGATGGAAAAAAAATGTTTCTAAACCTTAGTGATGATGGTCTGAAAAGGTAGAGCAATATAGATGTAGCAATTCCTTAATATGCTGCATCTTTATTTGATAAAGAAGGAGATCTGAGAGCTGTGTCACGGTTGGAAATAAGAACACAGTGAATAAAAACAGATTAAAGCACTGTTTGTAACGAGCACTAAAGGTGCATTTTGTGTTTAATGCTCTATAAAATGATACAAGGATGATTGAAGATAAAAGGGCTTCTTCAGTTTAAAGACACACCAGCATTTCCTGCTATGACTAAAATCGAGTCCATAATGAATTAGATAGAAAAATATATAAAATATAAATTTCATGAGGCGCCGTGTCACAGATGTGAAAATGAATCATGTTGAAAAAAACAAAAAACAAATCAAATGAAAACATTTCATGTGATAAAGAGAATTATGTGGAAAATGAACAGCATGAAAATTAGTGAATCGTGTATGAATCACATGAATCACAAGGAATCACATGAAAGTAAATGAATCATGAATACTTGAGTCATTTGACAATAAATGGATAATGTGAAAACCTGTATAGAAGGTTCATAAATGACACAATATGTAAATAGCACATGAAAATAAACAAATCATTTTGAAAATGTTGCATGTAGAAAAAAATGTATTGTATGAAACGTGTGAAATCATAACGTGTGAAAAGGAATCATGTAGAAAATGTATCATTTGAAAGTAAATAAATCACGTATGAATCACATGAAAACATCACGTGTGTTAAAAGGAATCACGTGAAAAATCATGTGAAAAAACACGTGCAATTAAATGGATTCATTCACAAACGATTCACAAATGATTCATTTGAAAACATCACACATGGAAAGGGAATCATGTGCAAAAGGAATTATGAGAAAATATACGTATTAGGTATGCATCATGTAAAAAAATAAAAAATCATGCAAAAAATATCACAGGAACAAAATGAACAATTAGCAAATACGAAAATGTGAAAATTAATGAATCATGTTGAAAATGTCACATGTAAAAAAACATGCCTGGATCTTGTAAAGAAGGAATCATATGCGAATACATGAATCATGTACGAATCACGTAAGAAAATCAGATGTGAAAAGGATTTGTGTGGGAAATGAAACACGTGAATTATTTGAAAATAAACCATGTGAAAACTAAAGACGCTGTGAAGTACACACAAAAATCACTTTTTTTTCCTTCACGTGAACCATATGATTATCACGTGATTTTCTCCAATTTATTTATTTTGTTGCTCTTGATCCCTTTCAAGTTTAGACTGAAGGTGTGTGTGTGTACAGGCATTTGTGTGTGTGTGTGTGTGTGTGTGTGTGTGTGTGTGTGTGTGTGTGTGTGTGTGTGTGTGTGTGTTACTGCGTGCACACGGATGCAGTCCACCGGTGACCTTCACAGTTCTGAGGAATCCAGCCAAGATCAGCGAGCTAAGCTCTGAGCTCTGGAGCGCATGCAGAAAGAAAAAAAAAAAAGACTCGGGAAGCAGATGAGAGGAAATGAGCCCTTTAATTGGAGGCCTTATTAGGAAAATGAAGAAAGGCCAAAAGGACAGAGCGCGACTCGGGTGACGTGTGACTCGTCTTCGTTTGACAGAATCCCGCTCTCACAAATTAGATCCTATAATGATCGAAGCAATAATTTGGGTAATATTGCATTTATTTAATTTATTTACTATGTTTGTCAGGACATTTTCCTCTTAATATCAAGAACTAGTTATAATCTATTCTGCTGTATAAACTAAAATATACAATAGCATTTTTTGTGAAACTTTTGTTAAACATTCCTATATTTATGATTTAGTAAATAGACACATTTAACAATTTGAAACTTTTGAATTCTTAAATCCTGTGATTGTGTGAAATTTAAAACTAAAATTATTACATTTCATGGGAAATTAATTTAAGGTAAATTAAAATAACGTGTAAAGAATGTACGTTAAATCATCATCTAATCAAAATATTTATTTAAGTTTCCTTTTTAAATTTTTAAAAACAGTTCAAATAATATTCAGTTAGGAAGAAATTACAATAAAAATTTATAATAAATCATTTATAATCATGTAATAGACATTGTTCAACAATGAACGCTTAATGATTATTAAATGTTAAAAAAGAGTTTAATTTTTAAAATACATTTTACATAGCATGCTATATTTTTAAAGCTTCAATTATTATTTTTATAACTTTTATTTAATTAATCCTTAATAATTAAACTAAGTCAGATTTAGAACTATTGTAACATTTTCGAACTATGAAAATGACTTTTGATTTTTTCAGCTGTGAAAGTATTCCAGACCAAACAGCTACGAAATTTGGAGTTAAGACAACAAACAGACAACATGCAACACTTTTTCTCACACAACAAGACTTCCTCTCTGCTTTTTATCACTGTTCTGCGCATCACCCCTGTTTCCTGTCACGCTAAGCTTTATAAATAAATCCGCCTTTATCTCGTTTAATCTTTATTTAAATCTCTTCCACGTCGGAAAAAATCCGACTGCTTTGAATAATGAGCACGATGGCGGCGAAATAAAACACCTTCGGAGAGACGCTCATCAGCCCAAACTGCTGAAGTTCACCACCTTTTCCGGATCTGTCAGAAAAGTCAGGAAGTGTAATAGCGCTCTGTTAAATTATACAGAGCAAAATGAAATGGAATGAAACGCCACCGAGTCGCGCCGCATATCAAACGGCTGTCATTTTTTCAAGAGAAAAACGGTGAAAACTCTGAGACTTTTTTTGGGGGGGGGGATTCACAGAACAGGACACAGACGAGAGTCTGGTTTCCTTTGTCATATATTTTTTGTTTTTATTGAACGTCTGTAGTTTTCCACGTGTGTGTTTTACTTCTTTAAACTTTTAAACAATTTCAAAACCCACTTTTTTGCATCTGTAATACAGAATAATAAAGAATTTTAATGTGCTGAGAAAAAACAGACAAAACTTTTTACTTAAAATAAAACTTAAATTATAATAAAAGTCTAAGTGCAGCAGTTTAAACACTGCTTTTTTTCTTTTTTTTCTATTCTGTAAAATATGAATAATAAAAGTTGCAGAACAACACAAATATAATAGACGGAAGACATTATGCTACAGTATGTACTGAAATATTTTTGATGAAATCATTTTAAAAAGGATTGAACACTGTTTATTGAGACAGAAGTTCCAGCTGCGCTTAGGTGTATAATTAAAGTAGGATTTTTTTTTCTTTTTTTTTTCTGGGAAAATGTGAAAATTTTGTGAAAATACTGAGAAATGCATTTAAATTTTTTATATCGATATAAATTTATGTCTACCGTAATCACACAAACTAGATGCCTTGGACAGAAACTTAATTTCATTTAAAGCCAGTATGCTTTTAATGCTTTATACAATATGAAATATAGGGGTGTTTGAGTCAAAGTGGGACTTTTATTGTGGCGATTAACAGAACACACAATGCACTTATATCCCAGTGTGTCACTAGTGCTTGGACACCATCAAGGCAGGTAGTTTTTTTTCAGTATCGTACCACCTGCTTCACACTTCTGAACGCTGGCCTCCGAGGAACTTTCTTAATGGTTTACAGCGAGGTCAGGACTGTATCGGGGCAATAACTCCCAGCCGAGTTCCTGTAACATGCAAGTTGGTGACTGATTGTGTGTGCAGTTCTCACAGAAAGATGTGTTTCCTTTTGGTTGCCTGACTATATGTTATCTGTCGATGACATTTTTTTCATACATTTATGGCATTAGGCAGACGGCTTTATCCAGAGCAACTTACAGTTGTATCTCATCATACACCTCGGCAGGTCGGGGCCTTGCTTAAAGGACCAACAGGGGTTTAAACCTGGGACCTTCTGAACCGCGGTTCAATGCCCGCTTCTAACCCCAGACTGCAGCGGGGTCCGAGCCACCTGACCCAGGATCGTCATTCACGAACGTACAACCTACTTTAAAACATCCGCACCGCTCAAATGTTTTACTGCGGCTAATTGTCTCATCACTGCACTGTGCTTGGAGTCTTCTGTAAATGTCAACTGCTTTCACGCCTTCATTCACGCCCCTTTTCGTTCGGGTTCACGCCTCCATTCACGCGGTCATTCAAATCCTGGTTTGACTTGAACGCCCTTGGTATATGAATATTAGCTAAGATACATATTTATTTCTATATTCATTATGATTGATGACTAAATGCTGACGGTTTCATCGTGGAGGAAAAAGAGACAGTTTTAGTTGGAACGGTCGCTCCGTTTCTTAAAGAAAGACTGTAAAGTACGTATACAGATATATATATATATATATATATATATATATATATATATAAATCTCTGTCTGTCTGTAATCAGACATATACTCCATAGCTTGATGATGTGTAATGTGCTGGAATGACACTGCTGTAATATTACATATATCATTAGGAAATTGTTTTTTTGTGGAATTTTTTTGTTTGTTTCTAAATGCAACATTTAAAATTTTTCAGATTTTTCTGCTCTTCAATGCGACTCATTTCATCTGACAATAATTTCCTCTTGCGTCCCATCGAAACACATCAGTACCACGGCGTTACTACCCGATCAGACGTCTACACGTTTCACATTCAATCAAAAGCCACGTCTTTGACAGTCAAAAAGACACAAACACAGGAGACAAGAGGGAAAGGGAAGAGTGTGTGAGTGGGTGTGAAAAAGAAGCGCTCGCTCGCACTCGTCTTTTCCAGTTTAGGGACTCCAGATGGGGAGTCATTTTTTATTCGTCTTGAGGCGGCACTTCACATCTGCTGGCCCAGATGCCTAATGAATACGGAAGCAGGGCCGAGCTGTCGCCTCATTAATACTGAACTCGCGCAGGGAGCCCAGGCGCCGTCCCGCGCCCGTCGCCTCGCGCCATCCACAGCCCGTTGGCACGGAAACGCCGTCCTCGGTGCCCGCTACTCGGCAGCTGGCGCCTCGCTGGAACAAAGCAGCGCCGCTTTGTCGGCCCTAATGCCTCTCCGTGTTGTCACTTAAGGTCTTTATTGGTATTAATTGATACCATCAGCGCTTCTTTTACTCACGTCTCGTGTCCGGCCCCCGGGCGCCTTCCCGTCCTCCATCCTACGTCTGTACTTTTAGTTGTTATTTTTTAATTTTATATATTTATAGGAACAGTGTGATAAATTCATGCCAACACATTATTCTAGGTGTTTATCTTCTTCCAACAAAATATCCAGGAATTTTAAAGCGGGTATTATATATATATATATATGTACTGTATATAAGACTTTAGTAAAAAAAAAAAAAAAATTTTTTTTGTTCGCTCCAATGCTAATGTTATTAAAGAAATGGAAGTACAAAGCTACCAGTTTGTCTATTCCTCTGGCTATAAACTCACAAAGCAACAAGTGATGTTCTCTTCTGTATCAACAGCTAGGATGAAGAGAGGGAAGAGAGGAATGGAGAGAGAAAGACAGGACAGAGGATAATATAGTAATAGATAATATGTTCTTAGGTAGAGAGAGAGATGAGAAATAGAGGGAGAGAAAATGACGAAGGAAAAGAAGCAGGCGAAACTAAAATAGGAAAACAAAGCAAAATTATGAGAGCTAGAGGTAGAGAAAGAGAGAGACACACAGAGACTCCATGAAGAAATAGAGAGAGAGATTATGAGTAAAATAATAAAAAAAGATTGATAAATAGAAGAAGAAAGAGTAAGGGAGAGAACCAAAAAGAGACGGAGAAAGATAAATATGGGGAAATGAGACAAGGAGAAAGGGAGGCAGAGAAAAGTGATAGAAAGTAATAGATAATAAGAAAGAGAAAGGAACAAGGTATGGAATAAAAATGAAAAAAAAGAAAGAATAAAATGTGGATGAAAGGCAGAGAGAGAGAGAGAGAGAGAGAGAGAGAAATGAAAGACAAACGTAATATCAGTGGACATCACATAAAAGCAAGAGTTAAAGAACAAAAGAAAGATAAAGGAGGGTAGAAAAGAAAAAAAAATGATGGAGAGACCAAAAAGACAATGAACGTGTAGAGAGAGGCAGAAAAGATGAACAGAGAAGCAAAGGAGACAAAATTGAGAGAGAGAGAGAGAAAGAGATAAATCTCTGAGAAGATGAGAATGATAATTTATACTTTGATGCTAAAATTCTGCTCGTGTTAACCCACTGTGTGCTAAATGCTAACACAGTGCTAGATCACTGTCTAGACAATTTCATTTAGCATTAGTTTCACGTTCCAGAAGCATCTAACCAGGAAAAAAAAGACAAAAATAGGAGATAAAAAGCAGTAAATGAAGAAAGTAAACGAATAAACGTTTATTTATAAGAGTTTATCTCTTAGTTGTGGAGCGATAAAAAACTTCCCAAAGTGCCGAGCTGTGAGAACGTCGCTGCCAACGCTCTGCGTCTCCTGGCTGCTGTTATCCCCAAGAACATCTCTCAGATCAAGGTTCTTCAGCCAAGCTTTTTCTCTTTTTTCCTCCTCTACCTTTTTTTTATGCTACACTAACAGCACCCGTGAAGACCCAGCTGCCACCTGGCCGGTTCTGAGTGCCAGCCTCCCAAAAACCCAGAGAAAGCAGCCTAGCGCTAGTTAATGACATTTCATTAGCACGGACAGGACTGGACACTAACGGCTTGAGGAACTGCGGTTATTTCATCATTCTTGCACAAAGATTAGCATGCTGGCTATCATGATTATCTCAAAAACCAACACATCTGAAAATCTGAATTTCTGAATATATATTTGTATGCAGACTTACTATTTGTGTGTGTTTACTTGCTGAAGGGCTAGCTACGTATACACCAGCCTTAACTGAAAAACAACTTTTTAAAAATTTGTTTGTTAAAAAACACAAACATTTTTAAAAATTATTATTTACATTTGATGATTAGCTAAGCTAGTTAGCTGCTTAACAGAAGTGGGATTTCAGTATCTGAGTCATTTCTAAATTTCATTAAACATAGCAAAACAAATCAAAACTACTTTATATTAACTAAGCTAACTACCTAGCTAGCAACCTGGCTTGCTAATGCTGATTAAATTAACTCATGTTTTATTCTGCCATGTTTGTTGCATTTTTGTCTTTTTTGTGATTTATCAGGAAATTAGTGATTAGTCAAACCTTTTAGGTTATTACCTCACAGAAGCAAACTTCGCTAGCTAAAGTCCAGTTTTCATGTAAATATTTTACTTGTCACAAATGTTAGTTAAGTTAGCTAGGTACTAAATAACTGTGCATAAAACTGAATTGCATCATGAAATTTCCCATGATTTCTTTATTCATTGATTCAACATTACACAAAGCTCTTGTCAACTATCATGCCTTTTCTTTAATTCTTTTCAGTTTTTTTTTTATTTAATTTTTTTAAGGAAAATCCTCAGCAACTTTATTTGTGTATTTAATAGCAGTCTTGTTTTAGGGTTAACATTATTAGCCAGGTTAGCTAAGTAGCACATATGTTTAGCACAAAAAAGAAACAGGAAGTGAATGTACACCTTTTTTTGTACACCCCTGTGTACAAAAAAAAATATACAAATAAAGAATTACAATATGCTTTTGTGGTTGTATAAATTTGAGTTATGGTTATAGAGAATTTGTCATTATGATTGATACGTTATTGGGAGCCTGTGGAGCTAAGGGCACATGGATACAACTAAACATAAGCAGAAGTCAAACTGGGACTTGAGACTCTTTTTAAATAAGCATTTTAAATAAGGCTGTATGCCCATGAACAATGCTGACGGCCAAGATGGCTTTGAGCCCACGCGAATCGTTCCTGTGAACATTCAGCAAGTGAAACACCAACTTGTGTAGGGGAACAATCTGCCTGTGTACTTACAATTGATCGCCACTTGCACATTAAAGGAATTCGACTGGGAGTTATTGTTACATCCCCTGTACATTTCAACATGTTTGTGCCATTGAAGGGGTTCCTGGGAGGCTGTGAAAAAAAAAAAAAAACTACTTTGAGTTACTACCATGATGGTATCCAAGCATTAGTGAAATGCTGGGTGCAATAGTTTAGCAGGGAAATAAATCTAGTTCTTACTCTCAGTACTGTGTTCTGTTATTCTTCACAATCAAAAGTCCCGGTTTGACTTGAACGCCTCTTGTATATGTTGGAGGTGAACAGTGTAAATATCAAGCTTGATAAATGGAGCCCATTGTATCCACAAATGAAATACAGCAACCTCTGCTGGCTAAATACTAAAACTGAATTGTGTCTCTATGGTGCGTGTGTGTATGTGTGTGTGTGTGTGTTTGTGTGTGAGAGAGAGAGAAGGAAAGCATATGAATAATAGTTTGATTTATAACGAAAAGCACAACTCTTCATCTCGAATACACACAGCTCTCATCACAAACGCATTATATTTTCGACGCCAGATCCGTTTCCCGCTCGAACGCCGAGATGGATTACAAGCAGATAAAATCATTTCCACATGTTAGCAGATGAGCTAGAGATGCACTCGGCTATTTAAGGGATAAAAAGATGCATGCTTGTCTCGAACTCTTTTCTCACAATGGTTGAATGTTAGGAAGAAAGAAAGAAAGAAAGAAAGAAAGAAAGAAAAAAACAATGACGAGTGTGACCTCGCTGAAGTGGAAATGGTGGAATCACGGCTGTTCCCTGATGCAGCCCAATTTAGATCATACAGTAATTGCTTCATGGATGGGAATCAGATGAACTTTTGATAGCGCAAAACACTGTATTAGCAATCACAGTAATGCAGTTAGACAGCCAGCTTTTGTTTGCTTGTTTTGTTTTATGACCTGGGACAAATTTAGATCTTTTCTGGTATTACAGTAATAGGGTTGCACAATGCAATGACATTATATCAATAGCATGCACAGTTATGCAGTATATAAGTACATATGTAAGTATTTTAATGCTAGCTTTTACCTAACTTACCATCTGGGCTCGTAGAAAAATCTACGAGTTGTAGTTATGATATTGTCTTGCCGCTCAAATGTGCTCAATTCATACTTTGTGATCAATCTTCAAGCCATTAGTTATGACACCAGCAAGTTTCATCAGATTCGGACCAGTGTCCTTTCGCCAAATCATAACTCTGCTTCTGTTGATACAGTTTCCAAGATCACCTGGACTAATTCCATCATTTCCAGCTGCGTTCACTGGGTGTTCAATCCCAGCACCATGCGCACACATACTCAGACAACTGTTCACACCTACAACCAACCTGACCTTGCCAGACTGCCACCTGGTGAGGTGGAATAAAACTGGAGAACCCCGAGGAATCGCACACAGACAATACGGAGAACATGTGAACTTCACATGTTGAACAAAAGATGCTGGTGCTGTGAGGTGGCAACTCTACCTGCTGTTCCGCCACGCCACCACTGTGAAAAAGTCACAAACCGAATGACTTACTGTTTTTTTTTTTTTTTCTGAGATAGACTGGTGTCCACCCAGTTTGCATTTCCACCCAACACCATGTGTTCGTCACTTGCTGCCATGCTGACCAAAACAAAGCACTTATTAAAAATAAATTGGTGCGTGGTTGCTTAATGGATTGGGGGTTCGATTCTGGAATTTGCACTTTCTCCCCATGCTTGGTCCAGTATGTGCACATGGTGGAGTTTAAGCGGCGACTGACAAAATGACTGTGTAACTAACATTGAAGTCTTTCAGTGCAAATCCAAAAGATTGGTGCAAACGGTTGCTAGGAGCAATCCAATGGTACCCAAGGCCTGAAGTGTTTTTTGTTCTTCACGCACAGTCTGGGTTTTCGGCCCAGGTTTGATTCCAAGACAGTGACCCAAATCCAGCCACTAGATCCCAGGCATCCTGAGTGCTGCGCCCAAGCCTTGATAGAAACGGGATTGCATTAAACCTGGATGGGATGGTCCACTGTAGTGACCCTTTAATTCGAGCACCTGAAACAAACAACAACAAACCACCCCTGCTCTCTCCATCTTTCCCTGTGTTTCACAGCTATCTGGGAGACAATGATGCTTGGACCGATCCAATCTCTGATATTGTCTTCCCACCTTTTCCTCTGCCCCCTGGTACAGTGAACTGCAGGATGGTCTTCGCAAGCCCATCGGATCTTAAGTGGACATGTCCGTATAAACCTCATCTCATTTTAATGATGGTAAGGAGGTCATCATGGGGTCAAATGGTTTGCGTGGACATCTGGAGGACCCCTCCCTTGCCTTCAGTGTATGAGATGGAACAGTTTTTAGTAGCATCTCATTTCTCAACTCACCGCCTGTGATCAGTTCCCAGTGTAGCAGATAGGACACGCCCACTAAAAACAAGCGACAAGCAAAATGATACACTTGCCCACACTTTAGATTATTTTGCAACATTTGTTTTCATAGTTCTTTGATGTCTTTTTGTCCATTTTTTATAGTTCAGCTAATAGTAAAATAACTAGCTATAATCTTCCTTTACTTGTTATATAAGTTAGCGTCGCGTCTTTAAGGCTAAACATGAAGAATCAAACATAGACAGCAGACAAGCCTTGCCTCACTGAGAGCAATGTAACATAATGTCCATTTCCTTTTTGGCCTGACCGAAGCTATAAAATTAGGGTTTAAAGTTAGGGATTAGGAGCTAGCAACCAAATCGCTAAATCACTGACTAGATAATTTGTAGTTTTCCTTCCAGTATCTTTGTATAGGTCAAACAGGATTCCTCGAGTGTATTATAAACGCCGTACAATTGACCATTTTTCCTCTTCATGTTGTTTTAGCTGTTAGCGTGGACAGGAAACAATGTACTAGTCAAACCTGATTTTTCAGGATTTTTGGCAGTGCTTGTGTGTCTGTGTGTGTGTGTGTGTGTGTGTGTGTGTATCTGTGTGTGTGTGAGAGAGAGAGTACGAGTGTGTTTGGGGTAACCTTATGTGACATCCTCAAACTGCTCATTCTCAGTCTGTCATTAAACATGATGAACTTCCTGAGCGCAGGCTCTTTTTTTTTCCTTTTCTGCCATCTGACATTTTTCCACGAGCTCCTGCCAAAAATCATATTCAACTCATCGCAATCCCTAAAGCCTGGAGCGATGAGGGGGTGACGGGGTCAGATCGCGATGGAGGGGTGAGCGTAGAACATGTTTTTGTCATTTTCATGAGTCCGGGAAACACTGGCGTTATCCAAAAACAGATCAGATTTAGACTCTAACTTGGTGTTGAATGTAGTGAACGGGATCAGCTAGTGCTGCTTAGCTACGCTAGGTGCTGAATCACAGAAAACAAAACACTAGCACACACATGAAAGAAAAAATATATCTAAATGAAAGCTTAGAGTCACATTATTTTACAAATTTCACTTTTCTTACCTGATCTTATTAATTAATAGCGAGGTAGATTGAGTATTAAGTGGACGTGAATATGCTACTGTAAGCACAATCCACAGGTAGTGCTAGCAAGAGGCTTAGGCGTATACCCCTATCTCACCTATGCGGTTTGACTTGCGGTGAGATGCAGTGTTAGGCACAGCGAGCAGCCACGATTGGCCGCCGCGATTGGCCGCTGCGATTGGCCGCCGCGATTGGCCGCCTATGTTCCCGAACTTCTGCAAGGTTCGCAAGCATTCGCGAGGACCGGCAAAAAAATTAAACATGGAAAAGATGGAAACGTAATCTCAGCGCTAAAACCTGCGATGAATCATGATGAACCGTACTTACGGCCACCGCGCGAAACCGTGTAGTTGAGATAGGGGTATTAGCATCAAATAAGGAGCTAGCATTTGTATCTTGGTTTCATTCATTGTACACTAGTTCTGTGATGAGTTATGACACCATGGTAGCCTTGTTAGCATTATTATCACTGGACTATGTGCTTGACACGTACATCCTCTATGAAATATCTGAAGGAGATACAAATGAGAAAGTTTTAACACTGCTTTTAGAATTCTTCTTGCAGAGAATTCAGACAATTGTCAGCGCTAATTACGAAAATGATCTTAGTGACAAAAGAGGTGCTTAAACCAGGCTAACATACTCACCTAAGCTACTATATACAATCAATGTGCGTATTAAACACATACAGTATTAGCCTCATAACAAAGTTCAGAATTGTTTCTCTGCTGCATTGAGGCATTAAGATGTAATACATCCAGTAATAACTCTGACACTGGAGACTCCTTATGTAATTGATTAATTAAATTTCTTCCTACAAAAAAAAACAAAACAAAAAAAAACGCTGTTACTATATAAATGATAAGAACAAGAGCGTTGATATGAATCGGGATACGGTATATCAGTGGGCTAGAGAGAGAGAGAGAGAGAATGTCCATCTCCTGTATGTCAGTGTTTTAATGTAGTTGTATGATCCACATCAGCCACTGAGATATAATTTCATTTTCACTTATACGATCCAAAATATGCTTAAAAGTTTTTGCACCCTGGAGTTCTAAATAAACAAAATGATGTGGAATGATTCCAGGAATAATCTGATGAATAAAAATTTCCTTTAGTTTCTTTCTTTCTTTCTTTCTTTCTTTCTTTCTTTCTTTCTTTCTTTCTTTCTTTTCTTATTAACTTCATAAAAAAATGAAAAAAGACAAGCTGGTCAAAGGACAGATGGTTCTGAAAATCAAAACAGGATGTGATTAAAATGTTAAAGCTATGAACAGATAAAATGTATGACACTCTGTTCTGTTTTTAATAACAAGTAACTAAATAATAATTTGGCGTAATAACAGAGGAATAAAACCCCTTCAGGCATGCTATTATTGGAAAATAATCAACTCCGGGTGTCGTCACAGGACGTTCCTCTTCATCGCATGATCCTGGTGTTGATTATTTTCCTATAAAAGCACAACAACAAGTGATTAAATTGTGGATTGGATCAATGTTGGTAAAAAATATTTGTAATATAATTAATATTTCAACAAACGTTAATTGATATGACAATGCGGTAACTTTTTTAAATTTTCCATTTGTTACCATTAGTGATAAGTTATTAAAGACTAAAGTTTACTGTCTAATAAAAAATACATTTTGTTAAATGCATTTGTTAAGAAAACTTTAATGTAAAGAGTTACCTAATCTAATATACACACACACACAGTAAGTATCTAAAATTGTTATTATTTAATTTTGCCCTCAGTTAAATTAAAAGGAAAAAAAAAGTTTAGAGATTCAGGCTAAGAGGAGCATCTTATTAAAAATCTTTGTTTGAATTCAGAGGAGAGAGCGGACGGAGCACGGTGTGCGTCTCAGCCCCGGTGTGTGTTTTGCTCGCGGTCAGATTGGCGACGACGCTGTTTTTTGTCGGTTTTGTTATTTTGTTTTTTTTTTATTATTTCCCCTCTTGTCTTCATCCTGAGGGACATCAAATCACCCAGAGCACTTTTTCCTCCCTTTTTTTTTCCCATCGAATCTGTTCAGCGTCCCCTCGAGGACACGGAGAGACACGGAGCCGATCGTTTCACGTTAATAACCGAGTACAGAGATGATCCGAAAAACATGTTGTTTCATTCGAAACGCCTCGCGGGCTCAGCGGCGCGGGACGTTTAAGGAAGGAAAAGAAAAAAAGAAAAGGGAAGTTGAGACAAAACAGCATCTGCATAATTCATCCGTCATGCATGTAGACATCGTGTGCTAGTTTGACTTTGAGCTCCCGCGTGATTTACCAACTGGCCACAAGCGTGACACCAGACGATAAAAGACCAATTCGTCTGTATGCAGAGTTATAAGTAAAGGTTATCAGTTTCTCAAATTATCTGCTAGGGATGGGAATCACCCAGGGTCCCCACGATCCAGTATTATCACAATACCTCAGGGCCAATTCAATTTGTGTTGCGATTCTAAGTATCACAATTTTATTGAAAAAATCCTGATTCAACATTAATTCGATTTTTTAAAGACATTATTATGATTATTAAACATTTTTATAATTTGCTCATAACACATACAGTAATACACTGTGCTGCCTGCCACCATAATAAGCTTTGCAGTGTGCCACCTGTAGGATCATAAAGGGACTGCAACAAATTACTACAATAAATGCATACATAAAAAATTAAACATTGAAAACATGAAAAAAAAATCCATTTTGGACTCAGTGTGGTGATTCATGAATTGCCACACAAAAGAATCATGACACATCACTGAATCAATTTTTTTCCACCATTTTCTCTATTGGCTATTATTAGTTAAAAATGCAAAGAGATTCTAATCTAATCTAATCTAATCTAATCTAATCTAATATAATATAATATAATATAATATAATATTACCATCAATTTGCAAAAGTTACTAATATTCTTAATATTATTAATATTAATTAATTATTCTTAATAATAAAAGTCATGAGAGGTTTCTTTAATTTTTTTTGTCATTTTTCAAACATCTTTCATAATTTCATAATTTTTTTCACGATCAGATTTACAAACAAATTTAAATGTATAAATGTTTTAATTTCACGGATATGGAAGGAGTCGCCAGTGTCAGCGCTGTATGTTTTCTTGGTATGATGACAATCTGACATAAACGTGTTTTATTGTTACATAACTTTTTAAATAATGTTTATTCTGGATAGACAGCGATACATTTTTTAACACCGACTGAACAACTAAAAAAGTAGTTACACTTAAATTAAATGATTCTGGGCCAAACAGCCTTTTCACCGATCAGATAATCTTTTGAATAAGAGTGTCAGGATTATGATTGAAGATGATAAAAAAACTATCATTCTGCTCAGACCATAGTTATTGAAAAGCGGCCGCGACGATCTTATTTAAGATTAGCGATGAATCACGGCCGAGCATGAGGGCGCGAATTCCCCAAGTGCCGTTTCCCGAGTGATTGTTTGTAATGGCTCCCTGCCTCCACACGGGGGCCGCGGGGCGGGAAGTCATGAAACCCCTTTCACAAATTTCACGGATCCCTCAACGTCACGCTCACTCTGTCCACACCTCTCGCCTCTCTCACGTCTCACACACCTCTTTCAGACAGAGATAAACTACTGGAAGGGAAAAACAAGTGTGTGTGTGTGCGTGTGTGTGTGTGTGGTGGGGGAGGGGATGCCGAGACGTGTTTATCCACACGCATCTGTCTCATGTTGTTAATTGGGAGCGTTTGCCATTTGGAGAGGGGCTGATGGCCTCCAGGCATGTCGAAGCAACCTGATGTGAGGCGAAATTCAGATTCGTTCCAAAAAGAAAGAAATTTTTCAGGCTAATGAGGCTGTAACAAAAGCTACTAGCTTTAGCCCCGCCCTTAAAGTTAAAATGCATCCTTACACATTAACATTATGCGTACATTATATTTATAAGTAAAAAAAACGGCATAACTTGTAAAAGGGGCGGGGGCTAAGGTGGTGGAGAAGGTTATTTGCCATAACATTGGATTGATACCTGTGACTGTGACTGCTAGCTCCACCCCTAAGTACCCCCCCCCCCACACACACACACTTTTTAAAATTTTCATTATTTTTTTTTTACAAATCTTCTACAATTTTTATGATTTGGTTAATTTCCTAAGTAAATGTTGTCGCCTCATTTACAATTATTTAAAACTGCAACAAAAACCTACAACTGCTAGCTCCACCCCTCACAAACTAGCCAAACCTCTCATCCTAATCTACTAGCTAAGTTGATTCAAATCTTACAAATGTTTAAGCAAATCAATAATCTAGAAATTTATTTCTGTGCAAGGTCTTTACCTGATGTTTCATATAGGTACAAGCGCTAGCTATCTCAAAACAGAACAAGTTCCCTGTGTTTCCTACAGTTTTCCCTTTCCTACAAACAAGATCACATAAATCTGAGTGTGTGGTCTCAGGCTGGTAAATCTTTCAATCTGGTAAAGACTGTTACGATTTGGTAAAAAAAATAAGTTACTCTATGTTTGGGGCGGGGCACCACCTCATCAAAGCTACTTCTAGCTATTGTTCTTGATTGAAGCGAACATAAGAAAAATGTAAAAAAAAATATAGCAATTAATTAATTAACACATTACTGCAGAATATATCTCAAATATTGCATGTTATAGTGCTTGGAGTTAGCAATCGTGCGTGTTGTTACAGTACATATAAATATAACAGGTACAAAAAATAAAATGTATTGTCAGCTATAAGTAACATCAAAGCTCACTGAGGAACATGAAAATGTATTGAATGTACAGTATGTCTGATGTACGACTTTGAAAATGATTGTTACTTACGTGATCTCTTAATATAAAACAGCTCTTTAATGCCAGACTGCTATCAGCGCCCCTTCATGGCAAATCTTTCTATTCACGGCGAAAAACATGCCAGCAGACTGACTGACTGATTGGCTGAAATTATCCATTGGAGATATTCCAGAAAATGTCCATACGATTACTTGAACTAATTTCTAGATGGGTGAAGACCATTAAGACGCTCAAACGATTTCAATTCCTGAACTTTTCTTGTTGCCTTGTCCACAGTCCCACATTCCCCCCCCTGAGTCACCACTATTTTCAGCATTCGCGCTCCCAATCTTCGACTACGACTCGGGCCCCTCCCCCAGCCCCGACCTGCTCGCACTTGCGGCACATATTTAACCCCCGTGTTATCGCCTCGGCAAGTGGCGCCCCTAATTGCAAAAGAGGTGAAGCCTGTGTCACCCCACCACACCAGCGGCGCTGCTTTGATAGCACCCTTGCTCGCTTTGCACACACTGACGCCCTAATTAACCTCTCTCGATTAGGGCAATTAGCTCCTTGACTTTACGCCTAATCCCTAAAAAGTGCACTCGAGCCGTGACTTGCCTCCGTCTGGAGCCTGGCGCGCTTCAGGAAAAGACCGTTAGATGGGATGTTTACAGTCGTACTCACGTTCTAGAAGCTTCCATGAACTTTCCGTAAAAAGTCCAACACCTGACAGATTCACATCGCTGAACATGCTACTTGGCAGCCAATCCAAATTATTATTTTTTTCTTTCTTTCTTTTTTCTTTTTTTTTACAGTAGACTGGGTGTGTGTTATACGATACGCCCTGGCTGACAGCATAGTAGCGTAAATCTGTTTGACCGTCAGACGACGTTTTCATAGTCAAATTCAATTCACAATCCTGTCAAAATACGACAATGCTTTTTGGCACCGACTTCACTGCAAAGCCAAGTTCACCTCAAAGCTGAAACAATGTCCAGAGAGGCATAGTGGCGCATCGATGTGTATCATGAATGGTGTATTGTTAAGGAAACGAACGTACGGTCAACAATCCAGTTGGTCCAAAATGACAGCCTGCATAATGGAAAGAGTGACTTCCATTACTTGTTATACCACAATTCTCAGTTCTGATCGGTCAGTTAGATCACGTCTAACTATAACACAAACCATATGTTTTTATCCATTAGCTAGTTATTTACTTACACTGCCGTATAAACAGTTGTGGACAAAGCACAAAAAGTTGAGATTCCCCTGGGCAAACATTACTCAAGTAAAAGTAGAAGTCTTCCATTTGCATGCGTACTTGAGTAAAAGTACATGGCTTGTACAGCTCACAGTAGCCATTTTCATAGTATTTCTCTTTCTCTTTCTCTCTCTTTCTCTCCCTGCTTCCCAACTGCTGTTTTCATCGATGTCTGCAACCAGTTCTGCTTCTGATTTCAAACACCTCTTGCGTCATTAGGCGTGTCTCGAAGGAAAGGCAAGTCATGCAATTACGCTTCAAATTTCCACTTCAAACTTGACATACTTATATGGTTATGTAGCGCAATGCCATTCGGTTAAGTAGAAGTACAGATATTTGCTGTTTGTAGTGGAGTAAAAGTAAAAATTATTCTCTTAAAAAAAATCACTTAAAGTACAAATACGTGACATGTGTGCTTATGCGGACCTCCCACCTCTGCATATAAAACTTAAAATTAAAACCTGTAGCCTCCGAGTGGCGCAGTGGTTAAAGCACTCGCCCTATCATCCGGAGATGACGCGAGTTCGATTCCCGGGTGATGCTGTAACCTCTCGCAGCCGGAGGTCTAGAGAGAGCTGATTGGCCGAGCACTCTCAGAGGGGAGGGATGAGAGGTACTTAGCGCTGCCACATTAATCACGGCTCCACAGCCAGTCAGGGGCGTCTGTGAGCTCGAGCAACGGAGGGAGCGGATAGCGCTGTCCTCCGAGTGTGTTACTCCGCCCCCAAACAGTGCGTGAGCGAGCAGTTCGAAAAAGATGCGGTCGGCTAGTGTCTAGTGGCTAGTGTCTTCGGCCCTCCCGGCTGAGTGGTAGTAGTAGCCTTAATGTGGGAGCGCCCCCTAGTGACAGGGAGGAATTGGACACGACTAAATTAGGGAGAAAAATCGGGGGGAAAAAAAAAAATTAAATAAATTAAAACCTGTAGTTTTAGTGTGGGGGCTTACATGCAGTAGTGTAAGAGTGATTCAGTTGATTAATTAGTACTATTTAAACAGAAAAAATAGACAATATAAAATACTAAGCATTTTCTTCCTTATTTAGCAGTATAGTTAACATGCATTATTATTATTATTATTATTATTATTATTATTATTATAAGACCCTGGGGTTTTAGGTCATCAATATGATTTTTTTGTGTTCAGTCATGCCTTTCTACGAGTGATCATTTGCAGTACTGTACGATTAAAGCCAGCCTGGCCATTCTCCTCTAACAGAACCCACTCTGTGTAGTAAGCTCTGGCAATCACCAGTGTCCTAAATACTCAAACTTGCAAATAAGGTGACCGAGTTCACTGCATTATTATTTCCCTCCTCCATTCTGATATTTTTCCTGAACATTACCTAAAGCTCTTGAACTGCATAATGATGTTACGTGTTATGTGAACGGATTGCCTGATTGATCGAATAGCCTCAGTATCCTACTGTAAAAATTCTCACAACCACTATGAAAAACATACAGCACGCCCACTCATATACACACACTTCGCCCAGACAGGAAACACATCTGTTTTTCTTTGTGAAGGCATAAAACATTCTAAACCGGTAGTCTCATTGTTGGAACTGTAAATACAGCATTAAAAAAAAAAAAAAAACTACAGCACAACAGAATCAGAGCACATTCGTTTTAATCTGAAACATTCGCCAGACTGAAAGAGAGGCTGTGATTTATGTCAAGGTGGCTTCTATATAAAGTCTATAAAGTAACTAAACAGAAGGTCAGGATTGAAACCAGAGGAAATTCATAGACGTTTTTCATTTCCCCGAAAATGTAATCGATCAGTCAAGACGCATTTGGTGTGTGAAGTTAATAATAATAATAATAATAATAATAATAATAATAATGCATGTTAAATGCTTAGTCTTTTATATTGCCTATTTTCCTGTCTAAATAGAACTAATTAATCAACGAAATTCTAAGTTTATTTCATTTAGTCTTTTCTAAAATTTTCTAACATTCTTTTTTGTTTACTTCTCCATTTTTCCTAAATAGTGAGTCACCAAAAACACCACCAACAGAAAAAAAAGCTAATTAGTTAAATAATTTAAATGGAAATTAATTTGAAAAGCAAATGAGACCAAATGAGAATAAAATTATATATTTTTAATATCTTAAAATTGCTTCATATTCCTTTCGAGTTTAATTGATATTTATTTTTAAATAGTTTCTTTGTTATTATTTTATGTAGTTTATTTTTATTTACTTTTTATTCTTTTTATTTAATTTGATCTTATTTTTTCCCATTATTTATTTTATTCACCTATTACAAAGCATTTAGCAAAGGATTAAATTTTTTATATTAATTAAAATAAAAAAAGTATTTTAATCTGTTAAATGTTCCATTTACGTTAACACTCATAATTTTATTTGTAAAAATGTACTGAATGTCCAAGGAAATGGGGCATTACGTAAATTTTGTGATTTTTATCTAACATTTGTTATCTGACCAATCAGAATTGAGGATTTGTCAGCGCCGCGTTGTGAGCAGCATTTATCAGTAAATTATGATTATATGGAAGCACTCTGACTATAACTCATGGCGTTTCCTTCATCCTGGAAGATCTTCTGGGAGAACGGAGCGGTTGGTTTCGCAGGAACGAACTTACAGACCGCAAAAATACGCGACCGTATATTTGCAGGAAAATTTCCCGATGTCGACAAGCGTGTAAGGATTTCCCGTTGGCAGTTGGAGTGAGAGGTCTTCACGGGTGGGACGGAGAGGAAGTGGTTCGGTCCGCTGAGGTCCAGAAGAATCTGTAAATTTATGATCTAGGCCTGAGGACAAGGAGGAGGCGATGCAGAGAGACAGGAAGAGACAGAGACAAAGAGAGAGAGAGAGAGAGAGAGAGAGAGAGAGAGAGAGAGAGAGAGGAATGAAATGAGTAGTGGAGACAGAAGCAAAGAGTGAGAGGCCTGGTGCGAGTGTGAAGAGTGTGTGTGTGTGTGTGTGTGTGTGTGTGTGTCTGAAAGTCTGATTAATATTCATCAGGCGGAGAAGGCAGATGTGTCTGACATCTGTGTGATGTCAGCGTGTTGTCAACACATTGTTAGCACCGCAAACGTGCAAACAGATTAACGGGCCGAGCCGCCTTCGCCGAGTGCGAAAAAAGCGATTGCGGAGGAAGAAGGGAAGACAGCTTGTTCCTTCACTTCTTCCTGCCGTGCTTCCGATGCTCGGCTGCTGCCGATGGTGTAAAGACGTTCCTCGTGCCAAGGCTCAGCGCCCGCTCTTGATTCTGCCTAATTAATCGCTCCCGAGCAGGAGCTGGAGTTCAGGTGCGACCTGTTTTTGACTGACAGATGTAAAACTCCGCCTCCCAGTTTGCACCAGTGTTTATTTATCCCATGTACCGGTACGTGTAAGTGATCCTCGTTTCTGAAATGAACTGTGCAAATCTGTTTTTTTTTTTTTTTTTCCTTTTGCTCATTTTAATCACATTATCATCTTAACATCTGTGATCTTCAACGGCGAAACACGACAGAATGTTACACTGAAAATTTACCAGAATTAATATATTTTTTAAATATTTTCATTACCACCGAAGGATGCAAATCAACATGACACTGGGATTTATTTATTTATTTGTTTGTTTATTTATTTAAATAATGAAAACTATTTGTAAACAGATTTGATAATTGCTCCACATAATTGAATATAATTTTTCAAAAAATGTATTCTAATCCATTATATTTGCTTATTTTACAAAAATTTACACACCCTCATTAATTCACATTTTGCTACACGTGACGAGAGCGAGCCTTTCTTGTATTTTAACGTAGTCTATAGGAAAGAACTTTTTCAGCTCTTTGTTTTGGCAAGTTTTCAGCTTTGATTTTTTCAGAGGAGTCATTTTTGTTTGTTAAGCAACACCTATGAACTATTTGAGCATAAAAAAACTAAGTAAAAAAAACATAAGTCTAAAGTAAGTGACCCAGGTGCAGATGATGAGAGATGATCAGGAGGTGATGAGTACACTGCTGATGCTGAATGCTGATTGGTTGGAACAGACCAGAGGGGAAATGAGGTCGCTGCTGAGATTGTTACATAAACAACCAGTTTATTTTAATTTTATTAATGATTTTTTGTTTTATCTTTAGGCACTTTGTCGCCTGTCACAGTAAAACTTTTGTTTCCATTTTATCTTTAATATGAAGGAATGAAGCATGGCTCAGAACTCCATTATTCACGTTGCATTTTATTTTCTTCAGCATTTAACATTTTATTTCGGTCCTTATCCAGTTTCTGTTTAAAGTTAAAGTTAAAACTTGACGAAATCATTAGTGAATTTGTACAGGATTACTACATTTATAGTACACGTCCTATTCGACCATTATAGCTACACATTTATTTACATAGACAGTACATATTTTTCTTTAGATATTATTCATCTTTTATTTCCTATGTTGTTGTACTTGTACTTTGCTTTTACGTTGTCAGTAACATTTAGGATCTTTGAGTTTTTATTTTGATTAAAACAATCAATTTTATTCACTGTAACTTTAAATTTTTTGCTTTTTACCATTTTCTTGGCGAACATTTAAAGGAAAAAAAAATGTAAAGGCATTCACATTAATAATGTGACGGGTAATCAATAGAATGCCTAATGATTTGGGAAGCGAGGATGTTATTCCTTTCCACCTGAGGACCAGTGGTGAACAATGGTGAGTGGGCGTGGCCAAGGCTGCGCTAAAGAGAAACCAGGAAGTAACACATTGCAACACGTTTCGCTCGTCAATAGTTTATGTTGAACCTCGCGTTAAAAAGCCGAAGACCTGCTGTTCTACCTGGCGGGAGAATGTGCGGATGTCAGCTGATTTATAAGTGCGTTTTGATCTGACATCACTTCTTTTCGTCACTTCGTCAGCGAGCGAACACATCAGCTAGCGAGGTGTCAGGTTTCATGTCTTACCTGCTGTTGAAGTTCTGTTCCATCGAAGACTACAGGAACGACGTTTGGAGCTCGACAAGTATTAATATTGTTTGTAATGACTAGCATCTTAGATTCGCTAGAATGTAACTCTTCATACAATAAATACTACTTCCTCATTGTCTTCTTCTTCTTCTTCTTCTTTCACGGTGTGTATTATTACAATACTAATAATCACTGCACATGATGTTCGGAAGATTTTTTTCATCTAACGATGTCGACTCCTTTAACAAGACCACGCTGTTTCTGAAAAAAAAAAAGTGATGAAGAAAAGAAAGGATGAAGATGATACTGATAGAGTCCATGTGTTGGGCAGGGTGATAGCGAGGTGTGTCCGTATCTGCATGGGTGGACAATGCAGGACTCTGTATGGACACCCAGAGGACCATGTGTGGGTTCGGAGGACGTTGACCAGATTCCCCTCGTTCTGTCATTCTTTTCTTTCTTTCTTTCGTTCATTCTTTCTTCCTCTCGTTCTTCCAGCCCACGCTATAAAAACATGCACATTCCTGCCGCTCCCTGATCTTGGCACGTAACCTTCTGTGTGAGTGTGTGTGTGTGTGTGTGTTTTGGGAAAAGCCTCCATCCAAAAACGATTCATACTCAAGAAACCACCAATTCCATTTTATTATTATTATTATCTTTTTTTTTTTTTTTTTTTTNTTAGATTGCTGCGGCATCATCAGGATTTAAACCTGCAATCTTATGTTTTTTTTTTTTTTTTGCTGCCCTGCTGCAAGCCTTTTTATTCATGACATCGTGGGAATTGGTGAAACAAGGAGGAAAATGCATGTGGGGTTTTTTTGCAGAGGGGATTTCAGCTGAACGCTACTTTTTAATGACAGACATATGATTCGGGAAAATGTTTTACAATTTTTCCTATGGATGACACTTTGAATCATCACGTTTAATCATCCTGAGCAATGCGCCGAGCGGAGCGGTGCAGGGTTAAGGGTCTTGCCCATGAGCCCAACAGCAGCTCTGCGGTAGTGCTGGGACCCGAGCTCACTAGAGAATCTTGGGAATAACATTTCACTGAATTTCTGCTGAATTAAAAGGATTTGTGCTCCATTTAAAATGATTCGTTATACTGATTTGTCATCATGTGAACAGGAAATCAGTTCAAAACTATACTGTATGTGTAGTCACACCTCCTAGAATGAGAGGTCATGCCGATCTCCCTTCTCAGATGCACAGAGGCTATGCCTTCTTGACTGAGCCCAAAAGCGCAGAGGCCACGCCCTCCTCCTAATTAATTCAGTGGTGCCACGCCTCCTCCATTGGCACACAGTCCCTAAGCAACACCCTAACTGCTTCACTGGGACTGACAAAAAAAGAGGCCACACCACCAACTGACAGGAACAGAGGCACTGCCCCACCTTTCTGTGTACAACGGTCCAATGTTTCTTTGCTGAAATGTGGCACAGGGACTAAATCTCCTTTACAAGGATGGAACTTGTCTATCTATAGCGATGCCACACCTCCTTTACACAGACTGAGGTATAGAGCTCACACACTCCTCCCCAGGGATGAGGGAGGACAAAACAGAATGAGGCACAGAGGCCACGCCTTCTTTCCTGGGACTTTCAGGCACCGATGCCATGCCTCCTTCAATGAAACTGAAAGATATTGGAATGGGCAGGGACAGAGACCACACCACATACACTTAGACTAACAGGCATAAAGGCCACACCTCCTTCATTAAGACTGATAGGTAGAGAGGCCACACCCCCTATGCTTAAACAGTCACTGAGGCCACATCTACTTCACTTGGAATGATAGGTAAAGAGGCCACACCTCCTACACTTAGACTAACAAGCAGAGAGGCCAGACCTCCTTCATTAAAATTGATAGGAAGAGGCCACACCTCCTACACTTAGACTAATAGGTCAAGAGGCCACACCTTCTACACTTAGATTAACAAGCAGAGAGGCCACACCTCCTACATTTAGACTAACAGGGAGCGAGGCCAGACCGCCTTCATTTAAACTGATAGATAAAGAAACCACACCTTCTACCAAGGCCACACCTCCAACCTCTGAGGCCCACCTCCTTCATTAAGGATAGGTAGCGAGACCACACCTCCTTAGACTGAAGGGCATAGAGACCCCACCTCCTTGACTAGAACTGATAGGTAGAGAGGAGAGACCACACCTCCAACACATAGATTAACAGGCACCAAGGCCACAACTCCTTTATTGAAACTGATGGCCACAAATGAGGCCACACCTTCTACACAAAGGTTAACAGGTACCAAGGACACACCTCCGATACTAGAACCTCTCACACTTAATTTAACAGGCACTGATGCCACCCCTCGTTCATTAAAACTGATCCCACACTTAGACTTAGACAGGCACAGAGGCCACACCTTCTTAATTACAACTTATGGGTGGAAAGACCACACCTCCTTCACTTAAAATGATGGGTGGAGAGACCACACCTTCTACACAGAGACCACACCCACAGCACTGGAACACAGTTATGAACCGTCTCACAAATTTAACCAGTCGAACCTTCATGCAGAATTTAATCCTTTACAAGTTTGTAACTCTTAGCTTGTGTCTTTATGCTAATCCCGCTTACCTACGAATCCTGATCTGGATACACGCGCGCGTTAGCGGTTTAATTCTAAGCAAGCAAACAAATTCCAAGACGTCCCTCCAGGCGTGCACATGACATCACTGAAGCACTTATTTACTTATTACACTGTACACTTATTAGAGTTATTACAGGGGAGCCGAGCACCTGATATGCAAACAAACACACGGCGTACATAACAACCGCGTTAATGAGGTTCCCCCCAGCACTCTGCGCTCTCCACACACCACGCACATAATCTGCTTCAAAAGAATACAATTATGTCTGCGATAGTAAAGACTCCTGACTCTTATTTGTCCTGCCCCTCTCCATCTTAATCACCATGGTGATGAGGGTTCTCTCATTATTAGCGCTGCACCGCAAATGTATTTTCGGCACACGCTCCTCGCAGAAGGATATTTTTTTTTCCAGCAGGAGTCCCTCGGGGCGTTTGTGATGCTGAACTTTGGGGCCTGCCTGACAAGAAAAAATAAATAAGTAGCCTATTAAATTAGCAAATAAGTCATAAGTGCCTCAGTGATGTCATAGCAGCCTTCTAGCAAGATTATGTTTGTTTATGTTGTGTTTATGGCTATATTTATGCTCATTTTAACGACTATTTCCCCTTTTATCCCAAATGTCCCCGAGCAGCCAGGACACATTTGGCCAATTAAGTATTTTATAAAGTCCATAGTTATGTTAGTGAGGCCAAAATTCAACTGCGTCCAGGTACATGGGTAAGTACAGCTCCGCCTATGAATTTTTGTTCGTATCCATTTTGACACATGTTGTTGCTTACACCATAAAACTCCAAGAGAACAAGAGTGACAAAAGAGGTGCAGGATGAGACAAAAGTTTTGGTTCCCATCATTCATCTTAGGTATGAATATTCATGAACAGGAACTAAATGATAGTGCTAAGCAGTTGTGGCAAATTTCAAGCCTTCATGTCTTCATTTCTCCTGATTTTACTGTATAATCAGAACCCAAAGCGCTCCTCGAACCGCTTTAAAAACATGTTCATGCGCTAACAAATTAGCAATGGAGCGGCAATTGTTCCATTTTAATTGTAAAAGGAGTGCAAGGGGACATTTCGGGCGCGATTTACGTGGCGTGAATATGCAGCGAGGAAAAGAGGAAGTGATCTCACTAAGTGATTTTTCGGCGCTGTCAAATTAATCCGGGCGCTAGTTTTGCGTTTAGTTTAGTTAGCATCAAAACAGCATCGACTTTAGCGTTCCATATGGGGGTCTGACACCAGTACGGCTGGAGGCAGATGTTTCCCTACCGTCGCGTCATTATCGATGCAAATTTATTCATTAAACAATTTAATTGTGCTGATGATTGACGGCCGGCCGGCGTTATTACAGGGGAAACATTACTAATAATACGTTAGTCTTATTAACTCAGTGTGCAAGCAATAAGTGGAGCTGTGTTTATATAGATTAACCTCTGCTAATGTAGCGCTACGGGCCCGCCGAGCACACGAGTGGGCGCTTTCATCCAACAAAGCACTTTTATTACTTTACAGGCTTTAGAGAGACGATGTTAACGATTACGAGTCCCCTTCGAGACTCGACCCCTGACTGATCCAACAAGGCAGCATAGCGCCGGATTCTTCTCAGAAAAGTAAAATCCCTTACAAAGAGAACAAAGACGGTGGTGGACGTTCAATGAACCCATTTTTGTAGCTAATTCAATCTGCATGTTAGGTTTTGTGATGCTGAATAACAGAGACCTGATAAAATCATAGTCGAGGTTCACGGTTGCAATGCGTTTGGATTGAACCCAGGCAGTGAGACGAGAACCGAAACGAGCGGTCTGAGAGAATCTGAACGCGAAAGTGCTGCCGAACATGTTCCGCTAGGAAAAGAACTCATTTGGGAAATGATTCGATTCTGAGTCGACTCATCTGCATAGAGTGAATCAGACATGCAATGCCGTTGGATCAGACTTGCAGAAATGTCTGAAAAAATGCAAGGTGCGTTCAAGCCAAACCGGGACTTGTGATGGAATTTCTAGGAGACGTAATGAACACGTAAGAACGATTGACATTTGCAGAACACTTCAAGACTCTTAGCCACGGTATCTTGTTTAGGCCACATGTCCACATGTTTAGGCCATTAATGGAGTTCCTGGGAGGCCAATGTATCAGACACAAATCAGACAGGCTGTCTTTCCATTCATAAAAGTCCTGATGTAAAATTAGACACAAATAAGTAGGTAGCTCATTATAGACTTTAAAATTAGCTCGGTGTTTATAGCACATTAGCTCCAGATTAGATCCAAACCCCTGTATATGCAACAAATCTTACACTACTTTATTATACAGCTATTTCACTTTCATAATCATTTTATTCACTACTTAATTTTGGATTTTGAAAATTTATTCAAAAAAAGCATTCAAATTTTAGTTATAACTTTTTACTTTACCAGTTTTTCAAGCATTCTTTAAAGCATTCCAAGCTTCTTTTTTTTTTTAAAGAATTTTAAATGTTCCATTAACCATTAAAGAATCATCAAAGAGCTTTTTTCTTTCTTTGTTTTTTTTCCCTGTAAGACAGTATCAGAAATCACTTGTCTCACTTTGTTGTCCCTGCCTTTTTGACCCCATCAGCTTTGGAGCCTCTTGCTCGAGGATGTTGTTTTAGCCTCTTTAGCACTCCAGCGCTGTTTGCCTTCGCCACCCTCTGGGTGAGAAATGGTCCTGGACAGGAAACGGCAAGCATGTGATGCAGGAAGTTTAGGTTTTCCGACTCCTGGTCATAACAATGACTCGATTCTGTCATCTAATGCTTCTTTTTCCTTGACTCGCAACAGCTCACTTTACATAAAAAAAAACGATTCTGTCTAGCATAAAATGTTAGCATAGAATTTTACCCTGCAAGCGTAGTTAGCAACAAACTTGTCTTAAATTGAAAATGTTTTTTTTTTTTTATTTAAAGCAAAAATTATTACTGAACTCGTTCTGGAATTAAGACATTTCTTTAATGGAGAATACTACACTTTTAAAGAAGAGCTAATTAGCATGGAGTCAATTAACTTTTCCTCATCATCAGCGATCTTGTCCAGATCGAGTGTTCCTTTAAGAGTGCCATATAGAGCCTGATGCCTTTTCCACATTTTGCAATACACTTCCTGTAACTCGTCTCTCCCATCTTACGACCTAGCTGACAGCTCTTGATCCTCTAAATATGTTCATGTGCAGTTTATTGCGCCCTGGGAGTTTGGAGGAACATGGTAATATATCAGTTAGCCTGGCCATCTCCCTGAGCAAACATGGACAAGATAAGTTTCGACGCTCCGCCGTATATTAGTTAGCTTTGACCAGCGGCCATCTTGGCCACAGATGAGGATCCGGGTTGTCCCGTTGATCTCTGTCGGGTAGCTAATGTTTGTAAAATTCTGCTCGGCCAGGGAGTGCAAGAGCGATGAGTCTTTCCATCACTTGCCTCTGAAATATGGAACCCTTTCACCACTGCATACCAGTAATAAAATCTTTATTTCAAATCCAGATGGTGGCTATCCTGTGGTACTTTATGGCTTGAGATGCTAACGGGTAGCACGTCACAGGATTGGAATGAGGATGAGGAACTTGTTCGGGAAAAGGGTGCTACACTAAATGCACCGGATGCAGGTTAGGAGCGGCGTGTGCATGGCGGAATTGGTATTAAAGCAGCTTATTAAAGTCAAGGAGGTGTGGCCTTTGTGTTTGCTGGTCTTAGTGAAGGAGGTGTGGCCTCCATTTATCAGTCTCAGTGAAGGAGGTGATAAGGTGTGAAGGGCTGGCCTCTATGTGTTTATCTCAATGAAAGAGGTGTGGCCTCTATAGATCAGTCTTAGTGAAGGAGGTGTGGCCTCTGAGTGTCAGT
>QMIH01000005.1:1268501-1294933 GCA_003987875.1 Clarias batrachus | reverse complement strand
AAAAAAAAACGAAAGAAAGAAAGAACAGACAAAAGCTAAAGGTTGCATGTAAAGTGATGAATGAATGAATAAATAAATAGTAATGTTTATTTTGTTGAGAAACATCTAAAAAAAAAGGAATATAATTTTTCACCTATTTTTTTTTTTAATGAATACACATAACATAAGTCAGTGCTACCAACTTCAATACAGTAATACCTCAGAATGTGAATTTAATCCGTTCTGGAGGCGGGTTCGTAGGTGAAATTTTGTATTGTGAAATGCATTTTCCCATAGGAAATAATGTAAATGCAGATAATCTGTTTCAGTCATCCAAAAGTATTACCAATTTCCAACACTATAATCATATTTTTGCATATAAAAACATTCGAAACATTTAGAAAAGACATGTAAATGCAGTAAAATATGAAATAAATAGACATTAAACCTCACTTAATCCTAGAAAAATTCATGATTCCTCTTGGCAACACTTGCTTCAAAATCCAAACTGAAAGTGGCTCTGTTTTCTTCTTGGTACCTTGCTTGCTTCTTGCACAAAATGCAACAACCCACAAAGAATACATAAACTCGCTTTGCTTTACTTTCCACTGATGCAAATAAGTTTTGAATGGCTCTCAGATGTACACACAAAGTGTAAAAGTCAGACATACATGCAACATAGTTACTTAGCTAATAACATTACCGCAGAGCTTTGTCGAACTTTTAATATGAAATTTCCAAAAGGATGCAAGAATTGTATAATATTTCTACATTTTGAAATTATTTAACTATAGCTATTATTAAAGAAAAAAATTACACACTGCTAGATTCAAACAAATAAAAATATTCAAGATAGCGTCAAACAAATTCTAATTATCTAGCCATAAGCAAACATTTGCTAACTTCTAAAAAAAAATTATTTTGATTGTGCCGTACATTAATGTTCACATTAACATGGTTTCTATAGGACCAGTAAACATTAACTAACTGCTGATAGTCTTCATTTATAACAAAAAAAGAGTTACTAAGATTAAACTTTCAGCAAGCCATTAGCAAATTCTTGTATGCTGACTCAAATATTTGAGTCAGCAGTAAACAAACATTCACTAACTGCTCACTTGCTAACTGTAGTTTATGTTAATAAAAAGAGTAGTTTATGTTGAAATTTATTGCTAAACGACTCAAATGTTTCATTAGACCAAACAAAAGCGAAAAATAAATAAATAAAACAAAACTGCCTAGCGACAAACCGTCTTCCCACGTGTTAATGTCTGAGTCTCAGAAAGCCACACATAGCAAAGATTCCCCTCATTTCCTGTCTCTCTGTCTCTGGTTTCCCTCGGTGGCGTTTAATGACACTGAGCAGACCTTAATGCACCGACCCAGACAACGATTATCACCCGGCTAATCCTACAGTTCATTAGCCACGGCTCTTAATAATTAAGCTGGAGAAGCGCTGAGAGACGTGGCGCACTTGAGCACCCATTATCATGCTAGCGGAGGAAGCAGTGGGTGCCAATACTTATGCATTGGGGCAAACTTGTATATGTATTATATAGCCATGGATATCTGTTTTGCAGAAAAGAATAAGGATAAAAATTGTTAATTAGTCTAAATTTATTTTGATAAAAAGCTAAATAAATAAACAAAATATTTTTAAATAGAATAAAAATAGGTAAGCAATAGTTAAATAGTTGGCATTTTAGCTGGCAGTTGTTGTTTTTTTAATCAGTAATATTTTAATAATAATTTAACTGCAAGCAGTTGGGTGGCTAATCTATTAGCATTTATTAATTAACCTGGTCTAAAATCACAATATATGTTTTTAATTAAAAAATAGAAAGGTTTATCAACATTACCAAAGATAGGCAGAGCAACTGCTGCAGCTAATTTAGTTACCTACTGTAGGTTTTGCTACAACCATTAAAATGTTTAGGTTGTACTTATAGGATGCTAATTAATGTTTAATTTTTATATGTAATGATAAAAAATAATATGAAAGTTTCCTAGGAAATATTATTACTGGGTCAACTAAAGCTAAAGGCCTGAAAGCTGAGAAAAATTAGCATATCAACATTTTTGTGCTAGTTAATTCACTAGGATGCTAGCTAATGTTTGTTTAGTCCATGTGGTGAGGTGAAGTGAGCAGTTTAGCATTTAGCTGATAAAATTTACCTCAGAGTTTTTAAAAGTTCTGTGTTCTCAGTGCTGCGTGTCACTCGGCAATTCAGGAAAGACTTACAAAGACACACACACTCACACACACACACACAGAGTGGAATTGTGTCTTAGCTTAACAAAAGTCAACACACCAATGATTAATTAAACACACTGTGGAGTTTTCAGCTACATTTCCTTCAGTATGATGTCCTCCAGCCTCGTTTGTCCAGCTAGTTATTACTCAGGTCTGGATAGGTTGAAACACCTTAAGGGCGCACACACACACACACACACACACACACACACACACACACACACACACACACACACACACACACACACACACACACACACACACTAACAAAGAAGCAGTGTGTTCATGAATAATACAGAAATAGAGTTTGACCACTGGCCTGTGGCAAACTCTGTGCAAGTGTGTGTGTGTGTGTGTGTGTGTGTGTGTGTGTGTGTGTGTGTGTGTACTGTATGTGTGTGCTGAGGTACAGCACCTTTTGTCTGCTTCTTTGTGTTTGACATCCTTTTGTTATAATTAAAGTAACGCCATTTTCATGGTAGACTCAATGAAGAGGAAATACCCCAAAGCCTGTTAGTCCAGGGCGTGGTCTCTGTGGGCGTGATCTCTTTGGCTGCCATTCAACATGATCAGTGTTGCCTGATTTAGTCCTCAGATGTTGCCAGCCCAAAGATTCTTAAAAAATGCCAAAATTCACACAAAACCAGTCAAGATATTTGGACAATATTAATTTCAGCAACCTGTCACTGTAGATTTGCAGGTTGTAACATCACGGCCACACATAAGAACATAACAATACAATGTAAAACCACCACCTACTGGATGGGAGTGGGTATAAGACAAACACTTGGTAAAAAAACACCCCGACACCAGGTCAGTACCACCGTTTAGTAGTCGATGACAATGAAATGGGAATGTCTGTCTATTCATGTCATGATCACTGATTGGCTGGAGAACTGCTTAGGTTTTGTTTTAAATCAGCTTTTACAATGTATAATATGTTAAGAAATATACAAATTTCATCTCAAACTTTTGTTTAGCCCAAATTTTGTTTACCCACCCATACCAATTTAGACACACAAAATAAAAATTAAAACCGCCCCAATTAGGAGGAAAAACCAACTAACCTGGTAACACTGAAGATGATAAAGGGGAGTCCTGTGTGTGTACATAAAGGAGGTTTGGTTGCTGTGCCTGTCAGTCCAAATCAAGGAAGTGTTGCTTCCTGGTCTGTTAGTGAATCACCAATGAGGTATCTGTCCAAATATAGAAGGCGTGGCTTCTGCTTTTAGTTTAATTGTAGGAGGCGTGGCCACTGTGCCTTTCAGTCAATATAAACAAGGTACAGTGGAACCTTGGATTATGAGCATAATTTGTTCCGGAAGTGGGCTCGTATTCCAAAACACTCGTAAACCAAATCATCATTTCCCATAAGAAATAATGAAAACTCAAATTATTCGTTTCACAGCACCAAAAAATAAATACAAAAAAATCATTAATACAATCTATAAATCAAATTAATCTGCATTTTACCTTAAAAAAGTACAAATAAATCCTGACCGATAAGTGTTTCCGTTGGTGCGCACAGGTGTGTGTGTGCGTGTGTGTCATTTTACACAGTAACACACCTCCTCCCTCTCCCCACCCCACTTTTTAAGATTCACAACAAACACGCACACACACACACACAACGGAAACACAGTTTTAACAGGAAAAAAAGGTGAGAGAGTGACGCTCGGTGTCAAAATAAGAGTCGCATGTGTGAAGCATGATACTCGGCACTCCTAAACTAATACTTGCTCGGTTCCCGAATAAAAAATTATTAAAAATCTTTGCTCGGTTTTGCGGAACACTCGTAAACCATGTTACTCGCAATCCGAGGTTCCACTGTATGTCTTTTGTCTTCTGTCCACATAAGGAGGGTGTGGCTTTTGATTCTTTGCCTGGTAGTCTAAATTAGGGAAGTTTGGCTACAAAGCCTGTCAGTCTATGCAATGAAGGAGGCACGGACTCTGTGCTTGCCAGTCAACATGGAGAAGGTGTGGTGTATGTCTAACTGAAGAAGGTGGGGCCTTTGCTTCGGTGCGTGTCAGTCTAAATTAAGGAGGCGTGGCTACAGTGCCTGTCAGTCCATGTAAAACAAGAAGGCCATACCTCTTTGTCAGTCCATGCAATAAAGGAGGCATGGCCTCGGTGCTTGTCAGTCCACATGGAGAAGGTGTGGCTTTTTTTTTCAAATAAAGAATTGTGCCAGAAACTTATAATTATCCAGTTAATTCCATTTACATGCACGAAGGTGTTTCACAAATGTGGCATTCTGATACACTCCATTTAATTCCAAGTGGAGGAAATTTCTACTTACTGTTTCTTTAACCTTCTCCTTCAGGTTCTCGCTTCAGGTTCCCGCCGAGCTCGTTCTTTATTTTTAATGGAGACATGTTGCTATGATTTATTCAAACGACAAACCTTGCTTCGTTCTTTCTCTCTTTTTTTATGTGGAGCTATTTGGGCGCTAATGTCAGATTACCTCGCTAGCCATTCAGCGCGTGATAAATGACTCAGACAGGCGGTAAAAAATAGATCAAAACCGCCGGGATGGAGGAAAAGAGAAAGCGGAGGGGAAAAGAGCTGAAGGGCCGGTAAATCATCTCAGCGAAACGCTCAACAGCGGCGGGGAAATGCCACACATTATTCCAGTGCCACGGCTAATCAAAGCACACACAGTGATTAGAGAGGACTACACACTCCTTCTGACCTTAACGAGTCATTATCACTCCTGCTGAGCTGAGGCAACACACATACACTTAGAAACACACACGCACACACAGAGCACAGAGTGTAAAAGATGGTGTTCATCAGCACCGGCGCCACCAGCCATGTAACTGAATAGAGTGTTTGAGGAAAATGGATGTCATGTACTTTTTTTTTTTCAGCAACCGCTCTGAAACTCTCTGCATCTCTTTCTGTCAAACCAAATCAGTGTTACTTAACAACGTGTGCTTGTGCTTGTTTTTTTTTTTTTTACGGGGCCTCAGCGATTCAGAGGCACATCACACACACACAAGGAAAGAAAAGTGATATTTAACTACACATTAACTTCAACCTGAATATTTATTTGATTCATTGAAGATTTATGCCTTTTTTTTTATACATACATTTTTCATTGATTTCCAAAGAATTTTTTTTCAAAATTAGATATATCCATTTTGTCAGTTTTGCATGAAAATAGGTTTGTTTTGCAAAATACAAAGAAGCAAGAAGTGTTAAAAAATATTGTGTCAAAATTGTTTTGGTTATATAAATGCAAACTTGCATAATTTTGCAAAAATCTATAACAGCTTTCTCACAATAGATAAATCAGGCTTAGTTTATGCTTGTGGTAATTTAAGTATGCTGTTTAATGTCAATCATACTGTTGGTTGAGTTTTAATAAAAGAAAAAAGATATATAGCAAACTAATCACAATAATAACAATGAAAATGTGCATTTCATTGCAATAAATACCTTTTACATTACACATTAAAAGAGCATATAAGAAACTTAAAACAATAGAAAAAAAATCATTTTACAACATCATTAGGCTCTTCCTCTTCCTGTGTAATTTCTTTTGAAAAATTACAAACATACTGCCAACACACCACTTAAAGTCCAAAGGAGTCTGGGGCAGTCTTTAAGTTGCTAGGCATTGGCTTTCCTGATCCTGAGGCTGAGAGGAAGCAAAGTCCTATCTGAGATGCCAGTAAAAATGTGGATCGTCATCTTTGGAGGGACTGGGTAAATCGATAAGAAGCTCCTTTCTCAAATTAGGGCCCGATGTGGGATGGACACAGAAGGCCTCCTTTTTGTCCCCTGATGTGGTATAGACAAGTAGCTAGAGACACCATCTCTTCATGCTTTAACAATTGGCTCATGGCTGCAGAGGCCACCTTGTTGACCTCTGGTGTGAGCCAGACAGGGGCATGGTATGGGATCATGGTGTAGGATGTTACCTCTTCTGGCTCTCGTGGTAGCTTGGGTGGGTCATGGAGTATACAAGTGGTTGGAGAGGCCACCTTTTTGCCCTGTTACTAGAGCCTGACTGATGTTAGCCAGTGGCAAGAGAGGTCACCTCTTTGATTTTAGGCAGGAGATTAGCTGGAGCTTGGGCTCATGGCTGGAGAGGTCACATCTTTGGCCTCATCAAGTGCCTGGCTGAGGCATAGCATGAACTTGTGGCAAGACAAGCTGCCGTTTTTACCTCTGACAGGAGCTTTGCTGGGGAAAGGCATTGGCTCATGGCTGGAGATGCCACCTCTCCACGTCTGATGAGATCCTGACTAGGACATGGCATTGGCTCATGTCTGAAGAGGCTGCCCTTTTTGATCTCTGGCAGGATCTTGACAGGGGCATGGCATGGACTCAATGCTGCAGAGGGCGCCTATTCAGCCATTAGCAAGATTCTGGCTGGGGCAAGGTTTGAGCTTGTAACTGAGCTCTTTGGCCTGTGGCAAAAGCCTGGCTTTGGTATGACATGGACTCATGGCTAAAGAAGCCACTCGATTGACCTCCAATCCTGGCTATTGTATGGTGTGGGCTTGTGATAAGGGACAGCACCTCTTCAGCCTCTAGCTGGATTGTGGAGGTCAAAGGGGTGACTTCCACAGGGAATGAGGCTGAAATTGGGGCTGGGGATGCGACCAGGTCACCAGGTCAAGTTGGAGCTCTGTGTTGGAAGCTTCCCATCACAAAAAATACAAAATCCATATGAGCAACAACATCAAAAACATGAACTAGGCTATGAACTTGGAACAGTGCTAACAGATGCAAAGCTGATATCAACCAGACACAGATCATCACCAGGTGAATTGAATAACATTGATTATCACTGGTGAGAGAGCGATGGGCACCCACGGCACATTTATGCCTGTGGGACCAAAGGCCAGCCTGTCCAGTCTGAGCCAACAAAGAAGCACAAACGTAGCACAAATTGCCTCAAGAAAACCAACAACCGATGCTGGCTAGGATGGATAAGCACAAGAAAATCCAGTGCATCACAGCTTGCTTTGTGAGTTGATCCAAATTCCCCAAATCTGAATATGACTATAGACCCATGGTATGTGCTGGACAAACAAGTCTGATGTTTAAGGATTTGCAACTCGCATCCCAGTGCCAGGAACCACAGCACACCCCAGAGACCTTATGGAGTCATGCCCGAGGGGCCAGAGCTGCCCTGGTGGTAAAGAGGAACCTAGATCAATATTTGGCTTAATGATGTGATATTTTTACTGTGGAGAGAGAGAAATTTTACATATTTTTTTATATATGATGAACCTTACTATTTAGACTAGTATAAGAGTGCATAAAGTTATTAATTAGCTGTCCAGCTAACCTGTTTACACAACAATGTTAGCCAGATCTCTGGTCATACAATATATCTCATTTGGTTGTAGATGATATTTCTATTTGGGATCAATGTGAAGATAAAGATCATAGCATTAAAACCTCTGGTGAACTCTTTGTCTCTAGATGGACACCCACACCTGTCTTGTGACTGGAAGCAAGGGATATTAAAATCAATTATTCTGTGCAACCCCTAAAATATTATGTATTTTTTGTATTAATTAATACGTATTGACATATTATTACAAAACTGTTGGTACAATGAAATATTTTTTGTTCATGTTTCTTTTTATTTGTATCATTCAATTGTACTTTCATTGCCTGCCATAGGAGATAGAATAGATCGTAAACTGTATGTACTGAAAAATAGAAGAAAAGAAGAATAGCTTATTTTTATGGCCTTCAGACACAAAAATTTTGAGTTTGGCGCTTCTGCTCTATGTATCTACACATCATATATTTGATCTCATCTAACAAACGCCTAAACTTGTAATATAAACTCTTGAGGATGCCTTATAAACATTACCGGAGAATACAGTTTCTTTTATGGCCTGACTGACTCTACTTAATCGAATCCCAGGATGCTTTGCACATACGTGTTTTTTTAAGCATTTCCTGCGTATTTTTTTAACGAAACATGAGATGTTAATGAAAACCGTTCTCTCCAAGCGCATAGCGCTGTCACTAAGCATCAGCAGCGTGTATCGCCCAGGGCATTGCACCTTCCCCGACTCCGCATTTGCAATCTCCCATGCTGCAATTAGCATCGCGCGGGAAGATGAAGACGTCTAGCTTTCAGCAAGTCCGACTTCATCACCTCGAAGGCCGAGAGAACTGAGACATAATCACGCTCCCTTTTCTGCTTTTTTGCATGTAATTCACTCCGTGTCGGGTTCATGAAAGAGTCAGCACACTCAGAGTGCCCTGTTTACCACCTCCAGAGACCTGAACGGGCGAGAGACAGGGGGGAGAAACGTGTTTTTTATATATATGATATTCTTTTGCTTTCATGAATGTGCTGCTGTCGCAGCTTGAAAGATTTGGAATTTATTCCAATTCTGTAGAATTCCAAAGAATCACGACAGCATGACTAACATTAAAAGTGACAGGTGCGGCTGGACTGACGCTCTCTGATACGTCCAGAAGCATAATACTTTTTTTAAAAAAGGATTTAATTAAAGTTATAACTATTATATAAATAGATTCAGTTTGTCACAGTTTTTTAAGACTTTTTATTTTTAGGTTTTAAAATACTTCAAATTAATTTGACATGAAATGAATTTAAATTTATAACAAATAATATACAAGGAGGAAATTATTCAACAACTTCAAGCTTATGATTTAAAACCTATAAAACTATATTATTCACAAAAAGGCAATATTTTTTTAATGCAGTTTTTATTAAATTCTATTCTGAATTATCTATTCTGAAATAGTATGCATGTCCATATCTACTTAATATCTGCTGTGTTTTACATCAGTTATCAGAAAGTAAACAAAAATGTAATGGGTTCATTGACTTGAACTACAGTTAGAAGGATCTCTCTCTCTCTCTCTCTCTCTCTCTCTCTCTCTCTCTTTTGTCCTTGGATATGGCCCAGTGCAGCTGAAGGGTGGGATTAGTATTACTCTTCCTGGCCCATTGATTCTCAGTGCTGACAGCACCCGAGAGCCCTGCAGGACAAATAAATAAATAAATAAATAAATAAATAAATAAATAACCACATCATTTAAAAAAGAAAACGAACAAAGAAAGCAAAATGTCTGACAGACAAGCTCAGAGCTCCAGTTTTTTTTCCCCCTGAGCTGAAACTTCGACTGATACAGTCCTGACAGGATAAGAAAGAAAAAAAATAACAACCATCGATCCACCATTACACCGATTCCACAAATCTACACAGAGTAAAAGTTAAAGAAAATGGCGTCCTGTCCCGTCACATTTTTCCCACCGAACCAAGACAACCAAAAATAATAACCAACATCTGTATTATCCTATTATCAGTTAATGAAGAAGTGAATTAAACTGTGTTTTGATGCTGTAAATGTTACAACCTTTTAGTCTGTTCTTTGCATATATGAGGATTAATCATATACCAGCTTTGGATGCTTAGATCAAGTTTATGATTGGTCATGACAGATAAAATGTACCATTATTTATGGTATATTATATTATATTATATTATATTATATTATATTATATTATATTATATTATATTATATTATATTATATTATATTATATTATTCTGACAAGGTTAAAAATAGTAATGGAATGATCATGGCAACTAATGGAAACATTATGGAGTCTTAGTTCAAGGTTACAATAGAAAGGTTTCTAAAATAGTTGTGACATGATTATAGTTACTCTATATACTATGGCATGGCTGTATTAGGTAATTTTACGCTTAATACATTTTATGGATATGAATATACTGTATATGGTCATGCGTTGCTTATGACTATATCTGGTTATATCAGATATATGAAATGGTGTCTCTCAGGATTGGGCTACACTGTATATGGTCGTGCTTTGTGTATGATGTTGTTATGTCTAGATACACTTACGTTTTTCAAGGTAATGCCATGGTTGTTAATATGCTTATGAGAGGTTATATCACATATGTTAATGCCAGGGTTATGCATTAGTGCAAACGCATATGATTATGCTGGGTTTATGACATGGTTATTATGGCTATATATTTTTTGGTTGTATTAGAATGCTACACTTAAGACACTATTATGTTTGGTAATGTCACATCTATGCCTTGGTTATGCCAGTTTTATACTCTAGTTCTGCCATGGTAGAGTATATAATGTGCTACACAATGTTGTTTGTTATATTACAGTTACACCTTGTAATATCATATATGATGTGGTTTGTGCCATGTTATGCCATCTTTGTATGAAGGTTAAATTACACTCATATTTTGCACCTGGTTATGTTACAGTTACAACAGCAATCTGACATTTTGGAAGTTATGTCATTATTATGTTAGGAGTTATTAAAGTTGTATAATAATTTTGCCTTGTTTTTATTAGGATTAAGCTACACCTAATTACCACATAGACATTGGTTAAAATGTTATTTTTTAATATTATTATTATTATTATTATTACTATAATGTTTAAGGACTTATGACATGGTAATGACCATGTTATGACATGCTTATGTCATGTTTCGCTCACTTTCTCACATAAACAAGGCGCTATCAATGTCTGCGAGTCCTGTTCTGCACTGATATGCGGTTTTTAGAGACATAAACATGCTTCCATTATGCGCTGAATTATTGAATCATTCCAGAATATTCTCTAGTGATGGAAAGGGATGTGATTTATGATCGTTAATTGTGGCATTGAAAAAAAAAAAAGCACAATGGACTGCAGAAAGAAAAAGAAACACGCAGAAAGACAGAACATCTGGAGAAGCGATTCAGAACGGAGCCAAATTCTTGTCCTGGGAGTAAAGCTGAATCTGAAAGAGCTGCACCCTGGAGATTTAAAACTATTCCACCCCGATCCCCGGGGGCCGTGACTCGGAGTGACCTTTGCCCTGGCCGCGTTCGCGCTGAGCTAAAACAAGACGTTTCTGTACTTGGTACCGAACCAGCGTCGGACGCGGCATAAATCACGAGAGAGAGCGGCCTTCATGTTTGAAACATCTTTTCCGCTCAGGAGAAGAGAACGAGAAAACAATATGGTCCTCGGCTGTGGCTGTCCGGGTGTTAGAGAGAAAGACAGAGAGAAGGAAGAGAGAAGGAAAGCCCACCTGCAGGACTCACCGAGCTGCCAAGGCCCACACACTGATCCCTCAGGATCCCAGAGAATGAGCTGAACTGCTTCCAGAGACGCTAATCATTTCTCTCTCTCTCTCTCTCTCTCCTCCATCTATCTATCTATCTCACTCCCTCAATCTAATTCTCTCATTCTCCCTTTGTTTCTGTTTTTTCATCTTGTTTCTTTCCTGCTTTGTCTTCTTGTCTCCTCTCTCCTCTCTGTATCTTGAGTTCTTCTTTCCTTCCTGAAAAAATCCAGACGAAACGATTAGAGAGCTGTGATTTGATTCTATCCGTTGACTTCCAAGACAGGAAGAGTGACAACATATTGAAGATTTACATCACAACTAAAAGTACGTTTGGAAATAGGAGCGAGTGTGCCATGTCAGGGATATGTTACGGCTAGAACATCTTAATGACATGCTTATTATTGATCATAATCAGGAATTGTATCAACTAGGACTCAGTTATATTTTTATGCTCCATTAGCAGGGTGGTATTAGCCAGTTGTCCTTATGGCATTGTTATGCCTGCTGATATCACAGTTATGACTTAAACGTTTATATTTATTCTGTCATGACTCCATAATTTGCTAATTAGGCCATTGATGTATAAGGCTATGTTGTGCTAACATTTATGCCCAGTTATATAACGTCCATGGCATGGTCTATGGCATATATTTTGAATTCGGCCATGGCTGCATAAGGTTATGTCATGCTTATGCCATTCTTTTGACATCTAAGGCTTATTCTGTTCTGATATACTAGTTATTCCATAGGTCTTAGGGTTAGGGTGTTAGGGTAAGGGATAATCTTAATGTTGTAAAACATGTGCTTATTACACATTTACGCATGGTTATATCACATCTACAGTATGAATTGGTTTTGTTATTAGACCATGGCTGCATGCTTATGGCATTGTTATAACTGCTATAAGCAGCAAATTTTATTTTTAACTGCTTTTTTTGTTAGGGTTATGCAGTGGTCATATGCTAATTTTGCCATTTTTTTATAGCATTATGTTGTGCTTATGACATCTATGACATTTCTACAGTGAATTAGGCCATGGCTGTATATTAGGTTATGTCATGGTTATCACTGCTAGGAGCAATTTAAATATTTTAAGTGTTTTGGTCATGGTCACAGTTACGCCATGGAATAGCTGTGCTCATGATATGTTTATGACTCGTTATAATTTTGTTATATAGGTTATAATGTTATGTCATGCTTATGACATTTCTATAACCTATGAGACATCAACTTAAAATGACATAAGACGTTTGGAGTTGTGCCATGGTCATATTGAGGCTTTGCCATGTTTATATAAGGCAATGCTGTGCTTAGAATATGGTTATGACTGATTATATCAGTTCTATCAGTTCTCATCAGACCAGGCAACATTTTTCCAGTCTTCAACTGTCCAATGTTGTTGAGCTCGTGCAAATTGTAGCCTGTTTTTCCTATTTGTAGTGGAGATGAGTGGTACCTGGTGGGCTCTTCTGCTGTTGTAGCCCGTCAGCCTCAAGGTTGTGCATGTTGTGGCTTCACAAATGCTTTGCTGCATACCTCAGTTGTAACGAGTGGTTATTTCAGTCAAAGTTGCTCTTCTATCAGCTTGACTCAGTCGGCCCATTCTCGTCTGACCTCTAGCATCAACAAGGCATTTTCACCCACAGGACTGCTGCATACTGGATGTTTTTCCCTTTTCACACCATTCTTTGTAAACCCTAGAAATGGTTGTGTGTGAAAATCCCAGTAACTGAGCAGATTGTGAAATACTCAGACCGGCCCGTCTGGCACCCACAACCATGCCACGCTCAAAATAGCTTAAATCACCTTTCTTTCCCATTCTGACATTCAGTTTGGAGTTCAGGAGATTGTCTTGACCAGGACCACACCCCTAAATCCATTGAAGCAACTACCATGTGATTGGTTGATTAGATAATTGCATTAATGAGAAATTGAACAGGTGTTCCTAATAATCCTTTAGGTGAGTGTATAACATTACATTGTGCTCATGGCATGGCTATGACTGGTTACATAACTTCTGTGACATGTTTTTTTTTTTTTGTCAGAGCTATTCCATGGTCATATGTTAATAATGCCATGGTTGTGTAAGGCAAAGTCATTCTCATGGCATTGTTATCCCTGGCTATAACACATCTATGATTTACGTCTTGTCAGGTTTATTTCACATTTGTATGAAGTTATATCACACTTATGACATGCTTATATTACTTCTGTGACATGTTCTTTTTTATTTAGAATGATGCCATTGTCATATTTCCTCTCTGTATCTATTTTTCCAGGGGGAAAAAAAAACATTAAAAAGATGTGATAAAATATGATGCCAATGGATTGGAATAAATGATTGAGCTCGTGTTCCAGGAATCACAACGACAGTTCGCGTTCGCATTCGTCGCCTTTCTTTTCTTTGCTGCAGTGTGTGAGAAGCGTTCGCACTTTGCTGGGGGATTTCGCAGGATCCTCGGTGTCAATTAGGTCTCAGTGTGACGGGAGTCGGGAGGCTGCAGGATGATGAATGAACTCCCACCCTGAGCTGCCACACACACACACACACACACACACACACACACACACACACACACACACACACACACATGCTGAGCTTCCCTAGAACTCTGATTATATGCATGACTATTCCATGCTTCCAAAACACACACACACACACACACACACACACACACACACACACACACACACACACTTCTTTTTTTTCACAATACACACAGTTTTTGATAGAATTAAAGCTATAAAACTTCCTGTAATTGAAACCACAAGTGCGATAATACCACCAAGATGTGTGGAGAACAATACACCGCTCTTATGAACACTTGAGTCCTTTCCACTTCGAAGAAAAAAAAAGAAAGAAAGAAAGAAAGAAAGAAAGTTAAAAAAAACATGACCCAAACCTTTGGCCCGACTCGGGTTGGGCTAATGTGTGAATCATCCGCTTTGTCTCTTCCCACAGAGCATCAAGACTCTCCTATTTTTTTTTTTTTACAATAAAAAATAAAAATGATCGTAATTAATCTCTATTTATTCTTCACATCGTACACCACCAGGTCCTGTGAAATGGCTGAGTCCTAAATGAAGCGTGGAATGATCCCATACCTGCCGTCTCTCAGCGTTTGGTGTGTCTCGTTTTAGAGATGCTCATGCACACTTAGCTGCCTTTGCCATCAAGATTTGCTAATGAGGAAGTAAACACTTGAACTCAATACCTGTGCGGCTATTGATCATTTTGAATCAGTGCTTTATTCCTTTTGAGAGTTTTATACCATGCCTTTAAGGAGCACAATAGATTACTGGAGATGCTTTGTCAAACATATGCATGCACACACAAGCACACACACACATACACACACCTGTCCTAGCCATCACTGACCCGACCACCCTGCCGAGTTCATGCCTCTATTGTGTAACGACCTCCCTCTGACAGTGGAGAACCTCTGGTGCACTCTGGGCCGGTCCATTTCCTGAGTCAATGGGGGTGTTCAGGTCACTAAACTCCCCTGGATCCTTCAGAAATGTCTTGATTTGCCCAGTAAAATCCACACCTGCCACAAAAACGCAGAGTCAGGACGGCATCCAGAAAATAAGTGGTGCTTTATTTCCCCTCATCTTTTTCTTCCTTCTTAATTCACCGAATTCCTTTCTCTCTCTCTCTCTCTCTCTCTCTCTCTCTCTCTCTCTCTCAGTCTCTCTCTGTCTGGTTCGCTTCTATTTCACTTGGAAATAAAACATCGAGGATTGTTATTGCCCGCCACAGCAGTCAGTGTCGAAGTCAATTAAAGATGTAACAATGTGCTTTTTGTTCTGGCCTGCGCGGGAGTGTGGTTTTTTACTGCGCTTATTTATTGCCTTGTAACCCCGAAATCAAATTAGTTTGTACGGAGGAAGCCGTGTGCGCCCTACAGTACCTCCATCATGATTGCTTCTCCTTGTGAAGCTGAATTAATACCAGGCCAAAGAAAATAGAGCGAGTGTGACCTCTGGTGCGAGGGCCGCCCTCAACGGCCCGGCGGATCCGCACGAGCGTTCATTACAGGTGCTAAACGCTCATATACCGTCGGAGCAGCTCTGCCTTTCCAGTGACTCCAAATTTAAACCCCGAGCTCTGGACGAGGCTTTATGAGGACGCCTGCAGACACGCTCGTTCTTTAGCGGGACGGCGAACACGGGGAACAGCTCTCAGGCGACCAAGAACGCCTCGGAGCCAGAACTGTGCCAATAAGAACATGATAAATCACCCGAGGAACGCTAGAGAACAATGTGTTTCACAGAAACAAGCTGGAAGTCAGGTGGTAAATTTAACACTGAAGGGGTTTTCTGTTGTGACCTTGTTTATGAGCCTCATCCAGAACAAAAGAGTTCTGAATATTTATCAATTATTGATCACGACGTTAAATGGAAAACACAAATGTCCTAAACACAAAAAGCAACATAAACTCTGCACAAATGCAAATAAGCTACTGCGCCAAAAATACATATACTGAGTTTTAAAAAAAAGACAAAAATATGAGAACAAATGCAAAGACATTAACGCATATTGATTTTCTGAACAAAAATGAATTACTTTAATGACTATAAGAAAAAACTACAAAAAAGCAGATAAAACTTCCTCACCACAAATTTCCCTGGGACAAAAACAGACATACAAATATACAACATTAACAAAAAATAAACACCCCGAACACCAATAAACTACTGTAGATAAAAAACAAATAATGTGAATTGTTTACATAAACACAAGCTGCATAAATAACACAACAGAAATAAAATACATAATCTCTAATAACCTAAATAAACATGCATATTCTACCTTAAATCAAATAAAACTACACAAATAAACAACAAATAAACTACGTAAACAAAAACGTTTTAAAATTGTTCACACATGAGTGCATATAAATAATGCAAATGAACTACATGAATGCAAACAAACAACAAAAACACAAAACAAACAACTTTAACACACTAAAGTGAAGTACACTGGACAAAGCACATTAACACAAGCAATTTAAGACAAAAATACAAAAATGCAAAACACCTACAAAACCACAAGCAAATTACACAATACAGTGTTTCATCAGAACGCAACTGTTTCTTTTTGAAAAAACACAAGCACAACTTGATCACAAACTCAAATATTAATTAGTGCAAACAAACTCGGTGCAAATAGACACCCAAAGGCCAGAAGTATTTTTTAAAGTAATTTTAATAATCATCTCATACAAGGATTTTCATCAGCTGACTAAATAGAAAACAGCTTGTTCATAAGATTGGAATGAAAATCAGCTTACAGCCCAGAACAGCCACCGCACAGACACGGTGTTTTTTTTTTTTTTTTTACCATTTCTGACAGTTTTTAAACAGTTCCTTTTTTATTGAAATCTGGAGCATGTGTGGGAAGCGTTAACCAAGCCTTAAACAATGAGGAACGACCTTAAGGTCCGAGTCGGCAAACAAAAGAATGTTTTAATGGAGCACACGCTCGCTCGCTAGCGCAGGAAGGTTGCGACAGGTTTAGTATTCCATTACGCCGTGATTGAGTGTTGACAATTCTGAGGCTGTATGAGAGGAAATTCATTAGACTGGCGAGCGCTTTTGCGCGATTATGGTCCAGGTTCTGGGTTACGAGGTTCGCTGTAGTGCAGATCGTTAAGCGAAATCGGTCCTCGATTTTGCAGCAATGGTAAAGTGATCGCGCACGTGATTCGGTCAGGGACGAGCGGCAGAACAATCGGATGAAGTGTTTTGACATGACTTGCTTAAGTTTCCACGTTCTCAACAGAACTTCTGAAATAACAACGTCTTAAATAACACCGTGTTACACACAAACACACCTGTAGGTTTTTCTATCTTTATAAAGACGTTGGATTGAATTATTCATTAATATACCTGATTAGAACTTAACCTCAGTAACCAAAAGAAAATATTGTAGAATATTGTTGAATTAGCAATCAATTGGTGCTAGTGTGTGTGTGCGTGTGTGTGTGTGTGTGTGTGTGTGTACTGTGTTACGATGCTAGCATTCTGCTTGATCCATAGACTCAATAAGTAATGGACCCTCTGTGACGTCACCTTTTCTCAAATGTGGTTTTAAAGCTCAGCTTTGGGAGCTCTGGTCATTGTCATATAGGCGGGAGCTGACTCAGCCTAAACATCAATCAAGCCATACAGTAATTGGACAAGTGGGAAGAGAAAACCATGCCTGGATTGTTGTTGTTGATGTTGGATGATGATGATGTTGGATGTTGGATGTTGGTTGGAATAGCTCGGTTACTGCTAGATACTGTAACTAGTTATGTTATGTTAATTCATACGCAAATGTTACTTTGCATTTGATTGATCGTCCCATGTCGACTCCCATGTCGAACCCTCTTGCATTTAGTTCAATTATCGCAATTCCAGTTAGCTGTTTAGCTAACTGTGATGCATAGCAGACAACCAGAGGTTTGACATCGGCATTGCAGCAGTAAATCAAATTGGCCACACCTCATACCTGTATGTATAACTTTGTGTAACGTAATATAATTTTATATAAAACTAATGAATTACATAAAAATTCTCCCCGTGTTCAAGCATGGAAAATATAGCAATGGTTGAAAATTTTAACATGAGAACATGAATGACGGTCTGACGGTGACCCTTGTGGTCGTTCAGAGAACTGCACATTTTGCAATTTCTCTGTGTGGGATACATTTTTGACCCTTGACCTGCATTAGTGTCTTAGCGTAACATTTTTTTTGTTTGTACCCGCATGTGTGTAAATGTGTTGTCTCGTAGGCTTTTATTTGGAATTTTCATACTAGTTAGTAAATTAGCATGTTGCTAGTAATTGTTAGAATGATTAGCTGGTCATGTTTTTACTCACTTTTAAACCCAGGCCTTTATCGTAAACAAAAAAAAATATATAAAATGCTAATGTATATCCATAATCAACAATAATTATATGCTTTGATATTAGGCCTTTATATTACCCTGTATTTGTTAGCTAGCTTAGCATGGAAATCTAAGTAATCTAACTAGTGACAGGTTTGCAATGATATATTTTAATTACGCGTACTCTGCGATCCCTGGCCAGAGGAAGGATGGATGAATGAATGAATATATTACACATCCTTCCATCCTCACATGTAAATTTAAGCAGGGGCGTATGTATGCTGCGTAACTAACATATGCAAATGAATGCACGACATTAGCATACACCTGATTTGCGAGAGGGCGAAAGTTCCTAAACAGAGTGTAAAGGTGATATAAACAACCTGCGGTGATCAATGTTTCTCTTCAGCTCATGTATATTAGCTCAGTTTCTCTCTTTCTCGCGCTGTTTTGCTTTAATGGATAGAAACATATCTTGCCTTTGCTAATTGTTTATTTATTAACCCTCTTTCCCCTGATATTCAAGCAGAAGAGGAATGTTTTAGCTCTGTGTGTGTGTGTGTATGTGAGAGAGTGAGAGAGAGAGAGCGAGAGAGAGAGAGAGCGAGAGAGAGAGAGGGGGGGGTGGGCTAAGACATCGTAGAGATAGTTCCGAACACGTTTTCCTGCTGAGGCTTTGCGGCTAATCGCAACGGAGCCTATTAGCGCCTGACATTTTTATCCACGAGCCGAGGGCTAACGGGCGCCGCCCGCCTCAGCCCCGGGCACCTCGGGACTCACCTGAAATAAATCCGATACCTGAGCCGCGGCAATCGATTTCACGTCAGCCGCAGAAGTTTTCAGGACGTGCCGGGGGGTTTGGGTTAGGGGGGGCGGGGGATGGGGGGGAGTTTGAGGGGGATGGGGGGGGGGTTTGGAAGCGTGGAGAGAAAGATTGAGAGGATGAGGGAGGAAGAGAAATCTTTGAGAAGGAGTGAGAGAAATCTTAATTAGGTAAGTGCTGATGGTGATGCGAGGATTCAGGAGATGGAGGATGGGAGGATCTCGTGAAAGAGGAAATAAAATCTAGATGGAGGGAAAAATGCAAAGGAGCTGAGAGTTGAGTTCTGGAATCTGATTGGTCGGAAAGGTGTCGAATATCTCTCTGCCGTTATTGTTACTATGTCACCAGGTTACACAAGGAATCGTAACTGTCGATTCGCTCAAGGTTTCTGTAAGGACATTTTTAAGGAGTCTCTAGTGTCAGTGCTTTGTAATTGCAGGGAAATCTTTAATGTTTGACCTACAGAGTGTTTTATTCTTAAGTCGAGTCAGTATTACTCAAGTTCTACAGTTAAAACTAGCTACATGGCAAAACTAAGTTCATGCTTTATTCATCACATATACATTTCTGCATAGTGAAATTCCTTATTATTTGCGTATCCCAGCTTTTTTGTTTGTTTTGTTTTTTTTGGTGGTCATGGGAGCGCAGGGTCCGCTATTTTTATGGCACCCTGAGGAGCAGATAAGGGTCTTGCTCAAGGGCCCAACAGCAGCAACTCTTTCAACTAGGACTCGAACCACAGTCCTTCTGCTTAGTAACTCAGAGCTTTAAAAGAGTGAGCTGCAACTTTAAACATCTAGCTGAAAGGTCCCATATTTTAGCATTTCTTGACATACCAAAATACTATTTCTTAAAAACAAAAATTGTCTGTTAAGGCGCCTGTTGTGTATGTAAATGAGCTACTCCAACCATGGCAACAACCACCTAGGGGAGGGGATTTTCTTATATGATGTCACAAAAGCCAATATAAAAATGGAAAAAGAACAAAAAACAGGGAATTTTTTTCTTAGAGATTTTTGTTTGTAACACCCCCCCCCCAAATCAATATGAATATCTAGGCACCACAGGTGCCATTTAATATAGCTATATATATATCGCACAAATATTAAGGCAACATGTTCGACTCAACAGCGCTGAGTTGCTCGTGTTTATGTAACTCTAATATTTCAGTTTCCATGTGAAAAACGTGGAAAGATGCTGATGATGATTAAATTGTGTGAAATCAGTTAAAAGATGGAGAGAGATGGAGGAAATGAGGAAAACGAGAACATGTTGAGCTCCGAGCTGAGAGATTACTGACTGACAGCTTGAGACTTCGGGTGAAGACACAGAAGAGTGATGAAAGCTCCTTGGTTCCTCAAGTGTGTGTGCATGTGTGTGTGAGGAAGTATGTGTTAAAAAAAAAGCCCACGGCGATCTGAACTCAGACTCCGTGACCACCTGCAGAACTAAATAGGCCAATTAGAGTAGCGGAGTATTTTCTTAGCAGGTAATGTTTAATAATGAGTTCAGCAGTGCAAAGATGTCGAGCACACACACACACACACACACACACACACACACACACAGAGAAACATTCTATACACACACAATCACACATATAATGTGCTCCATGTGTGGCCATAAGAAGTGAATATAATTTGATGAGAAAGAGAGATCAGATGTAACACACACTCACACTCACTGTACTTAGTTTGTTTCATGAACCCAGGCTGTGTCTGGCAGATTTATTTTAAATTCCTTTAAAACCTTTAAAAATAATTGAAATATTTATTTATTTATTTATTTATTATTATTGCGTTTAAATAACGATAGGTGTGAGTAATGACCAAGACATGGGATATTTGTTAGTGTATACAGAGACTTAACTTTCTATTCTGTACTTTTTTTTTTTTTTTACTCTTTGCATTATTTCTAAGTGCAAATCCAAAGTCATTTTTCTCAGTGGTTTTGTTTTCCATATTACACTTGGTTTGTCGATTGCACTAATGATGGTGAGCAACCCACATGGAACAAAAAAAAAGGGTTCTGCAGGGATTCTTTGAGGATGTATTGGATATTTAAGGCTTGTTAAATAGATGGTGTAGATTTCAGTAAATGGTGTAGATTTGCTTGTCCTATGGACTTCACAAATAGCAAGTAATTCAGTGACTATTTTACTTTATATGCATTTAATACAATCAATATAATGAACACAATATGAACTATACACAATTCAAAACTTTGTATTTAATCTATTTTATCTGAAGCAGCTGCATAACCCAACTCCGAATACCAGCGAGCTCCCATGTATAAACTGCCCAGCCAAAAAGAAAAGAAAAAAAAAAGGATGCACTGCTTCATGCTCTTCCCTTTGTACCCTGACACGTCCACCTCTCTTCAATAGGGTCAGACTAGACCTTTTTCCATCGCTCCTTTTTTCTTATGAGTCTCAGTAAGAAGTCGATTTCTAATGGACAAAGAGCTGATTAGTCCCAATCCTGTGAGTTCTCATCACATCACATGTGTATGGAAATGCTCTTACTTTCATTATTAAACATATCTACATGTATGTTTTTATTTGTTGATGCGCCTTTACCAAGCATTTCCAGTGATTTCCATTCATGATTTTTTTCCCTACCACATTTCTTCCACAAAGTTGACCGTTCAGCATTATCCTTGCAAGTTTTGATGTGCTCTTAACCATTAACCCAGCTCAAGTAATTTCAAAGCTACTTAGTTGTTTTGTCATATACTTCCATGCAGAGTATTATTGGCATAGCTTTTAGGTGGAATGTTGGACGAAAGAAATGTTAAACTAATAAATATACTGAAAAACACTTTTACACAGATAAGAGCACAGATAAGATCAAATTACCATCATGCTTAGTAGAGGGTTACTTTATAGGACAACCTAACTCATATCTTCTTAAGGGGTTTCGTGATTTGCCATTTGATTTTATCGAGCTGACATGTCTTGGTATCAAAATGAAGAAAAGCATTCTGATTGTGTATTATATATTCACACTATCATGCCCTGTTTAGACAATGATAGGATAGAAGGACATTAGAATGCTTGAACTTGGTGCAACACAAGCAGACATCACCAAACTGGTCTAGCCTAGGACTGGAAAATGAAGACTGACAACGCCAAGATCAAACATAATATAAATGGCTTAATTTAGAAACCTTACAGGAAATGCTGCCACTACAGTAGAACGCTGTTGATGGTATATCAGGGATACACATGATAAGATGTCAGACTATTCAAAAATAGTTCTCTGTAGTATATATAAGGAGGCTGTATCGTAGGCAAATTGTCGGCTTCGTCTGGATTTGAACACACAGATTTTTGTATAAAATTTAAAAAAGTTATTTAACAGAAATATTTTTTGTAAGAAATCTATAGGTGCAACATTTATTTTCTAGTATATTCAGTAGCAGAAAAGTACCAATTTATACTGAAAAGTTCCTTTTTGAGTTCCTCACAAGGTGATCACAAAGAGTTTTTCCTCAGCACTGTCACATCTGGATTGTTCATTACAGATCTAAACCTAGATCTGGTTTTCTTGAAAGCTGCTTTGTCACAACGACAATGTCTAATTGAATTAAATAGGGAAGCACTCTGTGTGGTGTAAGGTTCTACTCAGAACGAGAAAGAGTTCCTACAAAGGTACAATTAAAGAACCAAAGATAAGAGTATACTGTATGCCTGTTTTAATTATTCAAACTATGCGAAAGCCTTTCCCATTCTTGCAGATCCCTCTCCATGGCAGGTGTGTATAAACAGGTGGGAATGAAAATAAACCAGTGGTGGAAACGGCACAGGCGGTCGTTAGACAAACTGAGCCGAGCAAATAACTGCCTCGGGTTTACCGCAGGTGGATTGTAGTGCTTTTGTAATCTCACACTGCTTTCAAACACCGTCATTTCTCTTTAAAACTTTATGAATATGGTGCACAATTAGCTAAGCACTAGGGGGGAAAAAAAGACTAATACAAGGAGGACCGACTAGCCCGCACACACCTCTGATCTCTTCTCAGCGAAATGATGTCATGTTCCGTTGTGCTGTTTGAAGAGGTGTGTATTTACGAGGGGTCGAACATTGTAATGGCGGCGGCGGTCCAGCAAGCGAATTTAATACCGTGTCTCAAACCCAAAACGCCATTTAAAGCTGCTAATTTATGTGCATGTGCCCCAGGTTTGTGAGCGGAAACATTAAAGAGGAAAAAATATATAAAGATTTATAGCTGACTAAAGATGAAGGAATATGTAGAAATCCACCAGACCCAATGTTAGTCCATCTTAATAACTTAGAGTAATTTAAGCAGCAGATGCTTAAAAATATCAAGAATGGATTGCTTCCTGGTTTTTTCTCATTTTTTTGGAATAAGAATATGTCCTGTGGAAGGAAATATTGGAGAAGTACGCTGCCTAGAAGAAAATAATAACATCTTGGCTTAAGGTAGTTGCAAGAAAACAGCTAGGAAGTCCGGTTTATTCTACCAGTTCAACCAGCATGACAATGGAAGTACTGGGTCAACTCGACCAGGTATGAAAAGCAGGGGTTCTTCAGCATAAATCCATAAATTTGGAGGGAAAAAAACATGCTTGATGGCTGCCATTAGATGCCCAAATACATATCAAACTGGTAGCGATGAGCTATTGATCAATAAACAAACATTTGTCATTTTTGAATCATCTAAATGGCATAGTGGTTAACACTGTGGCCTCGCACCTCTGGCACTCCCCGTGTTTAGTATGTTCACTTCATGTTTTCTGGTTTCCTAATTTGCATTTCCAAGTTGCCCATAGTGTGTGAATGAGTATGTGCATGCTTGTATCCTGTGATTGATTGGCACCGCATGCAGGGTGTACCCTGTCTGTGATAGTCTCCAGGCCTACTGTGAACCTGTACAGAAAAAAGTGGTATGGAGAATGATTTTGTTTTCTACGTATAAATTAGGAGTATGTCAAAAACATGCTGTGGAATTGGCTAATTAAAGGCTCTTGCCTTTCAAAATAATTTTTTCAAACCTTTTGTGAACAGGAAATACTCTTGTAAGGTTCGATGTACAACATTTAAAGGTCTATCCCAGAGGGACAATCAAAGAAGTTGTAAGTATTTTTCAACAGGCTTTTAAGGGATAATTCAATGAATAATTAAGGGTTTTAGCTCTTAAAAAGATTTTTACAGAGAAGCCCATTTTGGGTTGGAAACGCTCAAAGTTAGGGTTCAACATAGACTTCCTCAGATGGTCAGCCAAAGAACCTTTCAGGGTTATTCAGGGTTGATTGGATAAATAGTTTTCAAAGCCCTTTCTGAGTGAAAATCCCTTACTGTCATGTTCCATGTAGAGTGTAAAAAAGGTTTCCACCAAACTTGCAACTAAAAAGATGTAATCATTCTTGAGAACATAATAGACTGTTGCTATCTAAAACAAACAAACAAACAAAAAAGGAGATAGGGTTTAAAAAATTTTAATGCCTCATTAGGACAACCAAAGACCAAAAAGAGCAATTCAATAGTTCACTCTATAAGTAAAGCTTCTTGCTTCTATTTCAGATCCTTTCGAATTGAGAAATATTCTGCTGTAGAACCTTAAGAGGAACATCCAAAAAGATCTGTAGAGATCCTTTAAGGTTAAACAGAACAATTAGGGGTGCATGCCTTCCACAATACAGTAGATTTTTGGAACCTTTTCTGTTCAGTAAACCCTCTTTCATAGGGTTTCTTGTACAACTTTTAAGGGCTCCTCCCCGAGGGACAATCAAAGAAGTTGTAAGCATTCTCCAAGGGTCCTTTAAAGGTTAAGTGGATAATGAAAGGTCTTATCTTCCCAAAGAAAAGGTTTCTACAGAGAAGCCTACATGCATTGGAAAAATTCAAAGTTAGGATTTAACATAGAACATTTAAGAGTTCCTTAAATGGACGACCAACGAACCTTTAAGGCTCACTTACGGGTTCACTGGAAAGATATTTTCCAAAAATGATACTTGAAACCCTTTTTGATTGGAAAACCCTCTGTCATTGGGTTCTATGTAGAGCATATAAAGGTTCCGCTGGGACAGGCAACCAGAAAAGCTTTAAGGATTCTTAAAGGGTCCTTGAACGTTTAAGAGGATAATAAAGTGCTCCTTCCAGGAGGAGTATAACAGAGAACTTTTAAGGCTTTCTTAGAATGACAACCAACAAACTCTTAAAGATGATTCAGTGGTTTACTGGATAAATAAAGGTTCTTACTGTAGCTTCTTCTCAAATTCTTTCGGATTAAGAAAAAAATGTGCTCTAGAACCTGGAACCAAAGGCAGACCAAGCAGCTTTACCACTTATTTAGATATTTCTTTTTTAATGTCTGTATTGTAGTAGTGGTAATTCCAAAAATACTGCACTAATATCGTGTTAAACTGCAAAGCACTCTGGGCAAAATTTCCCCTGTAGTGATGTTGTCATAATCCCTCACACCTCTAAGGACTTATCTAGCAAACTTCACTCCAGTATCTTAAGAGAAATGTCAACAACGGTCCTGTTTTAAACCCTTATAATAAGTGTCATGTTTCTGACCAAAGGAAGTGGTGGTCCGCCGACAGGCCTGGAGGAGGGATTACACAATCTCAAGAATGGTTTACGGGTATACGCTCGTAAATCAGCCTGCACACCCAGTTCTGCCCAGTGGTGTCTGTCAGGCTCCAATTTACTGCGATTCACTGCTCAAGCATCCATACATGAGGGTACCGGGTGAGGGCCAAAGAATTTATGAAAGGAAATAGCTTCACTCGTCTGTTTTATGGTATTTTCCAGGGAAAGTGTCACGTTCCATTCGCTCGCTGGGAATCGGGCTGGTAGGAAAGCGATGACAACATCTGGATGTGATTTTCAGGGTGAAATATGAAATGCAAAGCGTTGCAGAAGCGCCCAGGATGATGGATGGCGATTACAGGTCTGAGTGACAAAATTACTTGCGGTTCATTTTTGAGAGGCTTCTGATGAGGATGAATTTAAGATCGCTACACGACGGGATACGTAATGTGACAAAATGTAACACAGCAACTAATCACAAAGCAGTTTCACATTTTTAAAGTCTTTAAATTCGGCCTAATTAATAATACATGCACTGAGTAACTAACAGTTATTATGCATCAATAGCTTAGTTATTCATTCATTTCTGATTAACTACTGCTCATTACAAGTTCATTAAACTTTTAATATATACTGTATATAAGTGAATTAATAATCAGTTACTAAGCTAATGAACTAAGTGTCAATATGATAATGTGCTAAAATATTTTGTTTACAGTAATAATAACAAAAAGTATGTACTTTTGAACAATTATTATTATTATATTTATATAAAAAATTTAGGTACATGTTTACCTGCTCATGCACTTATTTCTTTTA
>QMIH01000005.1:1228975-1239580 GCA_003987875.1 Clarias batrachus | reverse complement strand
ACGCGCGCGCACACACAGAAGAGAGAGGAAGATGTTGATTATATCAGTAAGAGACGAGCATTAAGACGCAGCAGGGGAGACGATTACCCATAATTCCGCAGCGCAAGAGAGAGAAAAATCATTGGCTCAGTTGTGATCGCTTGCCGCTCGGTGTCGAAATAAGAGTCGCATGCGTGATACATGATACTCGGCACTCGTAAACTATTACTTTCTCAGTTGGCGATTAAAGATTTATTAAAAATCTTTGCTCGGTTTGCGGAACACTCGTAAACCACGTTACTCGCAATCCAAGGTTCCACTGTACTGTGTTCCATGAAAGCGGACTTGATGAGGTAACATTACTACACTAAGAGATGAGTGAAATGAGATACACATGCACTGGAAGCTAGTGCACCCGTCCCAATCTCCAATCAGAATTCTAAACCGTAATAGAAACTTAAGGCACCGTGGTTACTTATTTTGGTGTTTTGAGGTTGTATTTGCAAGATCGTTTTCGGGTCATTCATTTAATATCCTTAACATCATTTTAAGAAAATAAAATACGTTTTATCAAAGTCATCCTACTTTTCATCATGATGGTGAACATCATCGCAGCGTTGTTACTATGTTTCTATGTTAAACTATGTTTCAGATGCTCATCCATCCTTAGTGTTCCTCCTGGTTCCTTCATCATCACAAACGGTTTTCTGGAAGGTCAATTAAGACAAAAATGTAGTTACATAAATGTAGTAAACATAGTTACAGCTTTACCTTTGACTGTTACAAAGCACTGGCGCTGGAGACTCCTTCCATAAATGTTGATCATCTCCTAAAAGAAACTATTGCCATACTTACTATAGAAAATTGATTATGACTAAAGCATAGAGGTCGTAGTATAGAAAATAAATTAATACTGCTGACCAATCGGGATCTTTCCTGACACACTGCCATTTGCACTTGAAAGGTGAGATGTCATACACCCCCCCACCACCACCACCACCCAACCCCCACGCCCTCTCTGCTGAGTTAAGCTAAATGTATTTATTTATTTCAAAACATCTTTAGTGAAAGTAATAATTGAAAGCTATTAGTTGCCCTGTGGCCTGATGGGAGAAAGCAGAAAAAGTCCAAAATCTCAGTGGCCTGCCGTGACTCCCACACAGCGGAGCAGATGTCTAAGCCGTCTTTGTGTACATCACATATTAGCATGACAAAATAATCCATTAAGTGCATTATGTACGCTCGAAGCACTTTATATTAGATATGGAGTGACATGGGTTTATTAGGCTTGATGAGCTTATGGAGTACTTGAACAAACACTTAACATGGCTGATTTATTGTCTCTTTGACCGTCCTCACCTTGGCCTTGTTTGGATCCCGAAACAGAAAACTTTTCTAGCTGAATATATACACTATGCACCAGCACAGAGGTATTTAAAATGTTTACACTCTTTATATATACAGTACACACTTTACCTTGTAAGCATTACTCAAGTGGTTCAGGGAAGTTATTGCCTAATGAATGTTGGTATAATTGCAATAATTGGACAGTGCACTTTGTGGACAGTCTCAAAACAAATAGATAGTTGGCCCTCCGCCTGCCGGAGGCGTAGAAACACAATGTACCAATCAACCGTCTCTTTAACAGCAGAGCCCAGAGAACAGATGCAACAAACCTGCCCCAACCATTCAATACCACGTAGATCGGTAGGGGGAAGGGGTGGGTTTTTGGAGGGTTTATCAAAGAAATTACTGATCATAACATCATCCTTATGGGTCTCCAAAGAAACACCGAGCCCATCTTGCAGATTACTGCTTGATGAGAAAAAATGCAATTAAAATGTCAAATACTTTTTATTAGGAGCCGCCTGCCCTGTCGAGTCGAGCATCCCCAGGAGTCAGCAGCAAGCATTAAATGGATGGCAAAACAGAAGCATGCAGACAGAATTAGAGAGTGTTACTGTAAGAAACAAATTAGGCTGTTGGAACTGTTTTTCGTGCCAGTTATATAGCGAGAGTGGTGCTCAAGGCCACTTAGAAGCCCAGCTCTTGTCTGCAGGTTAGACCATATGATCCTAGCCTTTTTGCATGCTCCTACATTTAACATTCAGGATCCAACTGCGAAGAAGAGAGTTACGCATCTTTCTCAAGCATCCAAAGCCTTAAAGACTGAGCCACCAATTTTGATCAGTACTCCAAAGACAACCCAATATTCCCTGTCTCTATACTCACCAACCACCAATCTGCACCAGTGAATTGTACCAAGATATTCCATCTTGACCATCAAGATGGTTTGTTCGAACCCCAGTAGTCAATGCAGTCAAGAAGTTCTAGAACAGCAGCAATGCTTTCTGAAGATACCCCTCTACGTCTATGACTACCTTGAGCTAATCAACAAGAAGGATTAGTATTAAGCAGATCTGAAGGATGGTACGGGTGCTGTTCTAGTATGTTCCATGCCTACACGCTGATGAGGCTGTGTGTGGATGTGGGGTGCAGTTAGCATTTCAGTTCATCCCACATGTGGTCAGTGGGATTGTGGTTATGGGCTTTATGCCTTGGAAAGGATATCTACATGAGCCTTGCATTGTGCAAATTCCAGTGAAAGGAAACTATAATGCCGCAAGGAAGGCTACAATCTGGTTGCGATGGCCAGGTGGCCACAAACATTTAGTCACATCCTGCAGGCTTTAAATGAAGGAGCACTTCTCAGAGTTCCCAGAGAACGCCAAATCCTGGTGGTGGGAGGCATTTTAGTTTCCACATGTAGATGGAAAGAACCGGTAATAAAGATTTGATGTAAATAGGTGATGCCACATTGACTAGGTCACAAATTGTTGATTGGCAAATAGAAAAAGAATGATGAGGCACTTTGGTACACTCGGACATTTGTTCTGAGGTAACCATTAGCAAAGAGCAGTGCACATCTGTGGTCCTCTAATAAGGTACAGAGCTTGGCTTGACATAACTCACAATCCTTAGTGAGCAGATGTTTTATCACAAGTGTATATCTATTTTGAAGTAGTAGTAGTTCAGCAGGTTAAGGCTTAGGTTAATTATCAGAGGGTTGGTGGTTCAAGCCCGAGCATCGCCAAGTTGCCAGTGCTCCTCAGGTACCATATCATGGTTGACCCTGTGCTCTAGCCATGGCTTCCTGAGGCTGCAAATGCTGGTGTAATGTACAGTATGATGATAATGAACAGGTGGGAAAAAAACAATCTTGAACTGTGCAGTAAACACAGACAAAGGATAACCAGTGAGACAACAAAGACTACCAAGGACTTCATGCATTGGTTACTTCTACATTGCTTCGAGCACTTGTACCACTCCCTGTTTTAAATTAAGGCTAAAGCACCCGAGTGATTGAATGGACTGCAAATGGATCTAATTAAGAAAAGTTTTACATTACTTGCCATTGGTTAATTTCTCCTCTTCTCTGCTTTCATGTGTCTTATGATTTTAAGTTTGTTAATTAGTGTGTTCATTCAGAATTAATAATTTACTATGGAAATGTTGACAGCATAATGACCTTTAAAAGTCTCATTTGTTGTGCTAGGACTGGTAAGATGACACTGGTGTGGTGGGAAGAAATGGAAACAAAAGAGGAAGAAATAGAAGGTTGTTAATGGATTTTAACAATAGGTCCCCTGTGTATTCATTAGCATGAGCGGTTTGAATTATTTTACAGCCATTTGTAATTAGTATCTGTGAGAGTTATTGCCATAATCATCGTCAAGTTCTCAGGATTCCTTTGGTTAACAATTAAACTTTGCTGTTCTTATAGTTGGTGTGGGGAAACGGACATTCGTAAAGCTCACACTTGTAAAACTAATAAAACCGTAGGGTTCCTTTAGGAGGAGTTTGATCATTTCATAGTTATGAGATTTTGTGCAAACTTCAAAGCAGCTCTTAATAAGGCAGCAGGCGTTGGTTAGTCCATTGGCGGCAGAGTTTAGACTTAGGAACTGGTTGATGTCAAAAAGACTTATTATTGTTCACTAATTTTCTCAGCTTGCATGCAATATATATATTGTAGAATATACCTTTTATGCACTCTTAATGATAGATCTGAGTTTAGTTTGGGACCTGATCATTTAAAATAGTATTATTTATAATCGTTTTTATTCTGTGCATATTCTGTGCTTGTTGCGCAAAAAAGGTTCCAGTTATTTTTAATAACATTTTAGAAGAGCTGATTATATTGATGATCTACATGATACAACATTCATTAATTTATTCTTTCAGGTTTTAGTAGCTATAATGGATCCGGACCCTTTCTCAGGAACCCCGAGTGTAAGGTGGGAATAGACCCTGGATGGGATGCCACTATATTACAGCACACCACAAGTAGGCAGTCTCATGCCGTGTTACTACTGGCATGTTTTTGCTAGGAAAACTAATCTAAAAACAAAGATGCATATCAGAGAATATGTGAACTTGAGAAAATCTTGAAGTGCTTCAAATGTTTACACAGCAGTGGCAACTTGGTGGTCATGGGATTGAAACATGGGACTTTCCGAACCGTAGTGCCTTATGCCTTAATTACTGAGCTACGTCTGACACCATACAGCTACCTACTTAAAAACTATACTACTATACTACTGATCCCACAGAAAAGGTACAAAATATAGCACAAATTGCCCCCCCAAAACAAGCCAATGCAGCCCATGAACAAAAGAATCAGAGCACTGAGTGCACCACAGCTGGCTATGCATCGTGCCCAGCAGGCCAAGAGCCCAAGGCCGCTCACCCGGCCCCCAAACTCCCCAGATTCCAATCCAAAAAGGAACTGATGCCAATATCCAGGTGTCAGTCACCACAGCACACCCCCGGGGGCCCTTCAAAGCCACACCCCAAGGGAGCAAAGCTGAACTGGTGACACAAGCGGAACCCAAAATGTAGGTGGTTTAAATGTTATGTGTATTATCAGTGTTATCGTATCCTCTTTAGGGTTATGAGTGGCTGAAGCTTACTTACATCAGGGAACTTAGGACACGAGGCGACATGCACAAGGGGTTTTAACCCATTGCAGGGCACAAGCACACACTACGGGCAAGTTGAAAACACAAATCAGCCTACTGTATGTCTTTAGATTGTTGGAGAAAACTGGGGTACCCTGAGGAAATTGATGCAAACTCCACGCACAAAGACCCGAGGCATTATACTTTGGTGTGACAACAGTGCTATAGTAACTACTACACCACAGTGCCACCCTATGCTCGACATATTTACAAAATTACTATCTTTCCAAGAGCTCCATCCTAAAAAAAAAAAAAAAAAAGTAGTTTTCAACATGTCCCAATAGACTTTGAGTTGTCCTGGTAGAACTCACCTTACCATTTTTACAACCTAACTCTCCCCATCTAAACCCTAAGAATGGTTCTCAGCATCTCCCCGATAGCTATGGACAATGTGTAGTGGGCGCCAGGGGTTTTAAAAGTGGCCAGTAACAGAAGAGTTAAAGCGGTGAGTGGTGAGCAGGAATGAGGATGGACTCAGTCACCCTTGGGCCTCAGTCCTTCTCATCACACTTCATCATTCTTTGAGCTGGGGCCATTCTCTTGCCCCACTCCTGCCGCTGCTTTTATTTCCTCTTCTTTTAGTGCCCATCTAATGGCTTATTTATTACATCCATACTTTATAAGGAGGATCCTGTGTGGCCTAATTAAGGGCCACGCTTCTTTGGAATTCTATGATAATTATGTGCCTTCGTTGTTTTAATATTAGTCCTCGCCAGACTGAAACTCTCGTTCGCTCTCTGCATCCCCAGAGGGGTTTTTTATAGGACTGATGAAGCTGGGGCAGAATGATGGTGGATGTTTATACGGCTGCTCTGAAAGCTGAATCTCCCCTAGTCTCTTGTTTCAAAAGTCCTTCAGCAGGCTGCATACAGGTGGAGAAACTTGGCTGCAATAACGACCTGCTTCAAGTGCTTCGAAGGTTGTGTTCAGGAAACTCGGGTGAAGGGCGAGGTAAAAAGGGTAGTCCGATTCCTTTCATATTTCAATTCCATGCCCACTTTTGAACACACACACACACACACACACACACACACACACACACACTGTATAATAGCAAGAGGTTTGGATGCACCATTTCTATCAATATTTTTGCAAATGAAATAAGGATAAAAAAAAATATGCTGCACTTTTTCAATAAATGCCACAATTGTATTGTTGTAGGATCTAAAGAGATGGCCTGGCTCAGTGGGAGAGAGCCGTGCTAACTAGAGTACAAGGATAAGCATGAACAGCGTGTTTGCTTGCATTTCTTAACAGGAGCGCTTTCGAGTTCAGCTGCTGTATAAACATTTCTCATCAAGCAGGAATGCTCCCCGAGGAAAAGCCATAGTGCTGAATAAGTTCTGAGAGGGGGGAAAAGGTCTTGGAGGCAAACCTATACACCATGTTCTTTGTATGTTCTTACAGAAAAGCTGTATATCATTATATTTATCATTTTTTTATAGTGTAGTTTTCCAGATTTTTCCAGCTTTGGCATCGGAATACGCAATGTAATGGGCAGTTTTTATTTTCAGTGTAGCTCATTTCCACTCACTAGACAGTAATGCCGTTTAAATGCTCGGAAGATAATTGCTGCCCATCCTCTAGAGACGCTCTGGAATGCTTGAGTGGCATTTCTCATATTTCTACAACATGTAAATGGTCTCGATCCAGTCACTTGTGCAGGAACATGAAAATATACACAGCGCAATCGCTCCTGCTCACATTCACACACTGACATGTATTCACAGTACATTTAATATCAATATCATCACACACACACACACACAGACACACACACTAACATTTCCACAGATGCAGATTTTTTCATTTTAATCATAAAACCCAAAAGATATGTGAGGTAGTGAGTCAAACATACGTTTTTATGAGGTACGCGCATTTAGTTAACTTACTGTAATGCTAGATTGTAGCAGCAAACGCTATAAGCCCACGCTATTAGCATTACAAGTAAAAAATTCAAAACATTGATGAAAATCAATTTAATCTGAATGAACATACATAACACTGAAACACCACCAAAAAATCATGTAAGGCTAGCTCATTTTAGCTACCATTAACACTAAAAACAATGATTTATGAATAAAACTTATAACTCATCTAAGGAATTCCCTGAATTTCCTTATTTCCTGGAATTTCCTCATTAACGAGCATTATCAATGACTATTATAAGCAATTATAAATATAATCTAAAACGTCTTCTCAGAAATCCATCTTATGTTAGTTAGGTGGTTGAATAATACATTTATGAACAAATCTTTAGGAAAAATTCTGTCAGGTTAGCTAGATGATTAGTTCTCAGTGTTTATGAATATGGCTTAAAGGTTCTCTCAAAAATCCTCACCAGCTAGTTGATGATGGCTAGATAGATTAGCAGGAAATATTATAAACATTTTGGAAAAAGACTTTAGTCATGTTCCGATTAGCTAGTTCATGGTACTGAAGATTGGGTTATGAACGATTTAAAATGTTTAATTAGTTCATGAAAACTTGAAAATCCTCACAGGGTAGCTGAAATTAGCAAGATAGCAAGATTTCACTACCTGTGAAACTTTGCTGTAAGAAGTTTTCTTAGATAACCTGTCAAGTTAGCTTATATTAATTAGATGGCTTCCTAATAATTTTGTGAAAATGTAGTATATTGCTATATATATCTAATATATATATAATAGCTATATCAAGGAATGTAACCCATCATCATCAGAAGCAGATAGCATTAGCATCTTTAGAGCTTTAGAATATGTCTGCTGTATGTCTGTCTGTCTGTATGTCTGTCTGTATGTATGTATGTATGTCTGTCTGTATGTCTGTCTGTATGTCTGCCTGTATGTCTGCCTGTATGTTTGTCTGTATGTCTGTCTGTATGTCTGTCTGTATGTCTGTCTGTATGTCTGTCAAGCCAGAATTTGTTCCAGCATCACAACTTTGGCAGTAATTAGGTATTTGCCTGAAGTTAAACCTGTGGCATAAATGAAATCAAAATGATGATTAGAAGTGAAGTTCTGAGCAGTTATGTGTGGCAAATTACCCTTACAACATGTAGCCCTTGTTTGGATAAATATATCACTTTTTCCCTCGGGGTGAGCATGATTATACAGGTCACTCAATAGAGCCAATCAACGAGATAGTTGTGTGTACACAGAGTATGCGGAGGACATGGTAATGCATCTAAAAGCTGCCACAATCCTCACAAAACACGAGCAAAAGCAAAACACAGCATGGCTTACTGCAAGAATAGGAAAGTTGACAACTTACCGTAAAAAAGGTGTAAGATATTCAACCATACAATTATTTATTTTTTTTTTTTTTTATTAATATGTTAGAGAGAAAATTTTGATTCACTGAAAGACACGGTAAGACATGTATGTGGGCTTCAACCTGAAAAAATAATCTCACTGATTATATTCAAGGTGATCATCTTATTTTTAGCTTGAGTCTTTTAACTATTTCTACAAACTCTTTTCCTGTCGATGACGGGTACTTTTGCTATGTGTAAATATTTAGGTTTTATTTTAGCTGCTTTGTTGATTTAATACACAATACAGTACATCTTGCTTGTATTCAGTAGTAATATAACCTAGTAGAAGCTTTAAGTGGGACAGACGCTTTAAGCAGACTTATCATCTGTAACCATAAGCTATTTCACAGCCTAAGTGCTGATGGCTCCTCATTGTTCCTCTTTATCACCTGATGCTAGCTGAAGTATGCCTTACTGATACTAAGGCCTGCGATCTGACTTATCCTTAACATGTCTTTGGGTGATGCGGATGCTTCATTGTGTCTCCCGCCGTGCTGTAAATCTGCCAGAGAACATGGACGTCTCTTCCTCTGCCAGGGCTCGGGCCAAATCCCTGACTTGGCTGCCTTCGCTCTCTTTTGGCAGGTGGCTGGAGCTCGGGTCTGCTTGTTCCATCAGAGGTATTAGGTACTTCTTAACGTCCTTCTCTCATTTCCTTTCCCCTCCATTTCCTCCTGCTCATTAGGCACTACGGATTCCATTCATTTAGCAATGAGCTGAGGGAGGCATTGTGTGAACACACCCGGGCTTTACGTTGATTCATTAGCTCCGATTCGAACCTGAGACATTCTCTTCAGGTCTTTGCTCATTCTCTAGACAAACTCTCTGTTCTGTTTATTTTTTATTTTTTATTTTTTTTGTTTAGTATTTTCTTTGCCTGGAAAAAAAAAAAAAAAACTTCCCAGAGCATCCCGAGCTCCGTCCGGCGTGACTTTGCTCCGCAAGAGAAAAACACAACAGACCTTGAAAAGTTCCAAACACGAGCAGCTTGGGAGAACTTTTGCAAATTAGCCAGATGTGTTAGTAGGACAGTCCCTGGTTGGATGATTTAAAACCTGTTTGTTTGGACGTGACCGCTGTTATCCGATCTGGCGCTTTTCTTATTCTTGTTTATTCTGCTCTACTGGCTTATCTTGCCATTGAACCTGCAAAACTCTAGTGACCATCATTTTTTTTAGATTAACACTCCATCCCTGGAACTCCTTTTCATAAATAATCTTTAAAAAGATGGTGCAGACCTAGCATACTAACCCATTAGTATGCAAATAAATAAGAAAAACACTGTCAATTTGAATGATTTTGCAGAAACAAATCAACAGCAAAATTGTTCAAATAAATGAATGAATGAATTAGGCAACAGTATAATTAATATTTTAAACTACATATGATATATTTTAATAGTTAATAGTTAAATAAAAAAAAAAACCTAGCATTGGCTCCATATTTTCTATGTTAACGTGAGTTCTGTCATTTGTAACTACATTTTTTGTTTAATTAAAATAATAAACAACATATTGTAAATGTGAATTGAATAAATGAACATTTATTTATTTCAGGTGAATCTGATGACTTGTGTAAAATCTTTTAAGCCTGATACGTTAATGATTTCTTGAAGCATTTCAATGATAATATTTTAACATTTTAATTTATTTATCTGAAAACATGCACATTTATTGTTGAGAAGAAGGCATTTTTTTTTTCTATTACATATTTGTAAAAAGTTTAATTGCTATAGTAGATCCTGGGAATCCTATTTTAAGAGTGACTGATTATTGGGATTTCTCTCTCTCTCTCTCTCTCTCTCTCTCTCTCTCTCTCTCTCTTTGTCTCTCTGTCCATTTCCTGTCCTGCTCTATAACTTTCAGGTTTCAGGAGCTCCTTCAGGCCCCTGGCTGTGCTCATTAAAAACAGTTTTCCCATCGATTCTTGCTTGATTTGACAAAGTCAAGATCTCACATTTGGCGTAATATTACAAGGGAAACATTGAGCGAACGAGTCGCCCTGAACGACTGGAAATAAAACTCGGTCGAAGCCCTGGCCTGAAACCTGATCTCGGCGTCCCGTGCCGCATTTGGTTTTCATTATTTTGCCTCGAAAATTTAACAATAGCACCCAGGGATTAAGTCATGGGGCAGGGCGCAGCCAAGCCAAACATCCTGCCTCCCCCAGAAAAAATGGAGACGGATGAAAAAGGGAAACAGGTGGAAGGAGTGCTCTTTGTATGTTTTTGTTTGTTTCGTGGAGGTGTCATGCGCCGGGATCGTCTTCGGCTGAAGACACACTTTTGGCAGGGAAAGTCAAAAGAATTAA
>QMIH01000005.1:1209487-1222243 GCA_003987875.1 Clarias batrachus | reverse complement strand
AGTAAATAAAAGAGGTGCCGCCATTTTGATTTTACATCACTTGCTAAACTTTGAATTGAGAAGACCATCTGTTCCTGAGTAGAAATTTCCAGATTTCTTAGATTTTTTCATAGTCAGACGATTGAAATGACAAGTTATGAACTTTAATCAATAGCTTGTCATAACAAGTTATAGATAAAATGGCTACAAAATGGCTACACGTTATTTATTGTCGGTTAAACTAAATGTTAAAATGCTAATTACAAATGTGCTCAGGTTTAGCCATTTGTTTTATTTGCGCAACCAAACGGTACATTTTAGTTTAAAACATTAGGCAAGGTTAAAATTAAGCTACTGGGCACAACCGCGGATTCATACTGTACATAACAGGCATTTCCGTTCAAACTACAGTTCTACGATCTGCTACAGACCCAAGTTTCTCCCATTGAGATCAATTTTTCTGATATAAAATTTGCAACGCACCACAATCCAAACCATTTAAATATTCCAAACTATGAACGTTTGTTTCACTTCAATTATACATTGTTCTACTTAGCTAGCTAAATGTAGACAATGAACAAACTGAGGAAAAAACATGCAGAATAATCTATAGACAATCTATAGACTGTCAACAACCTGCCATTATTCCATATTTATAAACTGGTAAGCTTCTTCTTCATTTCATCACAATATCAAGTTGTGTTCATGTGGATATGTCGCATGGCATGGGGTTGGGAATTGGTTGCTTGCTATAGATGTAGGTCTATAGGTAGACCAGTTTATAGATGTTTTCTATATTAAATATAATGACATCATTGTTCTTTTTGTTCCTCTATCTGCATGAGGAAAACGAGTATTGTTTTGGGAACATGGTGGTTATTTTTATTTTTTTTATATAAACCATGGCTACACATTTACATATTAAAGATAAGCTAATTTGTATGTTAAGAACTGTCTAGAATTATACAATTGTACCTGTAACAACCTAATTATGGAGGCATTTGGCACTTTGTGGGCCACGAAATTTCTAAATTTCACAAATTACTTAATTGGTGGCCACAATCCACTAATTCATGGCTATGTAAACAAGGTAAACCTAAAAATAACCAACATGTGCCCTTAGATTCTCTACAGTATGGTCCCAATGAGCTTTGATCTTTGAAGAAATTTTGTTACATCTAAATAAAAAAAAATAACAATATAATAATTCACTAATAAATCTGAAGGAACTTCATACCTTTGTATTCTGGATTTCAGGTTAATACGCGTGAAGTGCATTTTGCATAAGTAGTTAATTCAAGTTGTGTGCAATGATGCGAGCAATAACATCACGTGTAGTGCTCCAATTAGTTTTCTGAGCAATTTTTTTTTATTTGTAAAAATTCTTACACTTTGTAGCAACTTGATTTTTTTTTTCTTTTAACGAAGTATTAAATTTAGGGCTTTGGACCATCAAAGTGGGACGAAAATCTAAAACTGATTATTTTACCGTTTTGCTGTTTTGTTGTTGTTGTTGTTTTTCCCAAAACCCAAATTCAGTCATCTAAACTAACCACTACAAGGCATCCTGACGTGACCTTAAAACATTAAGCACATGAAAACATTTCAGAAATATCATCCAAACCATGTGATGAGCAAACATTCATCCCAGTCATCACCATAGCAACAAACTAACTCAATGTGTGGGAACATACTGGTGCATATTTGTGGAATTGTTTTTTCACTTGAACCGCTTTTTTCCTGTTACGTTTGTTCGCTAATATAGTACATTGCCCTTGTAAGTGCCCCAACGAAAACAGTGAAGTTGGAAAGAACGATGAACGTACACGTTTTTTTTTTTTTTCTTTTCGTCACAAGAACAGGACAGGACGAAGGAAGAAGGCAAACGAGAACACAAAATGCTGTTTACAAAAAGAAAAAAATATACAAATAAAAAAGGGATATTTTTTTCTTTACAAAAGTGGTGAAGCGTACATCCTGCTTTCAATAAAGCAGGTGACCTGACGTGATTTTTTAGTTTGTTTGTTTGATTGATTGGTTTTTACAAAGAAAAAAAAAGACTTTTCACACTTTTTTACAAGATCTAAAAGGTATTAAGACATCAAGAGATATGTGATCCTATATTTCAGGCCTAAATCACCAAAAAAATTTCCAAACATACTTTTTTGATATAAATACATACAAAAAACAAAAAAACAAAAAAAATCACAAGAAGATCAACAATAATGTCTGGTACCTAAATGTGAAGTTGCAGAAAGCATTCCTGGTTTAAATCTAGCGATCCACACACCTGCGACTCTAATGTACCTACACACACTCATTGACTCGTCGTTCATAAAAAAAAAATTTTTTTAATTATTAAAATAAAAAGATGATGATTCTTAAAATCTTCGAGTTTGACCCAGCTGCTGTGCATGTGTATCAGGTTAGTAACATTGTTCTTGAAATTATTTACTTATTTCAATGGTAGAAAATGGACACGCAGTAGAAATTTATGTTGGCAAGTCTTCGTTCGAGCCGATGAAAAATTTCAAACGTTAGCATAAGAAGTGGGAGGAGGTTGTACTGTAGCGTTCCTCATCTCTCGCCCTCGCATGTATTCATTCTTTTACAAGCTTATTTCATTTTCTGCTCCATCCTTACTGTACATGATACAGTTCTTGAAAATGAACTGAAATTGAACAGGATCAGCTCCGCATGCAAATAAAAAGTCCGGAACTTAGCCGAGGATCACAGCTGGTGCACGTCTCCAAACTCTCCACTTCGTGCTCAAATCATCTTAAAGCTGCCTTCACGTTTGTGGCTTCGGCTGCTGTTGTTTGCAAAACAAGTCCCCGAAGACACCGATCGAAGGGGAATCGATCCAAAAGAAAGTTTAAACAAAAAGGCATTGTGTTAGTCTTAATCTTTTTTAATGCACTTTTGTCCAGGTTGTCCAGGTTGTGTGAAAAAAAAAAAAAAAACACTCCTCCTTTAAATGATGATGATGATGATGTGGGGAGATCTACTAAGATGACGCTTGAGTCGGTGAGTTCTTAAGAATCTTTTAGTTTTATATTCAATGAGCACAAACTTCTCCTGCTTCACATGGGAGGGACGATGAGACCGGCCATGGCTGCAAAACAAGACATAAACACAATCAGCGAGCAGCAACACACTATTTAGTTTGTTTAAGAATCCTATACTTTAAATGCTGATCATGTCATAATCTGTCTACCGAATAAAGTTAATAGAATAAAATGCATTTATGGATCGATCCATACCTCCATACATAGATAGATAGATTGAAAGATACTTTATTGCTTCCAATGGAAATGTCAAAAACGTGTTAAAGTATTATTTCAAAATTATTTTCCTTTTTCTGCGTATTCGAGTACTTATTTTTCCTAATTTGACTTTTTTTAAAATAAATAAGTGGAATTAGAAAAAATATAATATAGTGATATAGTAACTTAATTATATACATATTACACAAATTCTATAAAATGTGAACTATTTTTATATGATATAAACAAATATTTGCTAACACAATAAAAAGTAAAATTTTTATGAAATACTATAAATAAAAACAGAACTATTATGTAATTTAATTTGAATTAATTTTGTTTATATAAATATCATATTTTTCTAAATATGCTGAACTAACATTCTGAAATTATATTAATGGATTTGCTTATTTTTATTTATTAAAAAAAAATTGGAATCATATTAGATGCAATAGTTGATTTGCAAAAGTAAATTAGGGTGAAATTTTTTCCCCCGATTAACTTTTACCTAAATAATTTTGAGTGAAGTTTAAAATACAATTTATTGATAAGAAGTATTTACAGTGAGTATTATATTCTACATACTCAGATATATTAACCCATATTAAACTAATAGATTGAGGGTTTTTTTTTTTTTTTTTAGGACATAAACATCAATCCTTATTACATTGACAGATCAAGAAAAAAATCTCCGAGTTATGGATCAACTTTGACCTTCCATATTTCTGTCCGGTCCGATTAAACTTTGTTGAATAGGGCAGTATAAGCCTAGGTGCTTTAGGATAGGTGCGTTCTCATTGGCTGAGAGGCAGGAGAGGGGCGGGGTGCTCACCCTGTAGGCTGCTCCCATTGGTGCCGGTGCAGGTGGGGGGCGGGGAAGTCTGAGGCCGCACGACGGGGGCGAAGGCGCTCTTCTGTTTGACTGCAGAGATCATATGAACAGGAGAGAATGAGGAAGAGGACGTGATGGAGCGATAGAGGGAAGAAGTGAGCGACGCAAAAAGGAAAATGTGAAAAACAGGAAATGATGAGGAGGAGGAGAGATGAAGTGGTGATGGAAACAGACACACATGCACATGCGCACACACAATCATACACACATACGCAGAGATGAATGAATGAGTGAGTAGGTGATTGGGAGGACGCTCATGCTGGTTATTAGGGCTCGGATGAAGTGCAAAGGGACGACTGGAAGGGAGCAGGAGGATGGGGATGCGAGAGGATGCTACCGGAATGGCAAAGTTGATCCATAACTTACATAATCTTACATAAAATTACATTTTTATAAAGCATCACACATAGATATTAAGAAACATTTAACATATACATCTTTTAAAAACAGCTCGTCTTTCATCACAGTTGCTCACATACACAGAGATAAAAGAACGGAAAGGGAAAATGCACAACACTGAACCTGTGTTCTGAATTTCTTAGACCAAAAAAAAAAAAAAAAAACTACCTGCTGAATCTACCCAAGAATATAGATTAGCCATTCCTCCTTTAAATTCTAAATCTATTTTCCAGGCCAAGTCATCCTGCCTGCCTGCTGCTAAAAGCAAATGAAATAAAAACCCTGTCACTTTGCTCGCCGCAGTGACTGCCAACCATATGCCAATCAAATGAAACACAAGCACTGTGGACTGAATATATGAACTGAGCTACAACAACTCAAGCACTTAAATGCACAGCCGAATTACCCAGGAGGGTGTATTACAAATTCACCCCGTTCCGACGTGCCTAAGTAGAAGCATGTTGTTTGAATTTCATGCCACTGACATATAAAGGACTAAATTATAAAGCGATGTGAAAGGAGAATCAACACTGGCAGCTAGAGTTCAGGGTAGACAGCAAGCCGCATGACAGGCATGTTAATGTGTTAGTGAGGATGAGGATGATGATGAAGATGAACGTGAGTGGCAGCAATTAGTCATGGCGAGACTTTTTCAAAGCCGAAACCATCTGTTCTTCTTCTAGCGATCAGCGAGACAACAACGGGTTTTGTGGCCTTCACACGAAGGTGCCCAAGCCTGGGACTGTAGTCTACATAGACATAACTGAAACTAAGTAGGTTGACAAAGAGCAACAAAAATGGAATGGATCCAATCAGATACCCGATCAGGTACACATCAACATGTAGAGGTAAATAGCAGTAATTTCCTGATGCACAACTACAGCAATAGGTATAGACATGTACATTCAGTTCCACTACTGTATGTATAGGCAACTATGAATAAACGTTCTGATATACTTTAAAAACTCCTAGTTCTGTAATACCTACCCAGGTCAACAGGTAAAATACTCTAAATATATACAGTATACCCAGATAGACTACCGAAACCCCTGTGGTAGTAAAGAAACACCTGTACAGGCAAGAAGCTCCAGTATCTACTTAGGTAGACTGGACATACAGTATTAATAAAGAAAATATAATCAATCACCTGCTCAGGTCAGATACAAGTAAAGTATTGGAAACACCTCTATATGGGTAGAGAAAACTACCTGCCGAGATACACTATCCAAACCTCTGTGGCAGTAGACTAAAGGAACACATGTACAGGTAAAACTGTGGAGCACACTTTCTGGTAGACTGTAGCACCATCAATACAGGAAAGCACAACAATTAAAGTACTGGAAACACAAACAGTACAGACCAAATGTTTGGACACACCTTCTCATTCAATGAGGTTGAATTTGTGTTATGGCAAGAAAAAAGCAGCTAAGTAAAGACAAAGGAGTAGCCATCATTACTTTAAGAAATGAAGGTCAGTCAGTCCGAAAAATTGGGAAAACTTTGAAAGTGTCCCCAAGTGCAGCCACAAAAACCATCAAGCGCTACAAAGAAACTGGCTGACATGCGGACCGCCCCAGGAAAGGAAGACCAAGAGTCAACTCTGCTGCGGAGCAGAAGTTCATCCGAGTCACCAGCCTCAGAAATCGGCGGTTAACAGCAGCTCAGATCAGAGAGCAGGTCAATGCCACACAGAGTTCTAGCAGCAGACACATCTCTAGAACAACTGTTAAGAGGAGACTGTGTGAATCAGGCCTTCATGCTAGAATATCTGCTAGGAAACCACTGCTAAGGACAGGCAACAAGCAGAAGAGACGCGTTTGCGCTAAAGAACACAATAAAACAAACTCTTTGAATGAGAAGGTGTGTCCAAACTTTTGGTCTGTACTGTATACACGTAAACAAAACCGGATAGACTTTCCAAAGACTAAAGAAACACCTGTACAGGTAAAACTCGCAGGAAGACTTGTCACCCTTGGCTTGCTCATCAGGGACAATCTCATTATCTAGTCACATTTTTCTTACACATATATACATTTCCATAAGTCTTCTTTTCATTTTCTTTTCATTTCTGTGAAGCTGCTTTGAGACAATGACCATTGTTAAAAGCGCTATAGAAATAAAATTGAATTGAATTGAACTATTGACACATCACAATAGGAAGCACTTCGTCAGGTCACTAACAAGTATAGTACTAGAAACACTTCTACACCTGGTCAGGTAGTATACAGAAGCATCTTTAGAGAAAAACTATATGTGGACTATGGTAATACTTGGGGAGGCTTCTACACCTAAAGAAACGTAAGCACCAAAACAAACAAACTATACTGCTGCAAGGCTACAGTGCATGTCCGCTACACCTGTTCCTGTAAAAGTATTCTACTACCATGCTACCAATAATCTGCTACCATTGCTATTGTTGCATCACTGTTCTTGTATAATGCCAGGTTTGTGTTCACTCACTTGCGTAGGGGGAGTTGGCAGTGGATCCATTGAGGAAGCTGGGTGAACCTGGCACGCCAAGGTTGGTCATGCCGGCGGCTCCGTAGCCGTTCATGGTGGAGGTGATGGTGTTGTAGTTGGACTGCTGAGGCGTGGAGCTCGGCGCATAGCCACGAGGAGACACGCTGTTGGAGTTACGCGAATAACCTACAGCATGGGACACAGACAGCAGGCTTAGAACAGACTTTATTATTAAAACTAAGCATGTTGTTATAGTACATTTTTATAAGCTACGATTTCTGAATATATCCACTGTGGACATACAGGCCTAACCAGGATGTACCGTTTGGGAGAGAAAAAAAGAGAATGAGAAAGACTGTCAGTGCTGCCCTTCTACTTATCCTCCTAACATGTGTTTCCCATTCTCTCTGTCTCTCTTTCTTTCTCTCTCTCTCATCATGTCCTGCTGAATTTCTCAGCAGGAAGGCCATTGATGGAGTGCTGGCCTGCTGGCTGTGTATCAAGAAGAAAGCGAGGGCCAAAACACACACACACACACACACACACACACACACACACACACACACACACACACACACACACACACACACACACACACACATGCACGAGCTCAAACTAAAGCCAAGCTTGCAGAGTCTTCACATTGTCCGAATCCTGAATACTGACAGGTGGAGCTGGACTATCTCATGTGTGTTCAGTAACCTGATCTGCTTCATTCTTATACAATGACAGCATATGAGGACATGGCACCTTGACATCCACACAAACACATACCGTCTCAGAGGTCATAGCAGGGATACTCACACACAAAACAAGAAGTAAAGCATGTCATCTTGCATCACTTATTTGGTTAAAGAGATGTTGACAAAATTAAATAACGCATTAGAGAAGAAGCAACATCTTTAAATAAAATTGCTGTGGCCAAATGTTACCCCAGGATCCGCAAAAATGGGTGTGTGGATTTCAGGTTTTCATTTCTACAGTTGAGGCTAACATGTACTGGAATCTATTAGATGAACTAGTTTTGCACTACCTAAATCTTCATAAAATTGTTACAAAGTTTAGGAAACATTGATATTCAACCATAATTTTTAATTCTATTTTGTCCTAATTTAAGAAAACATTGACTGCTGCAAAACCTTGAGTTGTTTGTACAATCTTTTGTTGGCTACGGGCTTCAGAATCTTAAAGGGTGCTGTATAATTTGTTCTCAGTAGTGTATACATACTTACACAATGAATGAGAGAGAGAGACCGAGAGAGAGAGAGAGAGAGAGAGAGAGAGAGAGAGTGAGAGAGAGAGAGAGAGAGAGGAAATGATAGAGGAACCCAAGCCAAATGTTTTAATCAGTGTTTATAACTGTAACACATACAGTACAAAGTGTGTGTGTGTGTGTGTGTGTGTGTGTGTGTGTGTGTGTGTGTGTGTGTGTGTAGTGGGGTGTTTTTATGCTCTTTTCCCATGACCTCATGGGGTTCTGTAGGTGTTCTTTCCTGCCCGAATGAGGAAAGCAGATGAGCAGAGAAGGATGAGCAAGAAGAGAGAATGGGAAAAGGGGAGAGAGAAAGAGAGAGAGAGAGAGAGAGAGAGAGAGAGAGAGAGGCATCAAGGGAATAAGTAGGGCTTTTTCTGTCTCCCTCCATCTCCTCTCTCCTCCTCTATCATAAATGAAATGATCTGTTCATCCCTCTCTTCCTGTCTGTGAGAGACAGAGCTGGTGGATGAAGAGAACCATGGCTCATCTGAGCGGATATTGAAACACTGCCCTTCTCTTACACACACTACCTTGTATTGTAAAGTAATGGGGACAGACTGTTCGTAAAATCTTGTGTGGGTTTTTCACACATTTATTGCTCATGGGGCTAATTAGTCCTGCGGTAATAATTACATTCTCCTCTACATGTGTCAATGCATAATCCTTAGGGGATGGAGGATTGTTGTCCAGACAACATCTACAGTCCCCAGGACACTGCTGTGTGAACAGTTCCCCATAAATAGAAGTAAAAAAACATTACACCAAATATATTTGCCATCTGAATCTTAACTCCTGAAACTAAGGCATAAATTCAGAGGCATAAATTCAGAAATAAATTGACTTTCACCTCTGAAACATAATCAGACCTTAACCTTTGTAACCTGATGAGGCAATCTCTGGAACATGACTATGCTTAAACTCTAAAAAAATAAAAATAAAAAACTTATGTAACCCTGTGGAACCCAGTCATACAGATTTTCATCTTTGAAACCCCATCAGATGTTACCTTCTGGAACCTAGCCCCAAAATCTGACCTTTGGAACCCAATCAGAAGTCGACCTCTGTAACCTTTGGGGGCTAACTGCTCAAATCTTAATGTTAGGAACCCAATCAGATGTCAACCTTTGGGAAGTCGCCCAAATATTAATCCAAATAAACAAAAATCTCTGGAACCCAACTTTTGGAACCCAATCAAATAGTAATCTCTGGAGGCAAATAACTCAAATCCTAATGTTAGGAACCCAATCAGATGTCAGCTTTTGGAAACTACGGTAAACATCCAAATATTAACCCCTGGAACCCAAACAGAAAAAAATCTTTGGAACCCACATCTTAAATTCTGAGTCACGATTAGATGGTAACATCTGGGCCTAGTTCCTCAAACCTTAAACTTTGGAACTAAAACAGATGTCAACCTTTGTAACCTTATTACATGTATAGTAACCAGTGGAACCCATTCAGACATTCATGACTGAAACCCAAATTTTAACTCTGGAACCCAATCAGATGAGAACTTAATGAGGGCTTAATCACACAAATCCGAAGGTTTGGAACCCAACTGGATGACGACATCTCGAACCATATCACCCAAAGCACTGGAACCCAACCACATCTCTGGAACCTGACTGTCCAGATCTTAAACTTTGGAGAACTCTTACTCTCAATAAACTGTCCAACAGTCCCTAAAGCTATTTTGCCTGTCTTGGGCAAAGTTGTTTCCCGCAAACAACTAAATGCATACACACATAAGTACAGTACTCTTATGAATAGCTCTGTGTGTGTGTGAAGAGAGCAAGTTGTCAGACACTGTGTGTAAACACAGTTTTTTTTTAATTCACACAGTGTCGTCTTCTGCACTTTTCCACTCATTAACAGCATCCCTCTCTCTCCCTTTCCCTCTCGCTCACATATGCATGCATGATACATACAAGCCGCAAACAGATCCGTGCACGTGTTTCACGAGAAACGCTCATAATGAGTGGCAGCTCCGTAGCATGTGTGTGACATGCATGTCAAAACTATGCGACTTAATCTCTCTCTCTCTCTCTCATCCAAAAAATCATTAATCACACAGAGGAATCTCTCTACAAATAATCACATACAGTACAAATATTTAGTTTTTCAAAAACTTGTTCCAAAGTCAGCAGCTTGAAAAATAATAATAATAAATGGCACGTTTGATCAAATAAAACAATAAACTCTTACTAACAGCTATTTTCTTTCAGCGTGTTTATATTTACATTGTTATAGTGTTTATTGCTGCTAACCGCCATGCTACATTTCTCCACAAAGCGAAGGATTGCTTCTGATTGAGTAACAGATTTTTAGGAACCGAGAAACGCCTGGTGACGGTCTTGCTATCCGTATAATCAGCTGTGTTGAAACGCCTACAGTGTGTATCCAGTATTCACACGAATACACGGTCTCGCCAGAGCTATGAGTCTCTAGAGCCATCATAGTGCTGACATGTCTGATTATAGCGCTACTCAGTCCAAACAAACACACACACACACTCACCCTGGTCGGCCTGCGTGGCCTCGGAGATGTTGACGGCGAGCTGACTGCTGAACGAGTTCACTCCCATCATGCCCGTGTGCGCGCCCGATCCGGTCAGAGACGGCAGCTGGTTGTGGCTGCGTGGCACGCTGTACAGAGCCTCGGTGAGATCGGCCGCCCGCTTCAGGATGATCTCCTTCGAGAAAGGAAGAAACAGAGAGTCGGTTACCGGCATGATTCATGACGGTAGTGGTATACTAGAAGATAGTAGAAATATATATTCCTTTAGCGACTAAAAACAGTCTAGTAGGGTTAACAAACCTGATTGTTATGAGGCATTCCATAAAGAGCTTCCACCAGGTCTGCTGCTCTCTTTAACAGCACCTCCTGTACACACACACACACACACACACACACGCAGAGTTTAGCTAAACATTCTCCTCAAGTGAACCATCATTTAAAATCATCATAAAAATCATTTCAATCTCATGTTTAATGTATCAAACTTTCCCCAGTTTTTTATTTACTTTTTATGTTTATTTAGAAAAGTGGGGGGAAAAAAACAAAACTTTTGTACAGTACTGATTTAAATCAGCAGCATTAAACCACGGTGACATACGCGTGCGGGACAGGGGTGTTAAAACACTGCAAGCATTAAAATGTAATTATTATCGCAGAGAAGACATGGCAGATGCGTCGCTCCAACACGACGTACAGTACGTGACAGAGGGATGGAAAAACAGCTGTCTGCATTTCATTTACACCACACACTTACTGTACATACACACATACAGTACACAAATCCTCATATACATACTGTATAGTGCCTTGAATAAGTATCCCCCCACCCCCCGTGGAACTTTTCGACATTTTGTAGGAATTGAAAGGGGTTTAATTAGGAATTTGAAACATGACACAAACTGGCTTGTAATAGTGGAAAATCAATGTAGTTCAAATTTTTGACCAAGCAAAAAATTTTTTATTCATATTCAGAGTTTGCTGAGTGCAGAGTTAATATAGACGCTGTACAAACTTTCATTCAGACCTCAAACGTGACTGATGTTACATAAGAGTAACACGAGTGGTGTGTTGTTGTTGCTTTTTTTTTAAAGCCCAGTCTGTATTTTCTAGCTCTGTCTTTTTTCATGCTTAAAGGTTAAAGCTTGTGTTTTTAAGTTATGCTAGTCAGCATGAATACATTAACGTTTCTGATTCATTTTTATTAATTCCCATTTCTTAAAAGTCCTTATTTTGGCACAAGGCACGTCTGACTGTATAGATTCTCAGAACTTGAAGTTCAGCAGACAAGCCGTCCTGAAAAGGTAGAATCGTGGACTATTAAACTGGACTAGGATTGAACAAGGACTATGACTCTCAGAATTGTTTCCCTGACTTTCAATTCTAGGATTTCACCCTTCAGATGCTCCCTGAGTTACATGTTTTGTCAAAACATGTCAAGAGGTACAGTTATAAGTAAGTATTTACACAGATATATTGTACAGTATATTACTATATACAGTATGTCCTATTTTTAACACCTTCTGCACATATGAATCCATAATCTTATTTTACTACATTGTGCTACTATATACTTTGGCACTTCGAATCATATCAGTGTCATATGAGTCATATGTACATATTCGTTTGCATTAACTGCTAAAAAAAACGCAATTAACCAATGTGTGTGTTAAAGTGTTAATTTAACAACATAAAGAAGGGCTAGTTTAAGTATTTTAAAGGAAAAATACATCTTCACCGCTTTAACCTGAAGAGGTTTCACATAGAAAATTATAATAATTGAAGCCTTAAGTAAGTATGTAACACAATTCTGAATACATGTAACTTTCACCCAAAAAAAAGTGTTAACTTTTATCTTATTTTATGTCTTATGTACTGTACGTTTCAGAATGTGTGATTCATATTCAGAATCGTACGTAACTCATCGAACAGAGCAGAACTAATTTTAGGATGAACACTTATTTATGCAGTCACAATTATATATATATATA
>QMIH01000005.1:1190318-1200823 GCA_003987875.1 Clarias batrachus | reverse complement strand
AAATAAGTTGCTAGCCCCGAGCGATTCTAACTAATTGAATTCATATACTGAAGTGCAAAAGTTTACATCCCTTTAGGAAATCTAGGACGCAAAGGAATGTTATTTATAAAAGTACCAAGGAGGTGTTTAGAAGACGTGATGGTCTGTCGGGAGTTCCTCCTGGTATGAAAAGCTTGTAGCCCTCTTTCCAAACATTTGCTGTACCTTGCAATTCATTTCTGGTTTCTTTACACTGTTTATGTGTAAATAGATGAATATTTCCCTTTTTATACACCAAGAAAATATCACTTATGCACTCCACTATAACACCATGTACAGCCCTAAAATGTTTCATTTGGAAACAGTTACGCTCAAGATACATTTTCTTTAACAAATAAAGGGACCTCAACCGGTAACAAATCCAACTTTTATTAATTTATGGGTAAAAATGTTTACTAGACTATAGGACAAGGTACACCACTGTCTCCTGAATAAACCAGTTAGGTAGAGTACGAGACATTTAACTTTCGTAATTATGTCAAACAAAAGGTCCTTATAAAGATATTGTGATAAAACTGCATGCGTGTATGTGTGTGTGTGTGTGTGTGTGTGTGTGTGTGTGTGTGTGTGTGTGTGTGTGTGTGTGTGTGTTTGTGTGTGGGTGTGAGTGCTGGCGTATCAGTTGCAACTCTCACCCTCCATCAAGCTGTCGAGAAATTAAGCCCGTTCATTCTCTTATTAAAATCCCCCTGCACTCTGACCCCCTCCCTTTTCCCCGTTCTCGTGCCCAATCGATACACGAGCGTTACCGAGCGCGTGCTGCAGTAATTGCCACAGTAGCGGGTGCGCGCTCGGCGTCGAACCCTGACCCCACGCACATTGCCGCGCTCGTATGAAGATAGATTGCCTGATTTAGTGTAAACATATGCTGCAATTCCAGCCATCAGCGCCACTTTCTCCGTTGTAATTCGTATTGATTTTTCTTCTCCTCGTGCACGGCTGGGTTTTTTGACGTGCGACTGCGAGAGAGAAAGAGAGAGAGAGTGAGAGAGAGAGGGAGGGAGAGGGAGCAGGGGTAGAGATAATGTGGTTGAGCGGGAAGACGAACGATGGGGAGACGAGCAGGAAGAAAAGGGGTGCGGGTATTTATTATTTATTTCATCTTTTTATTTCTTTATCGCTCTCATCGTGACGCCGTGGCACTCGCACCCAACGCAGGGTGCCCAAATGCGTGTGGTCAGTAATCAGGATGTGATGAGGAATGAGGTGACAGATCATGTTTCTCTCCTCACACACACACACAGCAGACAAAAGGTTTGATTCACTCTTTCATTCCTGGCGTAGTTGGAGTTGGCACTATTTTACGCATGGAATTTTCCCTCATTTATCATGGAATAGAAAGAAAAGTTCTTTAGTGTACTGGACAGATCTTCCGAGGACCCGAGTCATCTGGTTTGTCGTGGACATAAACACAATGTTTAAGATGAGATCTGGAACTAACCAGCACGATCCCAGGTTTAACGCCTGTCTGAGCGGGGAGCCGTCTCGTAAAAAGCGTGTTAACCTGCGCTGCTAACTGTCTGTGCGATCGGATTTCAGGAGATGCTCTTCGCTCTAGCTGGCAAATGAGAGACAGCGCGCGCACCTCACCGAATCAATTTCTCGGCTCTTCTTCCACACGCCGCACGAGGTTAAAGGTCAAATGGGGCAGAGTGGGAAAGCAAGCACTCAGTGATTAAAGACTCTCTCTCTCTCTGTCTCTCTCTTGCTCTCTGTTTCTCTCTCGCTCTCTTTCAATCATCTTACACACACACTACATCATTACGCTCTATACCATTTCGAGCGCATATTCCGCATATGCAGCTGTGTGTGTTTCTTCCCCGGCATGTTTTTTTTCTCTAAGGAGTTGCCCTCTATTTCCATCCATTGCATTATTTGTCCCACATCCAGCTGATCGCTCTTCGCGATCTTGAGAAACAACCATTTTTCATCTATTTCTTTCCTGCCCGGTCTGCTATTTACATTTCGTTCCTCTGCATCAGCGTCCGGCTACGTTCCTCCCCGAGAAAATGACGCCTCTCGTTTTTCACCTGATGGAATGATTGAAGGCGCAGTCACGCCCCCGCTGGCCACAATCCCGTCGGCGCCTCTTAGCCATTCAGGAGGCTATTTCTGAATCGTTCTGCGTTCAGCTCCGTCTCTGTGTACAAACCACTCCATCAAAGCCGTCTCGCCCGTGATGGAACGACGCAATTTGTTTGCAAGGTTCAGATTCCTGCGCAGCACGGTCCAATCTCGCATTTCCATGTGCCGGTTTATTGATAAGGGCCGAGCCGAGTGTGTGTATCTGGTTTGATTGTCCCTTCGGTCATTACGGAGACGCTTCCAGACGGCGCACGGGGAGCAGGAGACAACAGGAAGTGATTTGTTTTCCTGTTTCAGCCTGTCGACTGCGTGCAAAGTGGCCGGTTGACAAACGTCTAAAACCCTTTGGCTGCTTGCTATTGATTCTGTTTTACGCTCCTTTCCCTCCTTCGCGCGAAGCAAGGAAGCAGGAAAAGCACGCGCTCACTTTCGCTGCGGATTCGGAGGCATGGAGCTCGGCCTGATCAATCGCTGAACCTCTGATCGATCCTCATAGAAATTTCATGAACTTTAAACTGTGACTGACAGTTGAGAGGCAGCTGGAGCAGAAAACCACCAGGGGAGATGAGAGAAACCCCAAACAAACACACACACACACACACACACAGACATAGAGTTAATTACAACCAAATACAGCTTTTCCAGGAGCGCGTATGCTCTGCGGTGTGACCTCTGTTTACCTCCGGCATGCACGCTGCAGATGTGCAAGTTCGCACTTTTTCAAGTGCGAGTCAGATTTTTTTTTTTTTTTTTTCAAAAAGCAAGACTGCGAGAGGACAATAGGACGGAGTGTGAGAGGACAGCAATATGGTGTGTGAGTGGACAGACAGAAAGAAGATGGGATCGAAAGGAGTATGAGTTCACAGGTGTGTGTGAGAGGATAGCAGAAGAGAGAGTGAAATGAAATGAACGAAGGACTGAGTGTTTCAGAATGACAGTGGCAAAGGAGAGCAAAGAAAATGCGGAGGAGGAGTGTGAGAGGACGAAGGGAGTGTGATGAGACAAAAAATGAATATAAGGAGGAGAAAAACAGAAGAACAAGAATGAGTGTGAACGAAGAGGAAATGGGGAATGAGTGTGCAAGGAAGACAAACAAAACTGTGAGAGGACAGAGGAAGAATGTTGAGAAGATGTGAGGACATGGAGAAGGATGGTGATGGAATAGGGAGGACAATGTTGTGAAGACGTGAGAAGACAAGGAGAAAGGTTTTTAAAAAGGCACGAAGAAGGGAATGTGAGAAGACAGAGGACATGGAGAAGGATGGCGAGCATAAGTGTGAGAGGAAAGGGAGAACAATGGAGAGGGGATGGAGTGTGAGTAGACAGGGATGGTGAGAGGACACCTAGGAGGAGTGCGAGAGGACAGTGAGAAAGAAGTGTGGAGTGTGAAAGAACATGGGGAAGGAGAAAGAACAGGTAGAAGAAGAGTGAGATGACATAGATAAGGAGAATGAAAGAATAGGTAGAGGGCTTGTGGAAAGAGTATGAGAGGACAGGTAGAAGGTGTATGAGAGGACATGGATAAGGAGAACGAGAGAATAGGAAGAGGAAGTGTGAGAGGACATGTGGAAAGAGTATGAGAGGACAGATAGAAGGTGTATGAGAGGACATGAAGAAGGAGTGTGAAAAAACATGGAGGAAGAGTGTGAGAGGACAAATACAGTAGAAGGAGTGTGGACATACAGTATGTCCTCACACATGGCAGCGATTTCAGGAGGAACTTTATGTTGCAGTGTTAGTCGATAACATCGCACTCCTCAGGTGGGGGATTGAGGGGGTTTTGATACACACTTCCTGTAGGTGTCACTCAGCTTAATCAAGGCAGCACTGAGGCAATTAGCCGACGGGTGATTAGCATACGGGAACGGATGGATGCTGCAGTAATCAGGAGGGTTGCGTCACAAAGAGCCGGAGAGGGTCGATGGGGATGGTGGGAGACAGAGACAGCAAGGCAGTGTGTGAAGGGGGAAAAAAAATGAATAAACAAAGCATGCGAGGAAAGCAGCGGAGTGAAGTGACCACTTTACGGGTTTGGGCTATTATCTCCAGCTCTTCACACACCTGTATTTACGCCGTCCTCGGCGATAAGTCTGTGCATGCTCTCAAATATGAATCAATCATTAAACAATATTGTTTGTCCTACTGCTTTGAGGATAAAGCACTCTTGCATACTAGTAGGCAGGTTCCTCAAGAGTTCTGCTGATTCTTATTTCTATAAAGGACATTTAAAAGAGATACTATATGTTTTGTGCTTCCCTTTACATGTTTCACCAGAGTGACATACCAAAGAATGGAGCTGGATGGTCCTTTGTGTAGATCAGGTGTTCTTATGAGAGTAAGAAAATTTGATAGTGACCCCCCTTAGATTTTGGTTCTTTGGAATGGTTTGTGAACGAGCCATCTCGACCTCAAACACTTCATGGTTCACATAGCGCATTTAGTTCCCTAAGTTGGCCACAACCTCAGGAATATTGATGGTCTCTCCTCCTGATAAAGCAAGCCAGTCTTGGCCATGCTTAGACTTGGAAACTACCGGACTATTTAGCAAAAGTTGGAAGGTTCACTTGTGTGAGGCCACTGACAGGAAAAACCTTTTGTTGTCAGAGTCCTTTTGGAACCTTCTGATAAACAAACTCTTTAGGATGCAAGATTGAGACTACTGGGTAAAGTAGTCAGAATAGTACTTTTAAACCATAGTAATACATGGGTACCTGCAAAAGACAGTGAAACTGAATGGGATGATGGCAGGAAAAAAAAAACTCAACACAAAACAGAACTCTTTTGTTTTCAGAACTCTACTCAATCCTGGACTTAGGTCCCCTGCCTTTCCCCAAACTTCTGCGCTCATAAAGCTTTAGAGGCCTTTTAAAGAAGCCGTGCGTCACACGGCGCCACCAATCCTGGCTAAGGACTGAGCAGGTCCCCTATACACACACATACAAAAAAAAAAGTTCATAGCACCAGTAGGTCCCATGAGGAATGACGCCATTTCTCCGCTCTGCTCAAGCTCACTTTGCTCTACAACAGGTCTCTGAACATGGTGGGTGTGTGTATGTGCATGTACATGTGTGGGCGTTCGGGTCCCGCTGCTTGCTGTCCCTATAAGAGTTATAAAGGGCTTGGTTACATCCTGGCACAAACCAATGAAAGAGTCTTGGTTTATTAGAAAAGTAGCTTTTGGGGGAAAAAACATCATCCAGTTTTTTCATCATAAAAGCCTGGGTTGCCATTTCCTATATGTTGATGACTGCCAACTCTTCGTGGCACATGTTACATCACCTATAAAACACCGGACCAAATCCTAACACACCAGCTCCTCCATGGTCAGATTAACGCCTTCCATGCTCTCTGGTGAAAGGTGTAATTATTGCTCATAAATTCATCAAGAACATTGTTCCCTGTAATGGTGAAAGCATGGTTGACTGCACGGTATCAGTGCATGCTCCAGTGGCGTTAATAAACACTGTCATTACTCCTACATTCATTCAGCCTAGTGTTTCCCTGTTGTTGTTTTTTTCTGGTCCTCTGGGAACCCCAGATGGTGCTTATTGTTGTTCTTCCCAGCACCCAACACACCTGGAACAAATATTTAGCATGTTGCTTGCTTGATTTAGGTGTGGTGGAGGACGAGAGTGAAAAAGAAGCCATTTGTTTGGTCAAGAACACTGTAGCAAAACAGACAGCCAGACCAGCAGTAGAAGAGTGTCTGACAATCAAGGGTGGTGGCTTTTGTTTTTGGTTTAGTCCCAAAATTCATTGGGGTCCTCAAAGATTGGAATGGATTGCTGGGTGACAAGGTGGTTTATCTCCACCAGTTAAGTGACAAGCATGTTTCACCTACGGTCTGACAACACAACTCTCATGTTTAAAGCTTCATCGGATAGCTCACATAGCGCATTTGCGTAGTTCCCTCAGTTGGCCACAACCTCTAGAATATTGATGGTCTCTCTTCCTGATAAAGCAAGCCAGTCTTGGCCATGCTTAGCCTTGGAAACTACCAGACTATTTAGCAAAAGTTGGAAGGTTCACTTGTGTGAGGCCACTGACAGGAAAATCTAGTTGTCAGAGTCCTTTTGGAACCTTTAAAGCCACCTTCTGATAAAGGACGCAAGATTGAGACTTTTTTAATAATGCTGGGCAAAATGGCCAGACAAACATGTTTCACCAACACGCTATGGTCTGACAACACAACTCTCGTGTTTAAAGTTTCATCAGATAGCTAAGATAGTTCCACTTCCTAAAATGGTTTCACGTGGGACTTTCCCTGAGAAGGTGTATGGTTCTTCATGAAAACCTTTAACAGCTCCTCGAAAGTTCACTGCAAAGAACGTATTGTGGTCCTAGATTGCACTTTTGTTCACCCATACAAGGGGCTCATCCTGAAATTTTGGACATGTTCTCAAATGAGAACCCTGTCATGAAAACAATATCTTCCATCTAAACGTTCTTCAAGTGTTCTTTAAACATTCTCAGAGCGATAAAGACAAACTAAATGACCCTTTCTGGTTCTGGACCAAACCTTGGTTACGAATGTAGGTCTATATTTCACCCAGCTTAGTCCTTGCATGCAAGTGTTCAAAAGCAATGCAATGATTCATGAATGGCTTTTTTTTTTGGCTCGTGCTGTGGGGTGTTTCAGTCAGCTTTCAGGATTCTCAGAGAACGACAAACTATCAAAAGAGTCTCCAATTGAAATGTTCCTGCAAGACATTTACAGTAAGTACGATTTGTCCCTCTGGTTAAGCTGAATCGTGATCGTATTTCTAACCGTGACACTGTGTTGTTTACACAAAAGGTTTTAACCTTCCCAACCCAACACTTCTCTGAAGCCCCTTCTTGTGTACCATCTGTGAAAATCTCGGGCAAGCCTGGACCTGAAGTGACACGTGTCCCTCAGAAAAACACCTCACTGTCCCACCACTATGATCAAATGATTGTGTTTGTGCGCATCAGTGGAGCGTACTGTGATGCGTTGTTGTTGTTTTTTCCAGGGATTTGATTATGCATTTAAAAAGATCTTTCATATTATTAGACAGATGCTAAAGGGTTAGTTAAGTGTATTATTATTATTATTATTATTATTATTATAGGATGTGAAGAAGCAAAGGCTGTAATTTATTTCTGATTGCTGTTTTTTCAAGAGCCCTCGAGTCCTACGCTGCCAGTCTGAGAGTTTGTAATGCGCAGATCAATGCGACCGTGGATCAATGGCAGTTGAGTTATTGCAGTATTTGGCTACTGATTTCTTTCTAGAGATGTGTTTTCCCAGGAAAGTCGATACCCTCAGGTTCATCTCACTATTTTTTGCTCCCCTCCTTCCCTCCAGCCTCAGGGCGCACCTGGGGAGCCTCGGTCTCCTGGGACACGAGGAGGCAGGTGGTGGTAGTGAAGAGTGGGCGGGAATGGAATGGAGAGAGACAGAATCAGAGAAAGAGGCTATAAGTGCGTATTATAAGCGCAATCTACTCAGCAACCTTCTTCGATCTTTTCCTTCGCCCTTTTATCGTTACCAAGTTCCAGATAAAAGAAGAAAAACCTGAGTGCTGAAAATGTCCCAATATGTATCTATCGTCCTTCTGCATCCTTCTCTATCTCTCACTCCTTTTTTTTTTTTTTTGCGACTTGGATGTTTAATTTTCTAATGACCTAAAAAACGTCAACCTGGCTCGTTTTCATTTGGAAGCCGGGAGTTGAAAACGAGGCAGGCGAGAGAGGAGGAGGAGGAGGAGGAGTAGGAGGTCGGAAACTCCCTGATGAGAAAAACACGGCTGGGTTTGGATTCGCTCGAGTCTTGCCTGTTTAGTAATTAAATCTTGCCTCGCATTTTACATCACACGCACCTAGCGCTGTAATTAAGATGCAGAGACTGACGGCGACGCTCATCCGCTATCGAGAAACATAAACACCCAACCAGGGTACGTTACTCACGACGTGAATAAATAAAGTTGAATCCGGAAAAAAAAAAAAAAAAAAGAAAAAGGAGAAAGCTACCCAGGAAAGACTTATCAGAAGACATCGTATTTGTCTTATAGAAGTCCTCGATAAGTCTTCACTTGTCACCGGATGATCGTGGCGATAAAAGCGAACGCCATTTCACATGTGCATTTTATTCACTCGAGTCTATTCTTTACCGTCATCAATGCATTTTTCCTTGCCGGGCCCTATTCACAGTGAACATCTCACGGAAAAAAAAAAAAAACCTACGAATGCGCGGTCGCGCTGTCAGTCAAATGATGGAAACGTCAGTCAGAGCGGACGCTGCGGAGTCCCGGTGTCCCATTGTAAACTCGTCTTTATGCGAACGAGGACAAAGGCGAGGCGCAGAGATAAACCTCATGTTTAACACTGAGCCTTAACACAAGGCCTGCTTTTTACGCCGTGACATTTTCTTATCTCGCTAAACAGTCCTTCATCTGACCTTTGAATGGCATCTCGAATTATTCCGACGGAATAAAGCATCGATTAGACGGAGCGATACTCGGGCACGCTGGAGAATCATCGAATAGGAGGACGCGGGGAAACACACAATTACAAGTAAACTTCCTGAAACTTTAATACGCTTTAAGTTGTATTACATAATTCGCCTTTACTTCTAGAGTGTATGTGTGTGTGTGTGTGTGTGTGTGTGTGTGTGTGTGTGTGTACCTGTGTAGACGAAGCGTCCCGGCGCTCCTTTGCAGAACTGCTTGGATTTGTAAGACAGTGTGACCTCTACGACCCCGGGGATGTGTCTGGGTGGCGTCTGAACACGGATGGCGTGGGGCGTGATGAGCTAAAACACAGCACACAACACGTTCAGCTCGATACACACGCATCGATTAGACACACCGCTGCACTGCCGAGAGTCCTCTCTGACCCTTCAGTCAGAGACACTCTCACACACACACACAGACACATAACACTCAGCGCTGATAAGCTAGCACCTATGTTGTTTAATTAACTATTACAACAATGCTAAGTCTGTGTGTGATGTTCTAAAGAACCCACCTCGCTCCAGACGAGCATGGTCCCGAAGACGACCTGAAGTCCATCGAAGAAGTTGTCTCCGATGATGATGACGGTGGCTCCTCCAGTCGTCCAGCCCTCACTGGGGCTGATAGCCTTGATGCATGGAGTGGCTGCTTCACACACACACACACACAACATCAGAGATCAATTTTGTGAGATGAATATGATAAATCTGTCGCTCCATGATGCCGTAGTGACGCAGCAGAGCGTTAATGTCTCCGCACAAGCAGAGTGTTCGAGGATTGTGGACGCGTCTCAGTATTACTGTACGCTTAACGTTAGGTCTCCTAGCACGGAGAAAAAGAGAATGATAATGTAATAATAATTAGAAAATTATAAAAGCTCATTTTATATTCCTGTTTCCTGGTCGGCTCAATAAAACCATTAGGAGCTCATTGGTTGTTTTTGTCGTTTCTGGTAAAGTTTTTAGGCTTGGTGTGATGGAGCCAGGCAGGCTGAGTGTGTGTGTGTGTTTGTGTTTGTGTGTGACGGACTGTGGACAGGAATCGATTCGACTGATGTCTGAAAGGCTGCGTGCGTACTTGGAGAAAGCTCGGTAACTTGGGAAAGGGAACTTCTGAGAACTTTAAAATGATCGGCGCATTGAAGCGTCGACTACAATGAAACTACCCTCGGGTTTAGCAACAGCTAAGAATGACAAGATTTTAGCGCGTGGTTTATCTCACTTCTGCACTGTATTTGTGAATCGAACATAGCGTACTGTATCACTAGTGCTTGGATATCATCAAGGTAGAAAGTGTTCTCAGTATGAGGGAGCCATAATAAGAAAAACGCCGGCCTCCCAGGAACTCCTTTAATAGCCCAAGACTTGTGGTTCCTGTAACATGCAAATGGTGTTGGTGAATGATTATGTGTGCAGTTTCCACAGACAGATGCGTTTCTTCCATTCCTCCTTGTTGCATGATGGGTTGCATCACATACGCTTCACTTCTTACCCTAATACGCCAGGTTTACTTCTGTCCATTTGTTGTCATGTGATTTCAACAAGTGTTTAAGAGATCTCCGAGTTGATCAATGCAGCCTCTTCTAAAGTGACGATCCTTTTTTTGTTGTTGTTTTTTTGACAAGGTAGTGCAGTTCATAATTAATAAAGTCTGATGTATAGTGAATGAGCCATGCATACTAAGTTACGGGTCTTACTAAAAAAGTTTTTCTATTTGGGTTTAAATATCTCCGAGTGTGTTTCTGTTTTTGAAGTCAACTTCATTCCAAACCTGGGAATTCCCAAACACCAATAAATGAATTAGCCAAGATCGTAATGGCTTCAGGTTCACCTGTCGGGGACGTGATTCACACCCGGAGCATCTGCTTAAATCCTGCTCATCCTCGCAAAATCGTTCCATTGTGTCCGA
>QMIH01000005.1:1182818-1185318 GCA_003987875.1 Clarias batrachus | reverse complement strand
ATATTTTAGGTGACAAGACAGTAAAAACCGAGACACGACAGAGACTGTGAGAAGAAATGAGGAAGTATGGGTGTGTATGTGTGTGTGTGTGTGTGAGAGAGAGAGAGAGAGATGTGAGGAGAGAGATGTAGAAAGACAGAAGCCCTCATGTTGAAAGTCTCCCTCCCCATCGAAAACTTATTAAAACAACATCAATTATTAATGTCCATCTAGAGCCAAGAGTCAGTTATTAGTTTCACTGCCTCTCTCTCTCTCTCTCTCTCTCTCTCTCTCTCGCTCCTTCTCGTCTCTCTGCTCTTATAAAGTAGGTAAAGATAATGAGCTGAGTGGAGTCTCTGTTGTAAGCCGTCACCTCATTACACCGGCATGCCATCAATTACAAGAGGAGTGTGTGGCCCTGTCACTCGCCTAATGTGCCTCCGACACAGTGTCAGGAATTACTGCTGCCCCTAAATACACCTCTCTCTCTCTCTCTCTCTCTCTCTCTCTGTATCTATACACGAATCACAAAAATACTATTCTAAACAAACCGTAGGTCATGTGACGTGTAGAGTCGAGTACAATCTCTGTCTATGAATGGAATAAGTGTTGTGCTGTTCTGGGAAACTAATTAAGGACAATTGGGGGGATCCATTAACACGCCAACATTGCTTATTGTCCTACAACAGAACACCCTGAAGTGTTTTATTCATTCTTAGTTTTTGAAAATTAATGAATTAATAAGAATTATGTTATTGTTTAAATGCCATCATGGCTAAGTTTAATGTTGCCAAAGTTAGCGCTCATTAGCAGAACTTCCTTTGGATCAATAAAGTATCTAGCTATCTAGCTATCTAGCTATCATTTTACGTTTTAGCAGCTAAAAAATTCCTACAAAGTGACTTCTGTGATTTTTTTTAGCTTGAAGCTTTAGCTGGAAACTTGCACTGGAGACTCCTTCCAGAAAAGTTTACTGATTTTAGATTGTTTAGGAATTCACAGCTAGTTTAATTCCTAGCTAGCAAACCTTGAACATGTACGATAATAATTAACACCGGTGTGTGAAACCATGTTTTGAAATCACATCTCATCAAACTTTCTAAAATAAAAAAAAATCTATCAAAATTGCTAATTCCCTCCAACACTTTCATTTCGACTCTGTCCACAATAGTAATATAGTAAGATTTTACAGAGCGAAAGCAGAGCTAGGATTGTTCGCGTTCGTATCGCTGCAGGACTATTTAGGGTGAAGTCATACACTGAAGGCAAGCTACCTGTAGCATATGCTAGCTCACTGTAGCATCACACCAGAGTGAGGTGAAAGTCTGGCATCAAGCTACTCTGACACACAGCACTGTTCTAACTTGACGTGTGAGAAGAAATACCTTAACACTGACCTATCGCTGTCTCTTTTAATCTCTCGCTCTTTTACACACACACACACACACACACACACACACACACACACGCACACACACACACCTTTCCCTGGAGTCTCGCACTTATTACTGTAGTCAAGAAGAAGAAGGCCTCTATTTCAGAGGTGGTATTTTTTTTTAAAAATTCCCATTCTCAGGTAAAAATACTTCAGGATAATGTACATGAACATTAATGTTAATGTTTTTATTTGTTTGTTTGTTTGTTTGTTTTTTATCAGAAGTGTTAACTCGAACCTGAAGTAAAGCTATAAAGAGAACATGCTAGCATGGTGTAAACATTAGCAATGAGAAGAGTAATGTAATCTAATCTACAAATTAGCCATATATATATATTTATTTATTTATTTATTTATTTATTTTACAAACTTGCCACACTAGTACTGTTACGTAAGTGTGTTTATACTCAGACACAACAAAGGATCTAAAGCCAATGAAACACTTTAAATGCAAAGTAACACAAAAGAAATTAGAACTTTCTAGGATGGGTTTACTCCAACACAAAAAGACATTGATATAATTCTGAACAAACTATGATTTGACACAAAACTATGACTCCAAAATAAAACCAAAAAATGTTTGGCAACATTTTTTTTTTCTTTCAGTATAATCTAAGGAACATGAGATAAGAGATGATTTTCATATTCAGGTCTGAGTCTTCCCCTGAACCCTAAAGCATTTATCCAGATTTACGACCAACAATAAAGGTGTGTGTGTGTGTGTGTGTGTGTGTGTGTGTGTGTGTGTGTGTGTGTGTGTGTGTGTGTGTGTGTGTGTACCCGTGTGAGACCACCTAGCCAATTCTCCGAGAATGGGACTCTCCTTGGCTCTGCTACATGTTATTAATAATTCACAGGCCAAGATGGCAATTACAGGACCATGTACAATCAAACTAAATATTTAATAAGGCACTAAAACAGTGCCGTATTTTTGTCTGTCTCTCTCTCTTTCTCTGTCCTACTGCTCTCTCGTATTAGCTCCGAACATACAGTTTCTATATCCAAGAGCATCCTCTACAGTTCTCCTGACATGAAGACAGCAACTGTATATTGTAAAGGCTGTGTGTGTGTGTGTGTGTGTGTGTG
>QMIH01000005.1:1146724-1158966 GCA_003987875.1 Clarias batrachus | reverse complement strand
GGTGTCTAAAGCTACAGGGTCTAACTCTCTGCAGACAGACATCAAATATAGATGCTGAACTGGTGGTGTACATCAGGGACCAAATGCAAATCATGACACACACACACACACACACACACACACACACACACACACACTTTCTTGATTATTACTTTCATTCTTTCTTGCTTCTACCCCTTCATGATTTTCCTCCATTTCTTTTACTCTCCTTCACTTTCTTGTATCATGGATGAAGTTCTATTTCTGGTTTTTGTTGTCCATTACACGTTTCCTTTTATCATTAGTTCTTTCTTTCTTTCTTTTCTTCTTTCCTTCCTTCATGTTTGTTTCATTATGTTTCTTTTGTTTGTCATTTGTCACTTCTTGTCGTTCTTTCTTTCTTTTATTAATCTCAGCCTTTCTTACTCACCTTTCTTCCTTTTCTTCAATCCTATCTTTCTTTCATACTTTTTCTTTTTTTTCTTTTTCCTTTCTTTCGTTCCAGTCACGTCATGGTTTCCTTTTTGTGCCTTTCTTCTTACTTTTTTTCTTTCATCACTCATTCCTTCCTTTTTCCTTTCCTTCAATCCTTCCTTTCTTTCGATTTTTACTTTTATCCCTTCCACCTTTCACCCTTTTCTTGGTTTGTTTTTGTTCTCTGATGGGTGTGGCCTCTGTCAGCCGGACTCCGCCCCCAGCCGCACCCCTCCACAGAGCAGGAGCGCTCACTCAATGGTGCGATGATGATTTTAGTGTAATAGGTGGAGTATTGTGGGTATATGGGACAGGTTTAAAGGCCCTTTTTTTTAACAAGGAGCGTGTGTGTGTGTGTGTGTGTGTGTGTGTGTGTGTGTGTGTGTGTGTCACGAAGACACCAGGTGGCCCTGAAGCATCCTCCTGTGACTGCCACATTCCCCTCCATATCAAATTTCTTGATCTTTATATAGAAATCAATACGCTCTTAATCTCTCTCTCTCTCTCTCTCTCTCTTTTTCTCCTCCTCCTCCGAATCCGCCTCTCTGTCTCGCCTTCTCCTCTCCACACCTTTCATGCAGACCATAATTTCTGTCCTGCACACCCCTTTGCTTTTCTCCAATACCCCCCTCCAACACTCACACACACACTCACACACACACACTCACACAGTTAACCGGTCCAGGCATGCCGAGGCCACATCGCACACCAACACTCGCATGTCACACCCGGAGAAGAGGACAAATTACACAGCATGACACTGACATCCTGACTTTCTCCCCTGACCTGTCAGAGATTCAAACTACACACACACACACACACACACACACAAGATCAATTTTCCCCTTTCCTACATTATAAAATCAATGATGAGCTTATTGAAGAATCTAAAGAATCAATGAATCAAATGAAATGAATACAGCTGAGCCAGCTACCATGCAGTTGATTATTTTCCTAGAACATCATGCCGCCAACATTTTCCTTCTTACTCGAGCCAGCACTTTCCGAAATAAACTGGATTACCAGGTATTATACAGGGATACATCTTATTCCAAGATAACCGTGCGCACTTGCCAAAGCTGAACACATTAACACACAAACACACTCTCAGACTAGACCAAGCCAGACCCCCTGTCCCCATATCCAGTATGCATGAAGTTCCCAGCATGCCCCGGGGCCGGGCTCCGGGCTGCGACTGAACGCGGGCCTGATGGAGTCAGTCGCACTCGCACGTCTCAGCCTGCGGCGCTGGACGCAAACACCGGCATCACTCCTGCGGGAGAAGCATCCACCGCCAGTGCAGCTGGATCGCTCCTCACACGCACACACACACACACACACACACATGAATGTCCCATTTCTGCAAAAAAAAATTCTTTTTTTACTTTTCTTCTATTGCTTACACCAAGTCTGATGAAACTCTTCAGTTTTACTGTTTTGAAAAAAACACACTTTTTTTTTATAATAGTTTATGTTCCTAAAAGCAGTTTCTTGAGATTTACAGATGTACAAAATCCTCTGACATGAAAGTGTGTGCAGTGGAGAAACTCGAATCCAGATGTTTTCCATCAGCTGTGGAAGTGTTTCAGTTCCAGTTGAGTTCGGGTTTGGGTTAACCTTCTGTATGTGTGCTTGAGTGTGTGAGTGTGTGAGTGTGTGTGAAGGTGCCTGTGGTTCTGTGGGTTTCCATTTGCAGGAAGCCTGCTTTGTGTAGCGTTGTGTGTAGCGAGAGCCGGTGTGAAACAGGAGAGCGCCTACACGGCAAACATCAGCTGAAATATTTCCCCCCTCTCATCCCTCAAGGTCGTCTCCTCTTTACACACTCACACTCACACACACACACAAATTCCCTTGCTAGGTGTGTGCTTGTGGCTGTGGATCAGATCGGCTGCAGCGCTGCGTAGCTTTTCAGCTCGTAGGATTAGTAATGAAAGTGCAAATCGTTACTAAAAAGGATTCTTACAAAAAAAAGAAGTAACGAAGTTTATGTATTTACTTCTAACACTTGATTTGATGAAATTTAGTGTGTGACTAGGCATGTTTAACCTAACTTCCACTTTAACAACTGTGTGCAATTCCACTGCAGAAAACATGCACCGTTTCTTCTTTTTAATCCGAACTGTACCGTAAGAATTGACGATTGTTGCGTTTTTTAAGAGCTCAACAGATTCCAGGTTAATGACAGGTGACCATTTCGGGATGAGCGCACTCCACGTCTCCGTGGCGTCTAGCCTCATTTCACACACACCTGTCACCGTGGACCATTCTGCCGTTTCCATATACACCTATACCGTACTGTCAAAAAATAACACCAGATCACACATCTGCCTCCTCTCCATTTTCTCCTTCTCTCTATCTCTCTCTCTCACACACACACACACACTCAAACACACCTTCAAAACAATGTAACAATAGATCAATAATGTCTTATATGCAGAGGAATTTATGTGATCAATAAAAAAATGCCAAGCTTGTAACCTCTGCTATAAAAACAAGCCTTACATGCTGGGAAATTTTAACTGGCCATCCCTTCTCACATAAATGCTAAAGAAAAGAAAAAAAAAACATGCACATACTAAGAGAAGCCCTAAGCAGAATATACAGCCATAATATGACCTGTTACATAGAAGATAAATCTCACAGCATAAATCAATTATATTGCAACGTGGAAAGGGCACACAACACAAACAGCAAGAATTAAGGCGTGACCTGCTAGGTGCATTTGGTTTAAACCTAATGTTTTGTAAACCTTACATAGCACCAACTAAGCACCTTTTGACCCTTTTCGATTTCCAAAAAAAAGAAAAACTTTTATTGAAACCATCTTCTCACCAAATATCTCTATACTTTTCAAACATAATATCTGTCTTGTTTAACTTAAACACACTTTTTGACTCTTTTTGGTTTCCAGTAAATAATTCCTATTGAAACAATTGTGACCTCCTACCGGGTACAGTATCTCTCTAGTCTTCCTGCATAATATCTAACTTGTTTAACCTGAAAACACCTATTGATATTCTAGTGTATATTGTCTCTCATCTTGACCTTTTCTGAATTCCACAAAATGTCCAATGTTAAAAGTCCTTTTGTGACTTATAAAGGTAAATAACTAAAAAACATCTCTATAATTTCCACACACAATGTCTCTTACAGGATCTCTCACTTAACAGCACATTTTGACCCTTTTTCATTTCCATAAAAGGCTCCCATTTAAACGGGTCCTCCATAGATAATGTTCTTTTGTGCATTTCTTTTTTATTTTGTTTGTTTGTTTTTTTACCTAACAAGTAATATATTTCTGCCATAGAAATTTAATTACTTTTGTTTTTCCTTTAATGTTTTTCTGATGAATGTCTAATTTAATCTACAATTTTGGACCGACTTCGCTATTATATTTTGCCCTTTTTTTTAAATAAAATTTTTGAAAAGACAATTAAACCACTGCCATATGTAATAATGTTATAATACTGCATGTGTGATATTAATATTGTAGGTGTGTGTGTGTGTGTGTGTGTGTGTGTGTGTGTGTTAGAAGTAAGCCCTGCATTTCGTTGTGTGTTCTCCTTGCAGGTGTGTGTGTGTACTGTATGCGTACGAGGCTTTAGCCCTGCAGGTGTGTGTACATGTGTTTTAAGTTAACCCTGCAGATATTTTGTGTGTTACGCTTGTGCGAGCGTGTATGCGCGAGTGTGAGAGGGGTTAACCCTCAGGGCGTTGCTCTCGTTATCAGCCCCTGTGGACTTTTCCCAGCAATAGCGCTCTATTGATCGAGCCTGGAGCGCATTGGTGCCGGCCAGATTAAGAGTATAGATTAGCAATAAAAGGAGGACATTACTCGGCAGCCGGGCTAAAATTGAAAAAAATGATGAGCTCCTGGAAGTGGGGATGAGTCAGATGGAGGAGAGGAGCACGAAGGGATTTGCAGAGGTGTGTTACCATGCAAAAAAATCAAGCAGGTTGCGTGAAATTTTGTGCGTGTGACCTAGTGACGGAAAGGCGGGAACACGTTGTCGTAGTTACGTCATCATTACGTCACTGTTCACAAGAAATGTGCGCGTGACTTTTTAGCCTTTCACACATTTTTACGTTATTAAATATTTTATGCAAATATTCATCAATACAGAGTTTTGCCATTTGGATTTTCTTGTTTCTTTTTTAAATATTTAGGTCAGAAATGTTTATAAATTTAGATCAGAAATTGAGTGCTCTAATGAAGCATCTGTTATTATGACCTAATGACCAATCAGAAGTAAGAAGAGGTGTAAAATATCACCCTCAGGAAATTATTTTAGACATTGTGTAGCTTTCACATGTTGATATTTATTTTTTATATAATTTTCTGAAACTAAATTAAGTTCATAAACTTACTTAAATCTATTTCATGAGAATATTATTTACCATTATTTATTTTTGTAACTTATTTTTAACTTACTAAAATCCTACCCTTAAATTAAATATGTTGATCCATGAATTACTGTTTTTTTTTTCAGTACAATGTTTAATACATTGTTTTTTTAATGCTGCAGTCCTGAGACACAAACTATACATTCTCATTCCCATTCATCTCTAAAGCACCTGAAACTAAGTGATGTGTTAGAAAGGATTTGTGAGAACCTCCTCTAATGAGAACACAGGGTCGGTCTCGGAAGGATAGGTAAATGGCTACCTTGTGATCCTATTGTTGTTATTTTTTCTGTAGCCTGACAATAAAATGTACTTGCTTCCATAAAGGATATTTTTAATAATCCTCACAGTAGGATTTAATATCTGGACAATATAAAGCACATGCAATGAACAGCAATCGTGCAGTCTGTGGTGCTTTCTGTTCTACCGTCATATGGTTGGACTTGTTAAAGTTGCGTTTTAAAGGAATAAATTCATAAAGAATGGAATTCACCTCTTTTACTTACTTTTGAAGTTACTTTTATTAGATTACACTAGAAGCTAATGTAGCTAACAGGTAAGTCAGGCTCATAGCTATGAAATAGTCAAAAATTTTATTATAAACATTTAATAAAATAAAATAAAAATTTTATCTTAACAAAGCAAAGTTCACTATTTTGTCATTTTTAGGCAGGCAGATACAACTCTAATGTGCGCATACAAACATACAAACAAAAAACAAAAAAAATAATAATAATAATTCCCTGCTTTATCTCTGTTTGGTTTTGGCAATAAGGAAATCGGATTTTCCCCTGTTTTGTGACCTCATATATTGAGATCCTCCCCCAGCTTGTTGCTCAGCTCTGATGTTTCTGGAGGGGTGGAGCTCAGCAGTAGCTCATTTACATGAACACGAAAAACAAAGTGAATTTTTTAGGTTGTTTTCTTTGTTTAAAAGGGTTTTTTACTCTGTTAAAATATAAAATATGGAACCTTTAATGACTCATCCCATCCATTTTCAATTCACATCCAATCAAATACTCCCTAGAATGCACAATGTTAGCTCCGCCATCTGAAATAAGCTATGTGTATTGTGCTACAGTAGTAGCTAATCATCAGCACACATGGACACGCGGATTGCGCATTTAGTCCTGTAGCTTTCCACATAAATAAGATGGTTGAAGTTTAAATTAGTGCCTGCACTCATTTCCACTCCAAAACCAAACAAACAAACAAACAAACAAACAAAAAAAAGATCATTCAAAATGGACAAACACTGGCTTGCGTCATTTACTTGAATGCTAAGCTAAGGGACATTACATATCAGTAGAAGGTGTAGTAGATCTCAAGTCGGGTACATTGAAAGTTTTCTTGTTTTAAAAATGATATACATCGACATACAGAATCAAACCCCAGTCCTTAAATCTTTTTGAGTTCTTTGTAGATTTCAAACAGGATTACCGATAAAGCTTGCAACACTGAGTTCTATTAAAATGACACGATTGAGCTGAAATAAGTCGTAGCTCCACCCACAGCACACCTTATGTCAGGATCAAACCTGTAAAAGGTGTGGCTTAATATTAAGATGTACTGTATAATATCTAAATACTAATATTAACATTTAAATCTAATGAACGTACTCACTGGCCACCTGACATGCCTTATATTTGTGGTATATTTAGGCATTGCTTAAAATCTTAAATCATTCTCAGCCCAGGTTTGCCCCACTTTCCACAAACATTAAGAAAATGGAGGAGGGTACGAGGTCGTAATTAGACACAGCCCCTCCCGCCCTCTACATGCACTGCCAGTCCTGGAGAATTTATAGCCCCACTAGGGGAGCTTGCTGGGCGATCTAATTGCAATATTAGCTTGTAATAACACCTGTTTTAGAGGCAGGCGATAGATCACCGGCACCGCAGGGCCTTTCTGCTTGCCTCAGCACAAACGCCCGAGCCTTTACAGCACTGTCACAAAAAGGCTTCCATCTAACGACCTTCGACCTCGCCGACCGGCACTTGACCCCGTTCGAGCGCCCCATCTGATTCGCAGATCACAGCGAGAGGAGCAGAAGGCGCGGGGAATGATTTGCTCGTCATAATTAGTTCTACCTTATTTCCCAGGATGGCTAAATCAATGATCTGAGGCTTTGTGTTTATCAGAAAACCCACCATCGTTCAGAGTGATTAGGAAGAGATATTGCTCGTGTTGAGGCCGAGCAAGAAGAGAGGCAAGGAAAAGAGAAAAGTAATCCGACCTCATGCAAAATGTATAGGATTTTTTTTTCTTTTCTTTTTAAACAGTAACGTTTGAGTAATATCGTAGATCTGGAACCACTGTCATGGTCATAGCATTAAGGTTTTAAAGGTCTTTACAGGTAAATAGGATTAAGTTTAAGATTAAGATTAGCAATTAAATGAAAATAAAAAATCCTCAAAATAGTTCATTTTCTTATGGGAGGTAAGCGTTGGTTGAGAATCATTACTTTGCGGACTAGCTAGCTAATTGAACTGACTCACTAAACTCTGGATTGAAAAGATCTGGATTGTTCCACTGGTACTTGTATAATTCATGCAGTTACTTTGGATACAACTCCATTTTAAATTAAATGAAATTACGCCGTTGACGTTCGGAAATTCGCATAAATGTCTGATGAGAGCCGTACGCTGGGACCGGAAAATCGGCCCGGAAAAGGGAACCGGTGAGGAAAATGTTTAGCGACAAAAACATAAAACATCAACTTTGTTATCTTGTTTTTACTGCAATAACGTAAACACAACAATGAATTATTTAGCAGCTGTATTGTAACTAACCGCTAAGATATACAGTACAGTTATGACCACCTTAACCTTTTTTATTACAATCACGATGATTTCTCATGTATGTCTTTGATGCACGTCAGGCGTTTGAGATGTCTACGCCTCCATGCAAACACGTATGCATGTGCACATATGTGAACTGGCATGCGTGATTATAATGCGTGAGGCTGCATAACCTGACAGCAGATGTTGATTTACAAGGCCGGGCAAAGGGTGGCAGGAGCATGCACTAGCGAGAGAGTGTGTGTGTGTGTGTGTGTGTGTGTGTGTGTGTGTGTGTGTGTGTGTTGGGGATGAATGGCTCCCATTAAGGCTTTTACAGTGACGAGCAGCGCCGCTGATTTGCATGGCAAGCCAGAGGCCTCGCTTCGCGTCCAGCTGATTTATCTGTTGGTTTAAGGAGGCCATAAATACCGGTGCTCTTAATAGGGCACTGAAATGCAGTCGTACGCGTCGGTCCGCCTTAAATCAGAACCATCCACTGTCACCGGTAAACACTTTCGGAATGGGTTTGGTCAGCGTAATGAGGAGCTCGGACGTGCCAGACACACACACACACATACACGCACAATAGGCTATAAGGTATCCAATGTAACTGTCCCTGAGGGAGACATTCAAGGCAGCCGTGTCCGCCTCATTGCAAAGACATGAAAGATACAAACTCTCTCTTTTATGCCGTCCCGTCGCGTTTTTCTGCCCTTTTTGATTGCCTGTCCTGTCTAATGTTGCTTTGTTTACTCCTAATAGCACCATAAAGAAGTGTGCCGTTCTAGTTATATACTTCATACGATAGGGCGTCACGTCTGTAGGTTTACACCAACCTGGTACTGTATGTCCGTATAACGTGTATTTCTTTCTATCTGTGTACGTGTGTGTGTGTGTGTAAAGAGTGAGACAGGGTCACCCGTTCCTGACCATGCACTGGACGTGCTCCAAGGCCGCTCTAACGAGCCAGCATGGATTCGGTAATGACCCTTGTGCCCTAGGAAGAGACACTCACTGCTGTCCTGTTTGGCCACACACACACTCACACTAATGCTCACACGCTCCGGCTCGGTCATTAAAGCAGCTCCCTTAAGAGAAATTTAGCAGGTAGAGACTTGGTAGTGTCAATCCGAGGAGCTCATCAGGGAGTTCATTTGAGAGTCGCTTATAAATACGGCCTGCTTCTGAAACGTCCGTGTCCCTGCCCGCGTCCGAACAGATTGTGCTGATTTCATCAGAGCAAAACTGTATTGCAAGCGTCCGTGTTTCACGGATTCGACACGGACAGCTGCACGACCGTTGCAGAATGCAAACCAGACGCGCTTATGAATACTTTATCTTGTAGTCAAGACGAGAGAGAATTGATAAAGGGCCAAATATTCTATTACTTTCATTCTCAGATCAAAACCTTGCTCGTACATCATTGTTACAGCTCTTTAAAACACTGGTTTAGAAATGCGACGCGAAAAACCAGAGCTTCGTTCTGAGCGCTTCCAGGTGAGATTCTTTCCCTTACCTGTCGATGATCACTGGATCCGACGGTGTCTCGTTTCGGTTCCCGCAGCTCTTTTTGTCGCAACACCGACTGCAATGAAAAAAAATAAACATCATTTAATTTATTTATTCCTCTCTTTTCTTTTTTTCCCGTGGACCTGATAGAACATTTTATTCACTAAATACGTTATTAGAAACTTAACTGTAACGAAAATACATTTTAGAACCTTGGGTTTTTCTTTGGAGTCTTATGATATGCCACGCGCGCTAATCTTAGGGGTTTAGCATGCGTATGAAATTTTTCGCACTTTTTAAACTCTCTCTCATAAACATACACATATGTAGAAATGCAAGATATCATTATTACTACGATAGATTTGTGGTTTTCATGCCACATTAGACTGATGCTTTTTAGTGATGTTTTCATTTTTATTAATGCAAAAGTTTTACAATTTGTACGATATACAGTACATATTTTTGTATGATATACATTTATATAGGATATAGATTTTCCTTTGCAAAAACAGGAACATGGGTGAATAGTGGCCAAGGCAAGTTTCTCTGTCTCTCTCTCTCTCTCTCTCTCGCTCGCTCGCCCCTTTCTTTCTGTCTCTCCTCTCCAGCTGGGCTGGGCTCATGCCAAGGTCACTCAGCCAGCCTCTGACAGTTTGGACAGCGCCCAGAGACGTCCTGGTGCAGCGGCCGCGTCCCAAACGCCCCTCACTGACGTTGCCATCACCCCTGCCCTTGCCGGTGCCCTCGCCCCGGGGCTGGCACCTCATCTGGTGGCATGTGGCTCTCTTAAATACAACCAGCGTTCCCCTCCAAATAAAAAAAGGCTCATTGTTGGCTAGCCAAACTGGCATTGCCACTCCTGTACCCCAGTGGAAAAGTGATCTAGCTCTCTTTCCAGTTCGGGTTTATTGTCATTCATTATAAAATTACGGTGCTCTATGTGAAGCTATCTGCAACAGTAATGCGAAGAGAAAAAAAAGACTTTATTAAAATGTAATTGTATAACTGATGTAATGCTGTAACTAAATAAGATTTAACAGAAAGATTTTTCTTGCTTTTCTAAATGAGCTAATTTGACAAACATTTATAATATTCGATAAACAGCTTTCGCTCCAAGGCTGTGGATTCAAAATAATCTGTCATTATGAATCATTTATCACATGGTTTGATCTATGAAAAAAAAAAAAAAGAAAGCCACCCAAAACAGGCGTTGTTTTTTCCTTCTCCTGGTGTGTGTGCGAGACTGTTGCCATAGAGCAGTGCAACCATAATTTATTCCCCGAGCTACTTGGACCCATTAGCAAAGTTCCAGGAGACCAATTAGCATTGGAAGCCCAATGGTGCGGCTGTGGTGACAACCTCCTCAAACTGAGAAAGAAGTGTTATAAACAAACTGGACCCCATGAGCATCAAGCAGTTCCTCTGGGACGGCAGTGGGCCCCCTCGTTCACCAAAACAAACCCTGGCAGAACCTTAGTAAAGCCACTCTAATGGCGATCCCAGTGGGGGTCCAGGGTGGCCAGGACGAGTCCTGCTAATGACTCTGACCCTACGTCCACAAAGCAAACACAGGTCCCATGTCAAGGCTTAACTCAAGACGAGCCAAGATCAAACATGGCTAAGAGCGAACGGGAACTAACGTCCCGCTGGTGCCTTTATGATAAACCAGGTATTTCTTCCCCGGGCTGGGCCACACGGTAGCTGATTTCCTTAAGAAATGAAAGAGGACGTTTTATAGCACAAGGGTACATTTAAATAAAAGCAGACTTCAGGGCCTCTTGGGGAAGCCAGAGGACAAGAATCAAAGAGAAGCAGAGATATGAAGGGATACAGGAAGTCTGTAAAGATATTAAGACAGGCAGGGTGTCAATAGAAGGCTTGTTTTCAAAGGGCAAGTATTGTAATTGCCCAGGGTGGATGGAAAGCAAAGCCACTTGGACACTTGGCTGCCTGGCAGTAGTCTGTCATCCATCCTGGCTGCCCAGCATCGTCCTTCCATCCTCCAACTCCCTCCCTCTGAGCCCATGCGTCAGGCTCTCGACGCTGATCAGTGCCAGCTAACCGCCGCCATGCCTCATTTGGCAATTTCAGGGTGCCAGTTTCAAGCAGTGAGAATAGCTGGTGAAGACCTTGGACATCTACAGCCAACGGAAAGCCTGATCCCGTGACAAATCACTTCTTGCCTTTTGTAAACCATCGCGGCTCATTATTTAGTCTTGCGGCTACGGTGCTGTCATAGTCAGGATTGTAATTCGAAACGCTAATTAATCAGTCAAAATTGATCTCTGGGCTTAATTGCGTTGCACCCACTCATTTCCAAGACGGACATGACTAAATAAAAGTTAATACCAAAAGATGGCAGGTGAATGTTTTTTTTTACAAAGAATACTGAGACATACCGCTGGTTTTAGCCATATTTTTTTCAAGTGTGTAGATTGTAGGTGAAGCAGGTTTCACTAGGGACCTGATAAAGAGTGCTATCACCCAGGAGAGAAAGAGAGAGAGAGAGAGAGAGAGAGAGAGAGAGAAGCAGGGGAAGCATGTCTCATCTCCCTCTCATTAGCGAATGGAAACACACCATTCATCAGGGGATGGCTGCTAATAATCACACTCAATCACGTAATGACCGCCTCAAAGTGAGCTGTCATTATGGAAATGGATCCTGTATCAAAATCATCTTGGAGGAGAGAAGCAGGTTCCGTCAGGAGATAGAAAAAACACACACGCCGCAGAGAATTTCAGCGCCGCCGCTTCGGGGTTCATAATAACAGGTTATTTTGGCGGCTAAGCTGAGAAATCCATTTTAAAAAGAGAGACAGTAGTGAGATTTACGCTTGGTAATTTAGCGAGGCAGGCGGAGACAGACGAGCGATGAAAAGATTAGCGACATCTCAATCTCGATTATGGCTTCTACATCCAGTATCACGGTAATATTTAATATTAAGTGAATATTTCGTGAAAGAAATTTTCCGACACAACGGTTACGCTCACCACCGTATCCACTGTCTGAGTGCATTACATGGCCATTTATTATCCAATGTACATTATAGCGTGTATTAATTCAGTAACACATGTACACTGTATATATATATA
>QMIH01000005.1:1134300-1146711 GCA_003987875.1 Clarias batrachus | reverse complement strand
TATATATAGATCTCTAACTGCTGCTTTAAAGACTACAGCTGTAAGCACACTACATCGAGTGTTAGATGACAAAATCATGCCAAATTTTGATCAGGAATATCTCTGCAAGAACTCTGCTTCCTTTCCCGCAGAGCGTTTGTACAGTAATGGATACCTCGAATCCCAGGATTCCTGAGCGCCCCCATCGTTTCCCCTTATTGCATTATTTACACAGCCCTCATCCCCTCGACCCTCATTCCTAGGTCACTACTCAGCCAGGTTCCAAACATCCGAGCCCCTTAACGTTCTGCAGAATTCACCCACAGATACATCCCCTTGACCCCCACGGGGTATTCGGCATGAACAAGCCCCCTACTGGTCAGGCGTCAAGCTGACAGAGCTCATAATTACACGGTATTAGAGCCGATAGGTGCTCTGTAATGAGGGAGGCCCTGTAGAAGCGCACAGCGGAGAGCGGCGAATTTACATTGGGCTGAATACCGATCCCATGGGGTGCTTGATAAAGCCTGATTAATGTTTCCTTTTGTGCTGATAATGCAAAATTTTTGGTAACAATGTGTAAAAAATTGTAATAGTAAAATTTTGCAGAACCAACCTGCACATGATCTCGTGGGTAAGAAGGACACGGCACATCTCTGGGTTTTTGTCTTGGCCTTCGTAAATGATTGGCTGCGAAAGAAAAAAAATGCTTTTAATTCCACTCGTGCAAAATTCAGAAGCCATGTGAAATAACTTTAAATTCCTTTTAGTATCATCTAAACTACACGAGTTAGTGTGCCAGACCGGGGTAGGTCATTAGTCATGTTTTTGTGGTGCACAGCATGCTGTAAAACGTAACATATGCTAAAAGGTAACTCTGGTCATTAATACGGGGGGCATATGGAGAGATCCAGAAGGTCCACAAACGGATACTTTCTCCAAGGCATCCATCACGGAGCTGACGTTCCTGGCGCGTATGACAGATTATTAGCGAGCACCATAACGGCCGAGAGAGTCGCTCTCAGCCACAGACACACCCATAATCCACCTTACAACATCCCCAATTTCTCTCGCCTTTGGTCAGTCGACCCAATGCCTTAGGGGACAATACTTTCAGGATAACGACCACTTTTACATTATTGATCTCTCTCTCTCTCTCTCTCTCTGTCTCTTGATGCTGTCCATGTAGGTCTTCTGCCTCTTTATTAACATCCACCCAGTTCGAGAAAGGGGAGGGGATTTTGGAGAGGGGAGATCAGGTCGATATTTGTATATCACACTTGATTCACGTTTCTGGCGCCGAAGTGGTCCATGATATCATCCGCACGAAGTGCTTCCATTACTATATGTTGGCTTTATCGACCCTGTGGCCTAACTCGTATTAGGAACTAGGATTAGGAACAAACATTTTACATTCAGATCAACAGAGATGAGTGTGTTTACGGCTGAACGCAGGATCCCTGTTTCATATCTATCATTTATAACAAAAGACAAATCAAGACAGCAGGACTGTAATCGATCAATATCTACACCTCTTGCTTTCATAGATTGCTAGATCGTGTGTGTGTGGGTTACAGAAGGGAGGGGATTTGACAGCCGTGCATGGCTGCAGATCTCTTTTGTTGTGCTGGGGATTATAGTCTCCAGTGTGCCGCCTCTGCAGATACATTAAGGCCTATTGATTGGTCTCCGGGGCTGACGCTTTTGTCGAGGACCTGCTTGCCGTATTGATCCGAGGTAGCCTGACACACCATGACAACGCGCCCCCGCTAAGCCAATGGGACATGAGGAGGGTGGGACTAAAATTATGGTCCGTTTCACTAGAGAGCGAAGAAGGATTGAGTGCAATCGAGTCTCAAGTGTTGAGTTTATAAAGACTTCTCCGCATTTGTGTAACTACTCCAGGGAGCTCGGAGGCTGTAAAAGTGAGTTATACTGTAGGAAAAGAGAAACAGGGCTGCCTGGAAATCAAGAGGATGAGACTAAGAACTGCTCGTTAAGTGACTTTGCGCCAAAACTCATAAAGAGTTATGGTTAAGTCTGAAAACTGATTGCGTGTTCTGCGTCCACGGCTCAACTGAAGAGCGGACGCTTGATCAGGGGCGTTATAGTAACCTTGCGGCAGACTGCTAAACTCGTCCATAGTTATTTTGAATATAAGTTAGATGAATATGATTACTCACCTGTTTGGTCATGGAGTCTATCAACCTTACATACAGATCCTGCTCTGTCCTGATTCCTGTTGGAAAAAATTTGGTTGGTTAAACAATAATTTGCACAAGACGTGCTGAGAAGGTGTACATAGAGAGAAAAAAAAACACTACAGTACAACCACTATTAGATACGAAGGATGAAAAAGGAGCACCATAAGGTGCTAAGTAACGAGTATGACAAGTAACCTTGTTTTCAAAAACTATGCTAGTGTATGACTTACGGAGGTTTGGCTTACATTCAAGTTGAACAGAAAACAACCATCAGAATTCAATAATTAACATATGTACACACTTGTTTAGGTTTCAGATCCCTGGATGTACCTGAGCGCTATCCAGAGAGCCAGGTCCCCGGTTTACTAGCCTACGTAAGAAAGAGCTCTTATTGAGACACACCCATTGACTCCTTCAACACTCAAGTGCACTTTTTCTTTTCAGATCCCTGGATTTGAGACTAGATAGTCTCTTATCTAAAAGATAAGAGCGTTAAAAGAGGTAAAGTAGGTAAAAGATCTGTACTAAAGGTACAAAAGATGTACCTGTTTTAGGAGGGTTAAGAGGTCACATAGGGGTACGTTTAAGAGGTCAAGTAGGGGTATGCTCAGCATGGTTAATTACTACACCAAGCAAATTGGTTTCTTTCTCTACAAACACACAAAATACTGTTTTTATGCTTCAGTGAGGTGACTCAATGTAAATTAATGTCTTTAAAGTGTGCATAAGCAAAATAATAATAATAATAATAATAATAAGTTTTTGCTCATCATGCTGCCTCACCTGTTCAGTTAACCACCCCCCCCCCCACCCAACACACACACACGAACACACACACATACAGTCAATCAAATAAATGTATTATTTATTGTGTTCCTGTCTTAAACCTGCGAGCTTCCCCGACCCCTCGCTGTCTCTCTGCACGCTTCTATGGACAAACTCTTTCCTCACTCCATCACTCTACTGAGAAAGGCAGGTGTATGGGGCAGGGCTGGAGGTGGATGAGGGGTAAAAAGGCATGCTGGGAAGGCGACCCGTGGACTAATCTCTTAGCAGGGTGGTGTAATTGACATTCACATCGGCTATATTTCATTATTTCGATTCGCACACAGAGTGTGTGAAGATCATTCTAACAATAATGAATGCTATTTTAACAACAAATGAAAATAATAAGTATAGGAGAGAAACTTTGCAATGGCGTCCCGAATCCCGTCCTGAAGTTAAAAAGGTACTCAGAAACACAGGAAGGAGACAGATGTGAATGAAATCATCCCAGTATAAACAGATGGGATCCTCAAGACTCTTCCAGATGTGCAAAGACATGAAGCTGGATGCAAAAAGCAAGCCTGAATTCACTCCTGAGAACTGTTTTAACACTTCGGGTATTTCCAAATTTTTATTTCTCAGTGCGATAAAAAGTCCAAAGTGATATGAGTAAAGTGTGATGTAAATTATTTGGAAGAATTGAGATAAGGGGTATGTGTATGTGTAAGGAGAGAGAGAGAGAGAGAGAGGGAGAGAGAGAGAGAGTATAAAGAAAGAAAGAAAGACTAGAACCCCAAAGAACAAAAAGGTGAAAGAAGGAAAAAAACAAAACTATAACTCTCAAAAAACTAAAGGAAAGAAAAAAAATTAAAGAAAGAAATAAACTATAACCGCTCAAAAATTACGAAAAAGAAAGAAGAAAGAAAGAATATATAAACCCATAAGAACAAAAAAGAAAGAAAGAAAGAAAGAAAGATAAACTATAACCCCCCCCAAAAAAAGAAAGAAAAAAAGTAAGAAGTAAAGAAAGACTATAACCCCAATGAACAAAAAGATGAAAGAATGAAAAAAGAAAGTCTATAACTCAAAAAAGAGAAAAAAAGAAAAAGAAAGAAAAAAAGAAAGAATAAAAGAAGGAAAAAAACTATAACCTCCCCCCCAAAAAACAATAAAAACCCATAAAAAAATAAAGAATGAAAGGGAAAAGGAATAAAAAATATAACCCCATAAGAACAAAAAAGAAAGGAAGCAAAACTATAACCCAATCTTTATATACTATAAGTAAAGAAAGAGACTCCAAACCCCAAAAGAAAAAAAGAAAGCAAGACTATAACCCCACAAAAGTAAAAGAAAGAAAGAAAAAAGAAGGAAATGTGAAGTTAACGTGCAAGTAGACTTGTATTATAGTATATAATGTGGTCTTCTATTGTGTTGTTGTGTATTGTTGTTGTGTTGTTTTGTTGATGTTGTTGTTTGTTGTCATCCCTTCGACTGATGGATGTGGTGGTTTCTTACCGTTACTGTAGAGGAGCTGTAACCTGTAGTGGATGCCATTGTTGGTCTTCTCACCGTTATATTCCTGAAACAAAGAAAGATGAAAACCAGCAAAAAGATGAAAAGTTGAAGATATACTCATGAACACACACACACACACACACACTACAGCACTAGAGCTCTGCTACACTGTTTTAGCGGTGAAGGTAACATGGGTTTTCCCTCTGAATCTCATAACCACCAGGTCTGGGCCGCTGCTTAATGTGCCGGGAGATCCCTAATTTCAGATCTGGGTTTGGGAGTCAATAAGTGACTAGCTGTATCTTTTAGTAATAAAAATTTTCAAACTGTCAGTAAGGGCAACCCTGGCCACTTAGAGGCAGTTAGCACTTTTCTGTAAGCGCGAATCTTCCCTCACCTTCATTGACAGGTCACATGATTTGTGGGAACTGGATGGGAATCGTAAGTGATCACGTTATGACAGACATGGCATAAATAACCACCTGGTAGAGGCATAAAACTCTTATACATAACACCTAACACCGGAGCCCTGGATGGCAGTCTTTACATCGGCCCAGATAAGACTCACTTGCTGATAGATGTGAAACCAAATCTATGCAAATGTCAAATGACATCGTGGCACTTCCTCTCTATCTCTCTCTCTACATGTCTCTCTCTCTCTTTGCCAAGATTTGTGGTGATGTCTTGGCAGAGTCCCAGATTGAACAGGAGCGGAGGTCTGTGTGTGTGTGTGTGTGTGTGTGTGTGTGTGTGTGTGTGTGTGTGTGTGTGTGTGTGTGTGTGTGTGTGTGTGTGTGTGTGTGTGTGTGTGTGTGTGTGTGTGTGTCTGTGTGTGTGCGCGTGTGTGTGAGTGTTGGGGGCGTATCGGGGGTCGAGGTGGAGGTGAGCAGACAGCGAGGACGGACGAGTGACCGTGCCAACTGGACACCATCCCACCCCAAGCCAGGGGCGGAGCTGTTCTCTGTAACCTTTTTACTGATAACAACACACACACGCTCAGACACAAACACATACGCACGCGCACAGCAGGCCTAGCAGGACTACCTCCTGACACACACAACACACACACTGCGAGGTTGGCAGGACCAGAGAGCGAGGAGGCGACAGTTAATCAGTCGGTCGCTAACGGAAGGCGGAAATTTTGTGCACACCCACATACACGCACACACACACACACACACACACACGCACACACACACATACACATACACACACACACACATACACTTGATTGTTTTAAAAGCTTTTGGTTAAATTGATAAAAGTAATAAATCAATGATTTAGATTAATGTAATAAGACATAACAATTTGCTTTGTTTTTATCTGCATGTATGAGCTTATGAGTCTGGCCTCTTTACTGCCCCCTAAAGGCATACATAGATATTTCAACATCTAAAACTGGCATAAATTAATGATAAAACCATAAAAACAAACAGTTGATGAAATCACCGTTATACATATGTTTGTTTTCATTCAATTAATATTCACTCTCAATAAAAATTATTAATATGAAATAATATGCAAATTATGCCTAAATTGTGTTATTACACAGTAATAAGCAGGTAATTAACTATGTAATGTTAACAGAAGTGTAACAATCCTAATGCACATTTATTTATTTATTTATTTATTTATTTATTTATTTATTCATGTGCTTTATGTAATATATCATGGCTGTGCTAAAGGATCACTCACTTTGTCTTTCTCCACAAAGTCAACATAGGACGTCCTCTCGATTTCCACCGGCTGCCCCTGACGATCGTACAGAGCCAAGACGAAGTGGAAGAAGTTGGATTTGCGCAGGTTGGACGGAGGCTGCTTCTCGTAGTGAGCTCGGGCCAAACCGACACCACTGTAGAGAAGAGAAGAGAAGAGAAGAGAAGAGAAGAGAAGAGTTTTATCTTTCATCATTCACCTAGAACAAGGATGAACATTAAGGGATGAACAACACAGGATATATTCAGGCTTTTTTTATTTGGCTTGTATCACATCTGGCCGCGTGTGTGTGTGCGCGTGTGTGTGTGTTTCTGCTGTCTGCACACCCCAAAGGCACCGCATGCTGCTGGACATTTTGGCAGCCTCTACTCTACTCTTTTCCCAATCTGTCAATCAAACTCCTCTCTCCGTGGTTCAACCAATAGGACGCCCCGATCAGGTCGCATGTGCTCGCGTAATCATTGATTCAGACACCGGAGGGGGGCTTTAAGGTGGATGGAGGCTGGTGGGGGGGGGAAGGGGGGGTTCATGGCCTCACACCTATTGCACCGGATCAATCCTATCAATCACTCAGTGTGTACTCAGAGACAGAGGAAGAGACAGAGAAAGTAGAGAATAAAAATAATTGACGGACAGACGGACGAACGGACGGACGGACGGACGGACGGACGGACGGACAGACAGACAGATAGATAGATAGATAGATAGATAGATAGATAGATGTTACAGTCAGACAGAAAGAGGTTGTTGAATAATCAAGCTTCCTAATAAGGGGTTCGAGGGGGACCCCTGTCTGACAGGAGAACCGAGTGTGTGTCCTAAAGTAAAAACAAACATGGGACATGTAACATTAATCCAGTTTGGTCTCTCTTCACTTCCAACAGAACTAACATCCAACACACACACTTTGATCTTTATGTGCACCCATCGACATGGAAAGCTCATTAAGGTTATTATTTTAATTATAGTAATTGCTGCTACATCCACTTCAGCAGCGGAGTGACAGGGGGTGCGCACACACACACACACACACACACACACACACACTTGCTCATACACAGACACTCGCTCACTCACACGACAACTTACAGTACATATATACAACAGTATCAGTATGTTTTTGTCCATGATAAAAAGAAAGAAAGAAAGAAAGAAAGATATTTAGATAGATAGATAGATAGATAGATAGATAGATAGATAGATAGATAGATAGATAGATAGATAGATAGATAGATAGATAGATAAAAGTAAAAGGAAAGACTGGTAACTGGACTGGACTCGTAACTGTTTGTGTCGGGGGGGAGAGAGAGATCATCACAGATCTGACTCTCTCTCTCTCTCTCTCTTTCCTTCTGTCTCGCTCTCTCTCTCTCTCTCTCTCTGTATTCATGCCCTCCGTTTACACAAACATGATGCAAGAATAGAAATGATCTTTTTTGGCACAGAGCCATGGCACTGATATGAACAATAATCGTTAATCTGCCCCGGTCTTGCTCTCTTTCTCCGGGCGTTTTATTATTATTATTTTTTTTCCATTTTTTTGTTGTTGTTTTTTATTCTCACTCCTCTTATCTCCTCTTTCCTCTTTGCTTTAATGCTTTCTGAAGCACAGCGGAGCCTGACCTCTCTTTCGTTCCGTGGATAAATCACATCAGTCTTCTGAAATGATGCATTAACAGGAGCCAGAGATTCAATGCAGTACTGTGATACAGGGTGATACTGTGCAGAGATGTGATTGGTTAAGAGTCTGAGGGGCGGGGTTTAGCACTGAACATCATTCATACCAAATCCAATCAGAGAACAATCACGGTATAAAAATAAAATAATTGTTTAAAAAAAAGATTTTGAGTGGGGTGGAACGACACATAAAGAGATCAGAATATTTTTTGTTATAGCTAAAGTATTATTATATTTATTTTCCTACTGTTTCAGTACTGGGCTCCAAAAAGAAAAAAAATGGTACGTCTCTATAATAATGACTAAGATAAAGATGGATGTGCGGTCTTGATTTCTGGCATTTTGGGTAAGATGTAAACATACACATTTTACAGTTTATGATTAAAAATATTAAATAAAATATATTTTTACTTCCACAAAAGTAAGACCAAATATAGGATGAGGCACTTCAAAGTGACACATCTGTCTTCGATTTTGGTGAGACATACAGTACAAACTTTGGGTTGTAAAAGTGTAAATATAGTGTAAAAGTATAACTATAATTTGTTGTAGTGTTCAAAAAATTAAGAAATAAAACAAAACACCAATAAAATTTCACAAAATGTATTTTAAATATATAAAACATGAAATATGTAAAACTGTTTTAAATAAATATAAGATATGTATAAATAAATCATAATCATTTAAATATTATTTTAAAATATAAACTTTCTTCCGTATATTTTATTTGTTTCCGCATCATCATGGAAATAAAAATGTGAAGAGCATTCAGATTACACACATAAACACACACACACACACACTCTGAGCAAATCTAACTGGCACTATATCATAAATTCAGTTCTGTACAAATGTATAGAACAACAAGGAATATAATACACACACACACACACACACACACACACTCAACCAGCTGACAGCAACATTGGACATGTCGGGAAACGTAATACCCCAGTTCCATATCCACAGCAGTGTGTTAGCGGCGTGAGCGCTCCCGGCTAACGGCTAATTTGGTGGTAATTGCGGCGAGACGAGCGTGAGCTGCGTTCCGGCCCGGAGCTGCGCTGCTAAATTACACGAAAGTGTTTCGCACGCTAATTGAAAACGTGATGGCGTGAGGACTTCAGTTTTTACCCGTGAGGGTTTAACGATATCATGCTCAACAATATGTGCGACAAGTTTTCACGCCGCGTGTGTCGTGTTCATTCCTCCACACACACGCTGTCAGAGCCGGCCCTCTGACTGAGAGCGCAATAAAATCCAAATGAAGGTTAAGTGCGTTTGTGTGCGCGGGTGTGCCATGGAAAGTGTGTTTATAGTGTAATAAGACTGGAAGCTAACACACTAACCAACAGGCTAATTATCGTGTTGTGTTGTGTAATTAAAATCCGAAGTTAGAGCCACATTAAAACCGCTAGCCAAGATTGCTAAAACGAAAGCTAACATTATACTAGGTGTTAGATACTGTATTTAAAACCAGGCTAATAAGCTAGCTGATCATTATTTTAATTATTATTATTAATTAAAATCAGGATCCCCATTACCAGTAAGCCAGCATGCATTATGCTAATGTCAAATCACATGACTAGCCAGGCTAAATAACAATAGGATACTCTAGAACCGAAACCAGTGGTCACTTTGCTAGTTAAATAGTTAAGTGTTATATTATCATGTTTGCTAGCAGACAAACAATAACATCAATATTAATATTATGCTAGCTAGTATGTTAAAACCTGCTAGCTAAGGCAGCTCATATAAGCTAAACTTCTGTTTTTGTGTAGCTGCACCTGCCACACACACACACACACACACACACACACAGACAGAGATCAAATCTGCCTAGAACCTCCTTCATACTCTTACACACACACACACACACACACACACACACACACACACACACACAGAGACAAACAAAAACACACACACCAAAAATGATTCAGGGGCTACAGCTGAAGCTATTAGTCGGTCACCTGTATGTTTCGATTGGAGTCATTATGGAGGCAGCTGGAGGGAAAGCACTTGTTCCTCAGATGAAAAATGTGACCGCACGTGCGCTTTTTTAACATTTACTGATCATTTGTGTTACAAATGTTTTACATTAAGTAAAAGCCTTCTTAATGAAGCGTGTAATAATCAGTCGGACATTCATGCAGGTTCAGCTGAAATATGTACTGGCTAGTTTTCAGACCGAGCTGCTTGAACCTGATTTTATTTATTTATTTCAGCTTTCTTTCTTCTTATTATTATTTATTTTATTTTTTTGGCATGTGGCAGCGCTAATTTAAAAGCTTTTCCTAAAAGCTCACTCATACAGTATATCATCGCCCCAGTTAGCTAGTTTGCAAGACATTTACTTAACATCAGCTAACTGTAGCTACATATTAGCCGTGTGACAAGGTCAGACAGATGCTAGCTTGGCACATTTCTTTACTGATCACTAGCATCTTAAAACATTGCATGAGTTCCTTATGTTAAGAAAGCAACAATAAGGTCCTGAGGTATGAAAAAAAAGTCTCAGTTAAACAGTTTCTGTCTAACTTATTAGCATGAAAAAAATATTCAGAAATGTTTCAGAAATTAAAAATAAACCCCAGATTTTTATCGTGTGATCATTTTTTCTTTTTGGACGTCTACCAATCTATAAGACACTTCATTATAATTGATTATATTGTTTTTTACCTTAGGAACTTGTTTTCAAAATGTCTTTCTATTCGCTTCAGCTAATCAAACAGGCTAGATGTACTTGATGTTGGCAACAAAAATACCTAGCTAATTTTCCTAATGCAAGACAATATAAAATATACACACATAACTTTCACAAATAAAAAAACGTTTTTTGTGGAAGGTCTTGCTAGCAAACTTGTTACTGAAAAGAACACTTATTGTGTTTGTTTGATATATATTGATATGTTTACATCTACAGACAACGGTTCAGTTTACAGTGTCAAGATGGTATACACTAGTGTGTGTATGTGTGTGTACTGATAACATCAGTTAGCTTCAGCTTAATAACTTATCTTTGATGGAATCATTGCAGCTTATAAACAATTATATTATTAACCGAATTTTTTAAATGTGCCGAGTAGTTTTTAATACACTCTGGTGCACCCATCGTTTTTAAAGTAGGCAAATCGTTGGGCTCCATGAATCATTGCCTGGGTGTTCGCAATTTTTTATTTATTCATTTATTTGTTTGTTTGTTTGTTTGTTTGTTTGTTTTGGTGGAAATCCCAATCTGCATTACCAAAGGGGGTCTAAGCTCAAAACACATTTCTAAAGTGTTTCGTCAGTGGAAAGTTCAGGAACCAAAAAGATGTATTTGAAAAAAAATTGTTTATAATGAATAATCGCCAAATTCTTAATTATTAAATTCTTACTCAGAACGTCATTTGTGAAATTGATATTACAGTTAAACAAGGCCTTGGACGCAAAGATTTAAGAAACACGACAGACATCAGACAGACAGAAGCTACACGACAGACATCAGGTTTGTTATTTGACAAAAAGGAGCAAAGTCAAGTACAGTGTGTGTGTGTGTGTGCTTTGCTAGTGTTCTACAAATGCTTTTCATTTATGCAGACTAATGAAGCATGTAATAAGCAGACGTCCGCTCTCTTAACTTGCTATTCGATACTAATGGACATGTTGCTTACTGTAGTGTATATCGTAGGTCCAGCTGCAAACGCAAGTACAACAAGACGACGACATAAATATGACATATTGGTTGTTGTTTTTTAAGTCATCTGTTGTGGTGTAAAACAGGGTGTCAAATTTAATACAGTCCTTAGATGGAATTCAAACTGTCCAAGAGCAATGTCTTTAATTGGCAATTTTATATCCAAATATCTAACAATGAGAAAAACTGTTCAATTGTTTCACTTTGTCCGTATCGTGTTATGTAAAGCAATTCATTTTGGGTGACTAGAGTGTAAAAGGCGAACATCTCTTTGAGTTAAGCTTGACTCAATGTCCGGGCTTTCTGTCCTACGTTCCTGTCTCACGTACAACAGCCTTCGCCTATGCTGCATGTTTCTGAACATTTTTCATATGGGGTCAAGAGCTCGGATTTGTCCTGAATCACGATCCCTCATTCTTTCTGTCTCACTGTCTCATCCCTGCTCTAAAACCCCAGGGTCTGGACTTCATTAGGTCCAAAGCCTTCCTCCCCTCCACCACCACCACCTCCTTCCCCTTGTAGACGGAACAGAGGCGACATAATTCACTTTGCCAGGTTTTACAGTGTGGGGTAGGGGACCAGAGAAGGGTCAAGTGAAAGAGTGAAATCTGTTCCCCAGCTGTGTGCTCACACCGCAGGCTGAAAAACAGAGTGAGAGAGGTAGAGAGAGAAAGCGAGAGAGAGAGATACTTGGTGTGTGTGCTGGGTGGGGGGAACGAGACAGTCTATTGAAATTGCTCTGTCTGTCTCCACCTTGCCTTCCATCAAGACTAATCCAGTTTGCATCAGATTCCTGAGTAAACCGCCCTCACACGTTGAACACAGTGTGTCAACACACACACACACACACACAAACATACAGACTATATATATATA
>QMIH01000005.1:1119251-1133404 GCA_003987875.1 Clarias batrachus | reverse complement strand
ATAATAATAATAATAATAATAATAATAATAATAATAATAATAATAATAATAATAATAATAGTAATAATAATGTCTGACCTCTAAAAGGAGAAAAACATTTTTTTAATTCTTTGCTAAGTTGACTTTTTGTGATTTTTTTTTTTTTTAGGTAAAAATATTGTCTCAAACTTTTCACCAGCATTTTATAAGTTGTGAAAGTGTGTGTGTCCAGTTCCACCTGATGCGCACAGAGAGCTTATCTGAAATCAGACACAATTTAATCAGTTGTTATTAATTAAACAATGACACGGCGATAATGCGCAATGTCTTTAAGGTTTATAGGAAATGTCTCGGCTCCTGTGCACAAACAGGCCTAATGAATCTGCAATTAATTAATCGGAAAAGCTGTCGCTGTCGGATTCGGGCTATATTCTATGCGCTGTTTTATTTTTGTTATATGTGGAATAATTGTGCTGACAGTGTGGTTAAGTGAATATATATTTGTGTATGAATGTGTGTGTGTGTGCACAAGAATGCATGCGCAAATAAAGTAACTGGATGTTTTTTTTTAGCACGCGCCAAAAAACAGCTCAACATTAAAAAAAAAACAATAAATCAAATGTTATATAAATTTGATCCTTATTCCAAACTTTTTTGTTATTATTTTATCTGCTATTTTATTTAACAGACTTTGACTTGGATAAGCACTTCAGTTACAGCTCAGTCAGCATTTCTAAAGTAATTTCTCAGCAGGCGCATCAGGTGCTGTGATTTTTACAACGCACCATCACCGTAGCTGTAGACGTCTAAAAAATAAAAATAATAATAATAATAAAAAGGATTCCCTTCATGCATGACATGTTGAACTCTTACACCCGTCTGCTCCAACACACTCAAACCTCCAGTTGTGTTTAATAATCCTGATTTTGTGCACTGAACAAAAAACGCGCCATAGGGCCAACTATATACAGTGGAGGAAATAACATCTGCAGTCATTTTTAAGCACTTCTTTATGGCCCAGTAAGTTTGAGCTTCTACGTGTGTGCACTGACTCTACTTTTATCCTCAAGTTTGGGATGCACGGCTTCATTTTACGCACTGGATGTGTACGCGCTCGTGCGCTACAGCTGTACAAGTCCAGCGGTTCGCTTTGCGCTTCTTTAAACGGATACGCATGGTGCATGATGCACGTTCACCCAAACGCGCAAACACACACAATGCATGGTGCATGTTCACCCACACACACACACACACTCACACACATACACTGATGATGTCTCACCTTTGCGCCGCCGTGTTGGCGTCCAGTATCCCGGCGCTCTGCATCCAGGAGCGCACCGGAGTCATGCCGCTGGCGAGCGGTTCCTCCTTCATGGTGAGCGCTCCCCGCGGGAGACCGTCCTGGATGGAAAACATGAAAACGGCCCTCGAAACCGGCTATTCGAGCGGAATTTTTTATTTATTTTTTTTACAAAAAGATGAAGAAAAGAAAAAAAGGGGGAAAGAAATCCTCCGGATTAGTTAGTAATAAACAACCAACTCAAAGGGAGGAGGCAAAAAGAGATAAGCGACCAAAAAAAAAGTGTCAACAAGGGTCCTTATCCTCTCCAAAGGGGTCCTTGATGAATGCGCGGCGCGCGCTCCGTATCCCACCGGGTTGCTCCTCTCTTTCTTATTTTAGATTCCCAATAATAAACCTCGCAAGTTCAAGACGAAGCCGGTGTGTGCGTGTTTGTGTGTGTGTCTCTCTCTGAGTGTGTGCGTGCGTGCAAGTGTGTGTGTGTGTGTGTGTTTAGTTAAAAGAGGGAGGAGAGAGCTCGCCAAGCATCTCAAAGGAGAAAAGCACCGGATCAAGGCGAGCGTCTGGTCGGGAAGTTTGCTCAGAAGAACGAGGAAAGAAAGAAAGAGCAAGCAAACGCGCGAGCCTGGATGAAAAAGCGGGATGAAAAACGGAACGCGCGTGCTTCAAAAAAGAAGAGGGAAGTAAAAATGCAGTGATTAGCGACTGAACAAGAGGGAGGGATGGAAACGGGGCTGGAAGGCTTCGTGCGCTCCCCGGGGAAAAGGCGGATTGGGTAAGAAATCTCACTCCCTCTTCTCCCTCCTTCCTCTCCTCTCCTCCCCTCCATCCGTCGCTTTACGGCTCGCGCGTCCCCGCAGACACGCCGCGCACCTTCTCACCGGGGCTGGGCGGGGCTCTCACCAGGAAGGGGCGTGACGCTGGCCTTAAAAGGAAAGCTCATTTGCGTATCGGAGGTGTGGGAGTCGTCCTCGAGCGCCGAACACCTGAACACTACTGTGAGGTGTGTGGAGTGACACAATGTATCGAGAAGGAGAGAAAATGCTAAAAAATAATAATAATAATAATAATAATAATAATAATAATAATAATAATAAAAAGGATTTCCAGCCCGAATAAATCATCATGTTTCGCAAATCCAGAAGCTTGTAAACTCTAATCGATTACAGCAAACATGGAGGTTAAACAGGGGTCAGAAATGCTTAAGTCTGAGAGGATAATACATCTAATGAGTTCAAATGCACTTATTTCAGTTAAACACACACACACACATACACAAGAACTGACACTGCCGCTTTATAAAATTAAAGTTACGATGTCATACGTCTTTAATTGTTAGCCAAATAATAATAGAAGAATTATAAGAGTTATTCATATACTACTTTTTTTTAAACAGTGCCTACATTTCAATATGATTAATCAATGTAAACAATAACTCTATAATTTACCATTTAATAATAATAATAATAATAATAATAATAATAATAATAATAATAAAACATTACTAGATTACAATTTTTTTTGTTTTGTTTTGTTTTCGGTTTTTGCTCCTTGGTTAGACAAAATCAACCTCGAAATTTTTAAGGGGGAAAAAACACGTAATAAATTATAATGCGCCATTTTGAAAATATGTGTCTAGATAAAGGAGTCGATGGTGGATTAAATATGAAATATTTATCACACGAGTCTAAAAACGATCCCGTGGGTTTTCAGAACAGGGATTTCACCTCGATTAGATCCTAAATGATATGATACTTCATGGATTTGCGAGAAGAAGAAGAAGAGAAAAAAATATGGCATGCTTATCATGCTTATGCTTATGTATTAAGGAATGAACCCGAAAATTATTATTATTATTATTATTATTATTATTATTATTATTATTATTATTATACGCTGTTAAGAACTAATTTAATTATTAAATATTAATGCTGATCTATTATTATTGTTTTTGTTATTATTTTTTATTTTTCGTTCATAATCAAGCTACCAACGCGACATAATTATAATGGTGATTTTTCTTTTAACACACACACACACACACACACACACACACGCTCCCTAAAATACGCGGTGTTTTTATATTTTCCCTCTGGTGTAAATTTATCTTTAAAAAAAGACTGAAATCCAGATATAGCCGGTTTCATCTTGCGTAATATCACGTTTATTTGTATCTCTTTTTTTTTTTTTTAAAGAAAAGTTCCTCAGTATTAATTAACGTCAGTGATGCAACATACTGAACAAAAGAAAAAAAACACTTTTATACATTTATATTTGCATCCATTCCTGTTCCACTCTCAGCTTTATTCCTCACACATGCAGGGTTTTTTTTATGATGCGACGGATGATAATGTCAATGAACCAGGTCCTGTTCTAAAAATCCGACTCTGTTTAACACGTATAGTCATCGCCTAAAGCGTGATCATATTTTGAGCACGGAATGTGGGTCTAAAGCGGCTGCGGATTAAATAGTAGTGTCGAAATGGGCTAGTAGGTAATTCCACCTTTAAGAATAACGTGCGGAAATATTCCCTGTAATGTCAGCCTGAGATGTGTGACATGCTTCACTGGGGAAAGTTGCTCAGTTTGGGTGAAGTTTGGCCACAATCCAAACCGCATGGCCCTTAATAAACACCACACCAAGCCCATTATAGCAAATTAGTACACCACTAATACACTCATTATGACACTCCGTAATATTTAAGACCAAGCGCGCATGCGCAGTTCACATTCCCTCCCTGTGCACACCACCTTTTATACCTTTAATATCCTATACAGTATATGTTGTAAACTTTACCTAGAAAACTTTAATCTGAAAGCAGTTCCTAGTGAATCCTGCACCAGGTATATAGACGTACACATTTCTAGTTGAAAGATTAAAGTGGGGGAAAATATGTTTAAACAATTTAACCCAGATGAGTGTAAACATTATTAATATGTCAAATATTTATTCATTTTACAAAACACATTTTTTAAAATGCATATTAACAGCCAATGTTTAAAAACGTCATCATCTACTAAACAAATTCAAGCTTTAACATTTAACATATATTTCTGAACAAACAAACATAAAAATAATTTCAAGGCTACATTGTGGTCACATGTAATTAGATAAAATGATGTCAAACGTCTGAATTTGACATAAAATGTACATTAAGAAACAAATAATGAAATCATACGAAATGATCGTACGAAAAAACTTACATCTAGTCCTACAGTTTTTGCTTTACTCTGAGCTGAATGAGAGCAATTTGCTGCCCCCTAGTGGACAATAAATGTGAAACCGTACTAGATTTGTTACTACACACTGTACAACATCAGATTTCTAGCCTGGGGAAGAACCCTGTCCTGTACATTTTTTGTATGTTTCCTGTCCTAACACGCCAGATTAAATAACTAGCTAATTACCAGAACCTCCTGAGTCAAATCAGGCGTGTAAGGGCAGGGAAACATTAACGTGCAGGCTAGGACAGGAGTAGGGATATCAACCTAATACTGTAAAGCAAGATAAGTTATAAGACTCCAAGGTTTTGCTTGCTTTGACTTAAAGCATGTGTTTTAAATGTGTTTTCATTACATGATACATGCTACAGTTACATGATTACAGGGTGCTAGAAATGTGAATCGCATTTAGTATAATGGGGGGGGGACTCTATGAAGTAGAAAGAAAGAAAGAAAGAGAGAAAGAGAGAAAGAAAGAAAGAAAGAAAGAGTAACTAATATACTGCACTTTCTGTACTTGACGCTGTTGTTGTTTAATGCCAGTGACGTTATTGTGAATAACCTCCATACAATAAACTGAACACAAGCTCCAGATCAAGGGCTTTTTATTTGTATTGTTTACATGCATTGACAGTTTTAGAGGTCAGAATGTTTAAAATCTGGATAATCTCAACATTTAAGAATGGTTTTATGAAGGAACAATAAAAGACAAACAAACCAGCAAACAATATCTTTCTTATGAGTGCTAGAATAGAAATTGTGCTGATTATAAAGAAAAGAACGCCACTTGGTGTTCAAATGGAGAACAGCAAGATATGGGAAAATCTCTGACATCTCTCAGTGGTTTGTTTTATACGTAAATCTCATAATTATGTATTAAGTATAGATAAACAATTGTCAAACTTGTCAGAAACGACACTGAGAGGAAAATTCAACCCTGAGACATTTTAGACGTGTTTATTTCTTTTGTGTAGGGATTGTGGTGCTAATTTATTTGGTTGATGATCATTTATATTACTCCGGTGAGAGGTTAGCAGTTTTCTGACATGATTGCTAACACAGTCAGCTTTTAAGGATTTTTTTCAGCAGATTTGTAATTAACTTTTACCTGAGTCTAATTTTGATCTATTATAAGAACCTTGTGATATGAACCGTACATTTCAATGTAGAACTTCCACATATTCGTATTTTATGTCTCAATCTTGATATAAAAAAAATAAAATTCAGACTCAAAAAAGGTGACTTGAGGAACACTCTGAGAAACCAATATCCAGGTTTCTGAAAACGTGACATAGCGTTTATGTTCTTTGCACAAACACCCAACTCTTGTAATATTTATTATTTCATATCAACATTTTCTGATCATTCTGATTGTCACACAGCGTACAGAGTGTAAGTTAATGCTAAGTTCAATTCTAAGAATGTACTTATAGGCAGTTGGAGACTTTGATTCATATTTTATCGAGAATATCTGAGGGAAATGTTGACATTTCTGATATTTCTTTTGAGTTTGTAATGTGACTGTGGTTTTTACATTGTCTATATAAAGGATTTAATGCCTATGTGTTTGCAAAACTGTTGCTCAGTAGCCATTTGTGAAAAGAGGAACAATACACTGTGTTAAAGACAGCACTGGAATACAGAACAGGAGGAATACAGACATGATTTATATTGTACACGAAAAAAAAAAATACAAAAAAACTAAAGAACTCATATATGCAGCAAGACCACCACCAACACCACCACCACGAACACCACCAATACCAACACCACCAATACCACCACCACCACCACCAATACCAACACCACCACCACCATCAGCAGCAGCAGCAGCACCATCATCACCATGATCCTCCATGTTACAGTTCATCTCTGGGGTTATTTTTCACACAACTCCTCATGGAATGCAGGCAATCCAAAACAGGCTTTGTCCATGCTACAGAACAAATACAACACACACACACATATTTCACCAAAAGTGGAAAATTGTGACCGACTTCACAAACAATATATGAATAAAGATGACTCTTTCCACTGCCTACAATACGAGGGTCATCCAGGTCAAACTGTGAGGAGTAAAGCTGATTGACATTTACAGGAAACCTCAAGCACAGTACGGTAATGAGACTCTTAACCACATTTCTTGTGAATTGAGTAAACATGTAAGTCTGTGAATGACAATCCTGGCTGAGGTGGCTCGGAGCCCGCTGCAGACATTCCAATGAGCGTTCAGCAAGAGGAACGCATGTTTCTTGAAAAGTAATGGATAAAAGAAACACAGGTTTCTTGTTTCCCACATGTGTGGGAACTGTACATACTATCATTTACCAACACCACTTGCTCATTACAAGGCCTCGGCTGCGAGTTATTGCCCCATCCCCACATCCACCGTAAACTCCTGATTAAAGGAGTTCCTGGTAGGCCCGGGGTTCAGACGCAAAACAGGCAGTCCAATCATGGCTCTGGCGTACTGAGAAAACTTTCTACCTTGATTGTATCCAAGCACTAGTGAAACACTGGGATGAGTGCATTAGTGTAGCAGGGAATTATATAGAGTAATAAAGGGAGTTTTTACTGTGATCTCTTATTCTGTACAATCAAACAGCACTCATAGTACGATAGATACAGTAGATAGATAGATAGATAGATAGATAGATAGATAGATAGATAGATAGATAGATAGATAGATAGATAGATAGATAGATAGATAGTATGAGCAATTCAAACCCTTTGAAGGTGTACTGTACACTGAAAATATCATTGTACTCATATATAGTATATTGCTTACCAGACAACAACCCTTCAATGTCGTAATTTCCTTCCATCACACTTTTAACACACTTGTCAATTGCACAGTGGGCAGTACCTAACCAAGAAATTAGAGAGACGGTTACGGTTAGTGGTTACTCAGACTCTATTATTGATGACTGTATAATAAAATATTCTTAAATATTCTTAAACTTACGAGAAACCTCATGATTCCCCTTAAGACTATAACCTAAAATGTAAAACAGAAGCACAATAAATTAATAAATAACTGCAGCGGCATGTAGATTCAAATCAAAATGACACTGAACGCTTTTGAGCTCTTTGGGTGTTTCATTCATTAATTCATAAATAATATAAATTAATTTGCATGTGTAAGTCAGATTCATGAAATGACAGATAAGTAATCTTTTCTTTGAACATACTATATAATAAAGCCTTATGCTAGGTTAACCGCTAAACTTTAAAATATCTAAGGATGAAACATGCTAACCTGCAAACTAGCACTGAAGAAAAAAAGACTTCGCCATTAACGAGCAATGATGCGTACGCACTAGCTAGCCCATGAACTAGCATTAACACATTAGTGCATAAACTGGTCTAGAAACAGACTAGCCTAGGAACTAAAGGATATCTGTGAACTAGCAAAGTGGTAAATAGACTCATTTACAAACTACTTTATCCTGTGGCTCTTGGTGTGGCTAAACTAAACTAGCATTGTAATAAACATGCTAACATGCTAACACCTTCACCTAGGCTTGTATACTGCTAGCCTTTACATACCTAGAGTATATTGCATATACTGTATCTATATCATACAGAACAGGTTGCTGAAGACAACAAACGCAATACGCCAGCATGCTACTCATAATGTACATTTGTAAGAATCATTCGCTTTAGTTTCTGGCTTATCATATCAGTTTCATACAATATTCATTAGTCTTTTTAGCTAGTTGCTAACAACATCAGCTTTAATAATACATGCGTGCATATTCAATATAAAATGTTGGTAGGTAATTCAGAGGAAGAGGATGGTAACGGTGATAGGGGAAATAAGAAGTGCTAAAATACTAAACTATGAAAATATATCAACTGACTTCTGTGTAACACAGGGTGTGTCATGGGCACAGATAAGTTAAGGTCTAAACAAGTCCGTAATTCTCAATTAGATCAGGTTAATTTTTGTATTCATTTTTACCAAATTTTCATGTTTCACTGGAAACTATGGGAGTAACTGAAAATATCACGTTACAGTACAAGCAAAACGGCTCCATTGTTCCTCATTTGTTATTTTATTTAACATTTAAGTTTATAAAAATACTACCAATTCATTATCTATAAGGATTAGTTAGTGGAAGGTTGCTAGCAGATTCTCTGGCCGATTCGCAATGACCACAGTAACAATAGCCGATTCTCCCTTATAGGTCAAAAGCACTGTTTGGAGACAGTCAAATCAGATGAAAGAGAACTTATCATGTGAAAAAATCAAACTTGACTTTGAACAGGAAGTAGTATTTATTTACTTTTTAAATACTATATATATACAGTATATATATTTACTGTTTATTTTAGTCCAGAAACATTAACTGCAAGGCTAATATGACTTGCAAAATTTAAGTTTAAGTTGCGAAATTCAAATGTTGTGTTAAAAGAACATAGCATAAGCTCTGAAAGAAAGAAAACCTACTGGAGTTTTCAAAAAGGAGATCATATCCCAGTTTAAGGCACTTCTGTAGTACACAGGCTAAAACAGAGAGAAGATAAAAGAAGATTTAGTTGTGTTTCTCAAAATAATTAAAAAGTTTTTTATGTTGAAATGTTTGTCGTAGCATAAATAATGTTTACAATCTGATGCTTAAACTTTTTAAACTTATCCCTTGAATTACAATGTGTATAAAGCTAATTAAGTTTAACTGATTTTATTGTTTCATGTTGTTGGTGGTGGTTTCACTCATATACAGTATAATACCTTCGTCCAAGCAGTTCCTGGTCAATCGTTCCATCTGCAAACATTCTGAAAATAATAATGTGTTAGATTAGATTACCTTAATACTTGATACTGTGGGTATCAGTTGTTTAAAATATTATTTAAACGACTGATACCCACTGTTTTTTTTCTGTTACTGATGGTCGGCGGTGTTACAGTCACACAGGTGTTGCCAATAGTCAGCTGTTTGCCAATGAACACATTTCAACTTAAGTTTCTGTTCCGTGATTTAAAAAAAAACACAAATCCTTTCGATGTCACTCCCATTTCTGTAGAAAGCGTGAATGAATGAAAAATGAAACTACTCTTTCAGAGGTAAAACTTCTGAACACCGTTATAGCAGTTGTGCGGCACTAATGGGGCAATAAATATATAAACCTTAGTATTTAGCCTTTCTGGACTGCAAAAATTTAAGAGATTTTACTTTTATTTAATTTCAGTACTCACTTAAATACTCATTCACAGAATTTTGCTAGGAGGAAACCTTTTTTCTATTAAAATATTATCTCAGAACTATGTATTTTATTTTTATTTCTTTGTCTACAGTAAAGCAATAAATGCTACAAATCAGGTACAAAGTGTTGGTATAAAAACATTGGTGTATACTGTTAATGATGATGCAATAATTAACTTAAATTTTACTTTATTGTAATGTTGTTGAAATCTTTTTTTATTATTATTATTTCCAATTGATACATAATTAAACTTTTTTTCAGGTACCGAGAAATGTTATTGTCAACATTTCTATTGAAGCTCTTCCCAAAGTAGCGCTACCGGGAAAATTTCATTGTTGACAGTGCTGCCGTTACCTTCAATTTCACTCATGCCAAAGATGTAGCTTTCACTTTTGGTTCCTCCACAAAGACCTGTTGAAATGTAAAGTAAGCTGACATTGCTTCGTGACATTTAACATCAATCACAAGCTCTATTGGGCTGCATGATGAACAAAATATATATATTTGACATCAAGAATTTGATATTTGACAAATAATTATTCTTTATTATTTACACTGAAAAATCATCATGCAGACTTTATAAACTAGTCTAAATTAATTTAAAATGTCTATTCAAAAATGTTCTGAAAGCAAGAAAGGCTACACCAGAGCAGGTCACATCACGATCATATCTTACCAGCAATAACTGCAGCAAGTAGGAGATGAATATGCAGAAACATATTTGAGGTTTGTTCCTTTTATTGCCTGAGAAAAATGTTCGGTGTATCAGGTGAAGTAAATTCCCTGATCCAGAGGAACACTCCTAAATATCAGTCATGATCCAACCCAATCCACCCTATTGGACAAAGAAAAAGGAAACTGAAATATGAGCTGCTGTGGCCCTTTTGCATCACTGACAGGTTTAATTTAACAATGAAACTCTCACATACAGTGCAGTAAAAATATATATTTTTGCATATTTGTCACACTTAAATGATTAAAATAATCAAACAAATTTTTATATAATACAAATGATAACCTGAATAAAACAAAATGCAGTTTTTAAATGATTATTTTATTTAGGTAAAATAAGCCTGTAAAACCTTTAAAAATAAAAGGTAAAAAAGCTGTCCAAACCTAACTGACACATGGTATGGAGGCAATCAGCCAGTGGCACTGCTAAAACAGTATTAAAGACCAGGTTACATTGATGGCAGCTTCAGCTCATCTGTATTGTTTGGTCAATCTTCCTCTTCATAATAGGCCATAAATTCTCTATAGGGTTCAGGTAGGGTGAGTTGGATAGACAATTAAGCACAATAATATCATGGTGACCAAGCCATGAGTTAGTGGTAGTTTCCGATGCATGAAATGCCCTAAAATCAACATACATGGCTTAATAATAAAACACAGTGTACCGTCACCAGAAGATCTTCTTAAAGCTACACTTTCCTCTTCCGGTAAACCTTCCATGAATATGCTTTAATACAGCACATGATGTTCTGTGGCCTACGCTCCCTGTGAAGGGTGTCGATGATTGTCTTCTTGACATCTGTCAAGTCAGTAGTCTTCCACGCAATTGTGGTTGCGTGTACTGGCCTAGTCCAAGAGATACATGGTATTTGTACTGTATGAATAGTAATTTACTCAAACTCAACATGAAATGTCCTAATATTATGAAATATTGGATTTTTGATTTTCCTGAGCTGTAACCCTGCGTTCACACAGAACGCGGCGAGAGCGTCAAAGTTCGCTCTCGCCACCCTTCCACCGACGCCTGTTGCCGCTCGTCGTCGCGCTTCGCCGCTCTGATGTAGACCGAATGCCTTTCTTGTATTTAAAGGGGCCGCAAAGCAATCGAACTTGTTGATCTTATGGAGACTGACCAAAATGTGGAAAAAAACAAGAAATTGATTGATAGAAAGAACTGTATTATAGAAATAAACAAATTATAAGGTATTTGTATGGTGTGGCTTCTGTTCATTGTGAATTGCTAGTCTAATTTAATATTTCTTTATTATTATATTATATTTCATATTATATTTAAACACTAACAATTTCATACACCTTTATCCACACGTCATTTTTTTTATTAATGTCCCTGTACACAAACAGGGACATGTCATAAATAACCAGGAAACCCGCTACAGCAATAATTAACTTCTCCTCCATTTTGCTTGGGAACTAATGTCGCCAGAACAAAAATTTACAGGACTGCGTTCCGCGGAATCCGCTCAATTGGAGGACCTCTATGGACTGCCGCTCATAGCTCATTACCATAAAGTTGAGCTGATTTTGCTCAACCCTTCGCCGCCGGCTCCTATTGAAAATGAATGACTTCCGGCCCGTCTTGATGATCTTCCCCCTTCACGCAACTCCAGAAATGGTGGGGGGGCCTACGTAGAAAGCTTACGGAGTGTGCAAGGAGCGACAACAGGTTGAGGCGCACTCCGTGACAGATGTTCTCAAAGTAACTTGAAAGTAACATAATTATTAATCTGATTACTTTTTACATGTAATAATCAGTAATGTAATCAAATTACAATTTTTAAATTAATTAGTAATTTGTTAATAATTAATTAGTAATTTGTTAATAATTAATTAGTAATTTGTAATAGTTTTTTTTTTCTTTTTCTTTTTTTTTTACTTACGCAACACTGGCCAGGAGATGCTATGTTGTGGCCATGACTTACTAAGATGTGGGAACGAGATAATATGTTGTGGCCATGACTTACTAAGGTGTGGAAATGAGATACTACGTTGTGGACATGACTTACTGAAATGTGGGAACGAGATCGTATGTTGATGTGTGTGTGTGTGTGTGTGTGTGTGTGTGTGTGTGTGTGTGTGTGTGTGTGTGTGTGAGTGAAAGTCATCCCAAACAGTAGCCCTCTCTAATAAGAGAGGAGGGAGGGCTAATTTGTAAGATGAGAGGAGGGGGGGGAGTCATTCCTCCTCTCGCTAACGGAAACACTTATCTGTCGCAATTTATTTTTACTTTTTTCAAAGGTAATGTTAATGTTGCCGGTTAATTAGTTTTATTTTTACTTTATATTTTGTATGAATTATTTTTATATATTTCTTTTTTTTGTGGAACGAATAACAAGTTTTCATTATTTCTTATGGGAAATTCGCTTTGATATACAAGTGTTTTGATATACAAGCATGCTTCCGGAATTTATTATGCTCGCAATCCAAGGTTCCTCTGTACTATGTTGTGGCCAGGTGTGGGAAAGAGATACTATGTTGTGGCCAGGAACTACTAAGGTGTGGGAAAGAGAGACTGTATTGTGGGCACGACTTACTAAGGTAAACTCTTACTATCTCCCACATATTAATAAGTCATGGTCACAATATATATGTTTTCCTTTCAATGTCACCAGATATTTAAAAAAAAAAACTGAAAATAATGTATATTGTTTTTTTGTTTTGTTTTTTAATCTCAAATAACGTCACAAAATTGCATTTTATTTAATTTCTTTTTATTCCTATTTTCTTTTTCCTTCAATCTTACGAGGTTGAAATGGCAACAGGAAGCCGCAGGTTGGCGCTGTTCGGGACCCCGTTCCTTGGGTGTGTATAATTTGCATTGTTTTATTTCCCACCCGTACTCCAACACAGTCCCGCCTCCTAACGGCCGTTATTACCAACACAACGCTCGCTAATTGGTCAGATGTGTCCCTCTTGCGGAATTCTGTCCAATCCCAGGGTAGTATTCGAGACGTGCTGGAATGTGTTTGGGAACAAAACATCGCGTCTGGTTCCGCTAAGAGAAGACATTTTGTGGAAAGACACCGTAGAGAGAATACAGACACACATACACACGGATTTTTAAAAAAATATATACACACATACATTTTCCAGTTGTTTGAACGGTTTAATAGATTTAATAAAGAGGATTCTTTTTATCTTGGACCCCATATCTTCGACAGATTTGACGCTAGCACGCTAGTTCCGTCGGCTTGGCATTGCCGATAACATTCACCGATTAGCTTAGCGTTAGCATCCTCGCCTCCGCATTGCTGGGCTAGCACCCGCTAAGCTAGGCTAGCACAGACGCCGCATTAAGCTAACCGGCTAGCTTCTCTTCCTTTTTTCCAGCCACAGAGACAGAATGGCTTTGAAACGAATTCACAAGGTAATGTTTTTCAATATATTCATTTCTTTTTAACGAATGTAGACGAATAATGACCACTTAGTGACATTGTCCACATTAAGTGCTTCACACTTTCACTTTGCTAAACCTGACTAGCCTGTTGGTTAACTTACCAGATTGTTCGAGTTACATTCATATATAAAATTTATACTGCAGTGTATTTAATATAATTTCAGTATAATATAGGGTTTGCCTTCGACTAAGTGCTAATATTATCTAGCTATTTATTAGCTGGCATGTCCAGGAAACTGGTTTGGTTGTTAGCTTAGTCTTATTAGCTGCTTTCTCAAAAGGTGGACTATCTGTTTA
>QMIH01000005.1:1039290-1119170 GCA_003987875.1 Clarias batrachus | reverse complement strand
TTTTTACCTCAGCTATGTATATTTGTTATAGTAAAAGAAATCACCTAATATAAGTTATGATGATATCTGTTATGGTGAGATGTAGAATGGGATTAGTTAAACCTACAAAAAGATTTTATTACAAGTTTATACACCCTTATTATGAGCATGGAATCTATAGCAAAAATGGATTTAAAATGCTTTTTTTTTAAACTGGTCTTTTTCAGGGCTCGAATGATTCTACAACATAGAAGAAAATCCAAAGAATTTGGTTCATATGTTTAAAGTCAAGTTTTTGTTTTCCAAAATTTCAATCAATACATGGTCAAAATATACATACACTTGCATGGATTATTAATCCACTGTTGCTGAAATGTCCTGTAATTCGCAGATGCTCAAGGCTTTTTAACATTCTGTTAGTTATGATTATTTATCACTTCCAACACAGGGTGTGTTTGATGGCACTTATTGGATTGACCTACACACAGTTCAATATGAACAACCAAGGAGCTCAGTGCAGATGTAAGAAAAAATATGGTTGATTTACACCCATCTTGTGTAAGAATAAATTTAATGAAATGTAAGTCGATCTGGATAAGAGCATCTGCCAAATGCTTAAACGTAAATGTAAATGGTTCTTGGAGACGTTTACAAAGGTCAGTTCAAGTAAGACAGCCAGGAGCAACCCAGTAACCAACAAGCCTCAATCCTGGCATGAACTGGAAGCCAACTGGTGTCCCTGTCTACAGTCAAGCCAGTTTTACTTTAACGTGACTGAAAGGTTGCCGTCTAGGAAGGAAGCCCCTGTTCCAATAAAGTTTCCAGCTGACCACACGGACAAAGAAAAGGCCTTTTGACCAGAAGTTTGTTTGGAGAAGTAGAGGTGAAGCGTTCAACCCCAAGAACACTACTAATATGGTGGTGGTAGCATTTGGGGTTGTTTTGCTGCTAGTGGATGGAATAATAATAATAATAATAATAATAACGAAGAAGAACTTAGGACATCAGAGTTTTTCAGCACAAGTTTTAAGCAAGTTTTTGAAATTTGGACCGAATTGAACATTAAAACAGGACAATAACATTACATGCATGTCAAAGGTAGTTGTGAAATGGGTGAAATTTTTTTTTTTAGCTTTTGTAGTCAGGTTTTTTGTCAATTAAGCAACAAATTTAATAAGATGCTAATAATATCCAACCAGAATTCTGCCAGAAGCTTGTTGATGCCGAGCAGAACGCATCAGCTAAAGGTGAATCTTCCAAAGAACCATTTAGACTAATGTTAGGTGTGCTGTATGGATATTTTTGACCCTGCTGTGATTTTAGGAAACTTCAAATAATTTCAAATTCTGCTCCAAGTTCTTGGAGATTTGTTCTATTAAATATGTATGTTGATTGTTCTATTTGAAGACTATATTAAAGCAAAATCAAATAAATGATTGAAGAAAATTTATGCGATACTATTTTTGGTCGCTGACTTAAAGGTTTTGCAGCGGACGTCATCATATTGTCACTAAATATATGAAAACCGCTAAATACTACGCTGTTCTCTGGATGCGGACTAGGTTTGCAGAATTTTCTTCGAGCAAGTCACATCTCCGAACATGTCAGATGTATTTCTCTAATAATGGCAGCCTACGTAAGCATGGGGAAAAAAACCTTTTTGTCACCGGAATTAAATGTAACTTTTTTCCCCTTTTCTCATTACCGCATCCGACAAACACGTCGGTTTAAAATAGCTGTCTCTGTTAACGCTGTCTCATATTCCTGAGACGTTTCAGGGTCAGTCTTAAGAATGTTGTCATTTTTGTGTACAGGAAATCTTTCTCTAGCCAATTTTATCATCTGTTCCTTATCATGTATACAGTTTTTATCAACATCTGAATGGGTCTATTTATATTTAAGGTTGCATCCTGATATTCTTATCTTTTTTCATTCAAAATCAAAATGCAATCCAATCTTGAAGGTCCACCCACTATTCCCCTTATCTTATATTAATCTCATCATTCTTGGGTATTTTTTTTTTTCTTTCAAAAAAAAAAAATTCACACTCTTTCCTACTGCATTGCTCTCCTCATTAACACCTCAGTAAGACCTCACCTTGGCAATGTTCTTTTTAGAGGAAATTAATGTTTTGTTTTGTATTTAAACCATTTCAACCACACAGTCGCATCCTCTTCCTGCACTCTTATTTTCTCACATGCAATAACCCAGCACCGAGCTGGGTCTCACCACTTTCTGCGTGCTTTCTCAGAAACGGTTGCGGTGACTTCTGGGAAGCGGCGAACACATCATACGACATGCTTGCAGTTATAATTTCATCTCCGGTGTAAATAGCTGTTCATGCGTTCGTGCCAGTAGAGGAGCTTGTGGGGGTTTGACGTAGTAACGCATGTAGACGCTTGATTTTGGATTGTTTTATAAATTAAAACGCTTCGTTTGTAAAGTCACCGATCGTGTTTGCAGTGTTCTTGGTAAAAAAACTCAATTCGAACCTGCCACGTCAGTGGTTTTGATTGTCTGTCTAACGCAGCAGGTTTATGGCTCAAAATCTGCTGGTGTTGTATCTAATCACTAATCACTCCTTTTGGTTTCTTTGTGTGTGTGTAGGAACTGACCGATCTGGGTCGGGATCCTCCAGCACAGTGTTCTGCAGGTCCGGTTGGTGATGACCGTGAGTTCCACTTTATCTTATGATACAGCTCTTAAATACAGCAGATGTGAGACAGTTGTCAAACATCTGGAAATGGTGGACCTAACCATGCAGCTGTCACTTTGTAAAATCTCAAATATTTTGTCATTGTGTGTGTTTTTTACAGTGTTTCATTGGCAAGCCACAATTATGGGACCTGTAAGTGTGCAAATCGCCCACCTCTTTTTTTTTCATGCAAAGTCCTATGTAATAAGACACATATAAATGATTGTGTGTTTATGTTTGGCAGAATGACAGTCCATACCAGGGTGGCGTGTTTTTCTTGACTATTCATTTCCCTACAGATTACCCATTCAAACCGCCTAAGGTATGTACGTCCTCAACCTCTGCGTCTTACATCCTGTTATTTATATTCAAACATCTACCAGCAAATTTTGAACGCTTCTCTGTAAGCCTCGTGTCTGAGTGCCACCGACTCCAGACGTCCACCACGCTCAGGCTAAAAACCCGACAAGTTAATGATGTCTCGTGTTTAACAATACACTGAACTATCAGAGGAACATCGGGCTTTGTTTATTCACCTTTTAGCGAAAGTGTGTTAACTGTATAAAAACAAACTCGTATTCAAAAAAAACTTTTATTAAAGTGTCAGTAAAGGCTGACTTTCTTCGTTCTTTGTAAGCTTTGATCACCGTTGACGTGCGAATGTGTGTTTCCCTGACACAGCTCCTTTGCATGCAGTGACACCATCGTTTGCATGCAGACTCCGTTCCATCCTAAACGCAAATTCCCCCGTCGGACTTGCATCATTTGCGGCGAATATTCAGGTCCAGGTTTTGTTAGCAACATGATGGATTAGTGGTGTATTTCAGGTTTTTTTTTTTTTTTTGGTCAAACAGTGAACTGTATAGTCAGTGTTTTTTTTTTTTTTTTTTAGATTCAACAAACATGTCTGTACGTTATTTAATCTAAAGCTAAGCTAAGAATTGTATAGACCGTAGAAGTCGTTTAAAGGTAAGAAGTTTCGCCTCGTTTATTTCTGATGCCGTGAGCAGCCGTGTTAATGTGATGTCACTCTGTAAACGGCGAAAAAAAACACTCCGAAAAAGAGTGTCGAGGAAAGAAGGGTTGTGCAGAAATAGTAACGCCAGTAGTAGATCATGCAGATAATGTTTTTAAATATTCTTTAAATATCATATATTTGAACGAACCAGTGCTTGCACTATACAGAAAATATATCTTCCTTTTTTCTTTACTTTTTATTTCTGGTTAATTGCAGTTTCCCTAAAGTGTTGACATCAAGCCCCCTATTGGGCAATAATGGTCCTGCAAATGGGGCGTCATTTGTAACAAATAAATATGCCAAGTTGCCAATTTTTTAATTTTCCATTTTGTAATTAGTTTTAAAATTCTCCTAAAATATTCCTGATTAAGTGTCTACATTACTAATAAAGCAAAGCAATGTATTTAAACCTAGTGATATTTTTCTGATATATTTTTTGTTGTTGTTGATTGGTGGGTTTGAGTTTAAACCAAGGTGTGTATTGAACCATTTACCATGATACCATTACACCAATAATAAGAAGATGATGAAGAATGCGCAAACGCTAAATTTTGGTCTTAATTTATGGGTTTGTTTCGGCTTTTTTATTTACTGAATTTATTTATTTTTGTATTTCTCCACCGTGAGCTATCCTTATCTCAGTCATCGCCTTTTTTACTACAGGGGATGCGAAGATTGTTTCACGCTTCCTATGAGACCGTATATATATATATATTTTTTTTTCTGACCTGCTGCTCAGGCACCTTTAGGGGGCGACCTTACACAAGAAGAGAAAAACACTAACTGGATATGGTGTACCTTTGTCTTAAATGAACACACTCGAACATGAATTAATTTTTTTTTCTTTTTTGCCTTATTTTACCAAGTATCGAATACCAAATTTCTTGTGTAATTACTCTTAAAATCACTTTCCGCATAATTTCTTTGGCATTAGGAGCGATAAATAAGGCTCATTGTTTTTGAAGGTAGGTACGAGGTTATGCGCAGAAAGAAATTAAATAAAAACAATTATTTTAAAACCTCACTTTTTTTAAATTAAATGCAATTAAACTTTATTTATATGTAGCAGTTTTAACAATGGTGATGTCCCAAAGCGGCTTTACAGAATCAAAAGAAAATTAGGGAAAAACTTATGAAATGTTGTGAGGAAAATGTGTCTAAATCAATACTTATGACAGAGACTATGCTCTCTCTATCTTTTTTTTTTCATCTCTTTAAAAATGTAGTTTATTGTATTCAAAATGCAGGCAGGGTGTCTAGACGGATACCAAACAGCTGCGCTTTGCACTTTCATTTTGTGATTTCTAGTCTAGCGGTAAACCTCCCATCACTACCCGACCTCTAAAACCAGACTAGCGGTCTCCGTCAGGAAGGAAGTAGTTTGCCAGCTGTTTATTCTGATGGCTGTTTGTCAGCATCTGGATTTTACTCTCTTCTGTGATCATGCAGGAGGATTCGCAGCGTTTGTGTGCAGTGTTGTGTTTTGTGTTTTTATTTCCGCCTGGATGGAAGGTCACGTTTATCTCCTTGTCCTTATTACATATTACATTTCCTTACAGGTTGCATTCACCACAAGAATTTATCACCCAAATATTAACAGTAACGGCAGCATCTGTTTGGATATTCTAAGATCGCAGTGGTCACCAGCGTTAACCATTTCTAAAGGTGAGCAGAGCAGCGTTTTTCATACGAATACGTCTCCGTTGTGTCTGTAACCGTTCATGTGCCTGATTTTCTGTTTCTCCTTCCATCGCAGTTCTGTTGTCCATCTGCTCTTTGTTATGCGACCCGAACCCAGATGACCCGCTAGTCCCGGAGATAGCACGCATATATAAAACAGACAATGAAAAGTAAGTATTGGAGGTATTGAGTGGTGCAGTTTGACCTTGATGATTTTGCAGTATGTGTTTGCTGCAGCGCATTTTGGCAGGATCTCTGCTAAGCCAGCATGTGGCATTAAACATTCTATTAGCCATCCTGTGTGCGTATGCTTATCCTTCTCTCTCTCTATCTCTCTCTCTCTCTTTCTTGCAGGTACAACAGAATAGCTCGGGAATGGACCCAAAAGTATGCCATGTGATACCTGAACAAACACCGCCCCAACAAATCTGCATTATAGCTGGAAGAACGTTCTACAACTGGCTCTCCTTCGAACATTATCCTCCCCCCCACCTCCTCCTTCCTCTCCCCTTTCAGCAAAACAGCCTCAGCCCTCCCTCTGTCTCTCTAAAGAGCGAATAATTTTTTTCGTCCACTTGTTTTGTGCCCCGTATCAGATTCCCACGTGCTGCGAACACGTCACTTTTTATTCCCCATTAAAAAAAAAAAAAAAAAGGAAACATCCGGGCTGAACTCTGAAGCATGTGTCGAGGACTCCAGGCAGCCACAGGTTTAACAAAAGCAAATAAAGAGCGCTTTTATTATCTCACACCGCCACAAATGCACATGGAGGTGCTATTGAGAAGAAATAAAGACATAACTCCATTTAAAATAAAAAAAAAATAATAATAAATCTTCATGAGCAGTCTGTTGCGCTGGCCTTCACGTTTTTACAAGCTTTTCCGATAGCGATTACGGTCTATGAAATACGAGTATATACTTAGTCCAGATACAGTTAAAATCTGAATATGAAACCTACTTCCTGCATGTTAACTGCGATCCGGCGGGCCGCTGAAAAACGCCGCCAGTGTTAAACACTCGTTTCCACCTGTTCGAGGAGTCCGAGGACTTGATTTTGTTACTCCTGTCTTTTTGATTTTGTCATTTTTAGATGGAGCTGTTAGTTCATCTCTCTTCCAACTACACTGTTTCCGCTTGTTGCACTGATTCGAAGCTCTCGATGGACGACCGGTCAACTAACAGCTCTATTAGCTGTCCTTTTTTTTTTTTTTTTCGTTTCTCAATAAAGTTGGTCAAATGTATATTATCTGTTATCTGGTGTGTGTTGCATGTCTTACATTTTACAGAAATAATCACAAGCGTCAAAGCTAGACTTTTATTGTACAGAATTACGGAACGTAATTCTGAGAGTAAAAACTCATAAAGGGTAAATTGTAGGACAAGAGTAAAAAATGAATTTCTCTATATAATCCCCAGCTACACTAATGCACTCATACCAGCGTTTCAGTAGTGCCAGATACCATTAAGATGCAGCGTTTTCTCTGTACTCTTAAGTGAGGTCAGGGGTGTACGGGGGGGAGGCAATAATTTAATGTGCAAGTGGTTTTGGTGAATGATTGTGTGTGCAGTTCCCACAGACAAATGCGTCTCTTCCGCAAATTGGCATTGTTGAAATTTCGTCACAAGTTTCACTTGAACGCCCCTCATACGTTCTGTATTTGAACATACGAGATATAAGAATATCACTCATACCTGATTCCCCTCAGATCAGCATAATACTGTATGTTCATTTATAGGTCAGGAGTTACTTCAAAGCCCTTCAGGACTGACGCACTCTGATGTCATTGTTAGAATATACTCAAAGATGCGGTGCTATGATGTTCCTTTGAACGCTTTTCCCACCTCCAAAATGCACTGAAGTGTTTTATAAAAATGTATACGCTCAAGCTTTTTAATAATGGTTACAGTTTTTTTTTTTTTACACCTTTTTACACAATTTTGTCTGTTTAGAGTTTTGGAGATTCTTGTGGAAAGTGAAAAAAAGTGTCCCTTGATGCGTAACTCCTCTATCCTAAACTCATGTGAAGACTAAAGAAACTATTTTTCATTAACATGCTGATTGCTTAGAGGTCACCATGGGAGACATCACACCACTGCATCAGGGATTATTCTCTACCATGGGAAAGTCAAGACCTTTTTTGGTTTCTCCTTGATACATGACAAGTATTTTTTGTTGTTGTCTATTAGGGTCAATAGATGATGGTCAGGAAATGACTGTATAACCTAGAACATGTCTATATTTAAAGAGAAAAAAAAAGTATTTCTTCAATATTTTTTTTTAAATAAAACATTGACAAATTGCTGTAGTGTAAGGAGAATAAACCACTTCATGACAATGCAGTGTGAGATCTTATAGAGGTTAAGACAAATTGAGAGAAGTTTATGGCATATGAACAAATAAGGGATATTATATTATATAATTAATAAATAAAATTATATTATAGGTATATATAATAACATTATTACTATACAGGGGCGGATCTACCGGGGTGGCACCCTAAGAAAAAGCCTTGCCGCCCCATTTGCCACCCCAGCACTAGTGTCCTAGTGTTCTAAAAATGAAAGAGTTTTTAAATTTATCTGACGTTCCAATCCAGATACAGTATCAGGTTCAAGTCAATCACACATCAGCCTTTATTTCATTTTTATAGGACAATGTAAAAATGTGCACCCTAGTGTATACACCGAATAAGTATAGCGTTCCTTGAATCCATAAAAACCATTTAAGTATGCTTGCTTTAGTGTTGCCACCCCTCATAATTTTATTATTTTTTGAAAAATGTTACTATATCTACTTTTTTTTACCTAATTAAAAGTAAAGCATGAACACATTAAATTAAGATCCCCTGCTTTACTCCATAAATCATGTTTCCACAAATAGTAGCTCAATAATAAAAGTAATCATTTTATTTCTCTGGATATGGAGTGCGGTATTATTGTAAATTAACCGATGTGTAATACCGGATGATGTCCAGCAGGGGGCGGGCAGAACAGCGGTCTTGCTTTACGTCACGGGGAATTTCCAGCAAGGAAGTCAACTTTCTATACAAACACAGCGACTGTAGCACAAACCGCTTCTCAATGAAACGATTCCGTGCGCGTCCGGTGACTTTAATCCGCTTTTTAATCCGCTCTGGGTTTTCTTTCGTCGGGTTGTGATCTTTAAAGTGAGAAGCTGCGCGTGAGCGAGCGAGCGAGTGCGTGCGTGCGTGCGTGTGTGTGTGAGTCCTGCCTCTCTCAGGCTGAACATGGCGCAGTAAATAGATTTTAAACCGACTTTTAGGAGGCGCAGGATCACAGTTGATGTTCTTTCGGGGTTTTGGACTTTTACCCATAAAGGTAAGACGTTTAGACGCTTTATTAATGTTTCCGTTTTTGATCTGACTGCCGCTGTATTCCCTCACTCTCTCGCTCTGTTACTCTTTGTATCTTACACTCGCAACATTGTTTCATGTTACTTCCTCCTTCTGACCGCTCAGTGTAGCCTTTTAGCTTTAGCTTCTGCTAACACACATTAGCTTTAGGTTTATAACCTAAGGTTTTAGGGTTTTATAATTCAGTGTGTTGAGCAGACTAACGTTAAAAGTTCAGCTTAACCTTGATGTCCAGGAGGGAAAGACACGGGCTGTGTCCCAAATCACAATCCAGTGTACAGGACACAGTGACAGGGTACAGCGCACGCGGCGCCTCTCTCTCTCTCTGTGTGTGTGTGTGTGTGTGTGTGTGTACTGCAGTGTAGAGGGTAAAGCTCAGGCAGGGACTTCTGCCAGGTTATGTCTCATTTACAGGACACGGAGTGTGGAGTAGGATGGGACAGAGAAAGGGTCAAACAGAACAGGAGAGAGAGAGAGAGAGAGAGACTGGGTGACAGGACTGGGTGAGTGGAGGGTGGAGAGGACAGAGAAAGTGTAAGACAGGAGAGAGAGAGAGAGTGGATGACTGCCCAGGACTGGTTTGGATGGGACGGGACAGGGGGGAGTGTAGGACAGAAGAGGACATTATCTTATGGCATTTGGCAGACGCCCTTATCCAGAGCAACTTACATTTTTGTCTCATTAATACATCTGAGCGGTTGAGGGTTAAGGGCCTTGCTCAAGGACCCAACATTGGCAACTTGGTGGTCGTGGGGTTTGAACCTGGGACCTTCCAACCCATAGTCCAATGCCTTAACCACTGACAGACAGAGAGTGGATGACAGGACAGGGTGCATGTGGGGCATGAGAGGACAAGGTGAGTGGAGGACAGGAGAGGACGGAGTAGCGCGTGGGACAGGAGAGGACATGGCGAATGTGGGGCAGGAGAGGACTGGGTGGATGTGGGACAGTGTAAGTTGAGTGTAGGACTGGACAAGGTGAGTGTAAGACAGGAGTGGACAGTAGGACGTCAGAGGACCGAGAGGGTGTAGGACAGCAGAGTACAGGGAGGGTTTAGGATGGCAGAGGACAGGCAGTGTGAAAAGGACCGGAATGGGTGAGTGTAGGACAGGAGAGGGCAGGGTGAGTTTACCCCAGTCCTACACTTTCTCTGTTCTCTCCTGTTCTGTCCTGTCCTCCACTCTTTTTATCCTGTCCTCCATTCTTTCTGTCCTGTCCTATACTTTCTCTGTCCTCTTCTGTCTTACACTTTGTCCTTTCTTGTCCTACACTCACCCTGTCCTGTCCTACACTCTTTGTCTAATACTACATTCTGCATTCTCCCCTCTCTCTGTCCTGTTCTGTCCTATCTTACACTCTCTATCCTGTCCTACACTCTTTGTCTAATACTACATTCTGTGTGTCCAGTCCTACGCTCTTTCTGTCCTAATGTATACTACTCTCTCCTATCCTGGTAAACATTGTCTTTCATGGCCTATGATATTCCTTTCTGCCCCTTTTCTGTCTTACATTCTTCCGTCATGTCATATAGTCTCTCTGTCCTATCTTACACTCTTCTCACATGCTTTATGTTCTCCTGCTCTGCCCTGCCCTACACTCCCTCGTGTCCTGCCTGATACCCTCATGATTCCCACATTGCTCAGTGCCTTCCTGGCCTCTACAATTCGTGCATAATCCAATATAGCCAAAATTATGTGCACTTCTGACCATCACACCCATGTGCACTTTCTCCCTCAGTCAAAAGCTGTCTTGTGGCTCATTTTGCGCGTTATGTAGTCTACAGCCAACATTTTTTTCTTTTTGTCTTTTCAGGAACCATGACAGAAGAGGACGCATTTCTTCCGGTGCAGGAGGTGGGTATTTTGAAGATTTAGTTTTTTGTATATCCTCTCCTTACTGCATAACATAGACCAGTCCTGATAATCAGTTGTATATGACTTTTCTTTGTCTATTTTTTTAAAGAGACATTCTCTATTTAAGGACGCAGTGCAGAAGTAAAGTGTTAACTGTGATTAAAAATCAAATCGTATTAAAATGGCCATGATATTTTATCACCAATTGTGCAGCTTTTAAAAGTTGTTCTGCTCACTATGCACGAATCCTTCAGAAGCTTCTGATCTGTGCAGCACTTTAAACAACCTGATGGTGTGATTAATATTCTCATCACACAGGAAGTGTCTCTTAGAAAGCTGCAGAGTTGTGTGTTTTCCTGTATTCTGCGGTCGGTGTTGCTTTCCTTCAGCGTGAGATTGAGCGCGAGTTGAAGCTCCAGATCCCGCGGCACAGAACCTCTCTCACTTTTTTTTTTTTTTTGACGACTCAGTGAGCTGGGCGTTGCAGGCTGGTTGTCAAAACGTTGTTTAATCAGAATTATTTCAAGAGTTCTGTCATGCAAAGTCTCAAAAATGTGTGTTTAAGTAGTCTAGTGGTCAGAAGTAGTCAGTGGAACAGAAATTGGGTAATAATGCTGGCTAATGTTTTAGGAGTAATGCAAGTTAAATAAAGAATCTATTTGTGACTACAGATTAATATTAGAATTAGAAAAATCCGAAAAAGGTATTTTTGAAAAAATAAAATATATGTAGCTCCGGATAACTAATTTAATAATAATAATAGTAATAAAAATGATAATAATAGCTAGATGTGCCCACGTCATCGTTTGCGTGTATTGTAATTGTACAACGCCATTGAGTTACAGTGAAGTGCTTGGAATGAAGGTGTGAGATTGTGTTTATTGAGCAGATTTTAATTGCACATGCATAAGCATGTATTAGACAATGTACAATTAAAAAAGGGCGTTTTCCATTTAAAATTCAAATTAGCATATCTTCTCTTCCCGTAGACCGATTGCGATGAAACAAAGCCTATATGTTACCTCGCTCGACTAAATACACCTGCGTGAAAACCCCATAAAAGTTTGTTCAGCAGTTTTAACATGATGTGTGCACAAACAAATTCAGACATACAAAAATTCCAAAAAATCATCTTGCTGTGATCTATTACTCGTCTTGCGTCTCCCAAAATAATTTTTCCGCGATATCTACAGACACGCCGACTTTACAGTTTTATTATATGTAATGGATAATAATTATAATCACCAAAAATATAATAAAAATCTAGCAAAAATATTAATATGAAAATACAAAAACTTAATTAACTTTGACATTATTGTCTTTGATTTTAATTTGTTGTTATTTTTAGAATTGGATAAAAGTTTTGACGTTCATAATAAATACTGATGGCAGATTTTCCTAAGTGTTTGTGTCTTGTATATTTTTACTCTGTTAACAAAATAATAGCTGATTTAAATATAGATCAAAATAAAATTTTTATTTTGGCAGTTTTCAAAAAAAAAACTGTTTTAAATGTATTTAGAGTTTTCTCGTAAACCTGGCCGGAGCTAGATATTATAATGTCTTGGTGTGACTGACAGGGTTTGTTCTCTTCTCTCTGTGCAGTACTTTGACTTTGATCCAGCATGGATGCCGATGGACCCGGGATTTGGTGCTGTGCCACACCCAAACACACATCGCATAGGTATGAGCGTCATCGTTAGATACTTTTAGGGTATGTTAGGGTTGCATTATCAATATTAGTGGTGGTGGTGGTAGTTTTAATACTTTTTACAGCGACCCACGAAGTGTGCTTGTGCATTTTAAGAGGTGAATCTTGCTCTTAGACTTTTAGTGCACCAACGGGGCAGATTTACACCTCATGCAGCACAGCTATATAAATAGTACGGGGCTGATTACTCAAACTTCTGCAAATGAAGCGTGTAGGAAGGGCGTGTCATCCCATGTAGGTATGCACAGTTAGCAGGGAGGTGTTTCAAAGCCGAGCCTTAATTGTGTCACTTTGGAAATTTAGTGCACCAAATGGGTTCAGTCATCGTTAATCACCGTAATAACGACTGTCAGGCACATTCACTAATGCCCACATACACTCTTTAGAGAAGGTGTGATGTAAATGTACAGCTGCTCCTTAATTCAGATTTTCAAGTACTTCCCTTGCTCTAGATTAACTAATCACAAATGACTTCCCTCCTCTAGTCTAAATGAATCTAAACGACTCCTCTTCTCCAGATTAAATTGGTCCAATTGACTCCCCTGCTTTAGCTTTACTCCTGATTAAATGTTGAGATGAAATAAATCCTGACTGATTCCCATGCTTCAGATTAAATGAATCCAAATGATTCCCCTTCTTCAGATTAAATGAATCCCGAATAACTCCCTAGCTAAAGCAGTACATAGTTAATTATTCATTTTATATTAGACAGTTAGACAAGACGCGACTCTAAGGAGTGTTTCATGTACCTTGTGCAGGATGAAAAAGTATTATTTGTTTGTTCAAACATGAACAAATGAGCACTAGTTTATGCAAAAACTAGATATTGGAGCCTACTTGGCTCATCGGTCAGAGGGGCCGAGATGCCCATGGGTGTCGTGCCTCATACAAGTGACTCGCTTACCACGTGCCATATCTAGGTTAAGGTGTAAAGACTGTTGATTAAATGTCACAACATTCAGCTACAATACCCGCCTGGGTTACTGTTATTAGTACCAAATTAGAAAACGATCGATACGTCGCCTTCACACATGAGCGACCTTCTGTAAAACTTTGAAAAAATATGATACTGGGATATTTTACCCCAACTGCCCGTCCTGCTCCTGTATATAATATTTTCAGTGCTTGTGGTTGTTGGTCTGGATCGCAAATCCGGATTTATTCTGTAGATACATCACTATTTTATTTATAAGAGAAATGAAGAAGCGAAACTTTTTTATGTGACAGGTTAGTACTTTGTACTTATTGTTTGGAATAACATCCTGCTTATTACGAGTGCAGTAATATGACTTAATGTAAGCTTAATCAGCGGTTACTCAATATTTACCCTGGCAGCTTTTCTTTTAATGAACACACACCGGAGCTGACACACACGCGTGATGATGTGTGCCAGACGCAACACTCATGTTTACACAAGCTAATATTATTGTTGAAGCGTAACAATGAATAATTCATTTATTCTCGTTAAAGTGGTAAACACTTATTATACAGCATTTATAACATTTGTTAACGAAGTTTTAGGATAAATAAGAAATAAAATACTTTGGATCATGCTGGAATAGGATGTTAATCAACGACGGTCCAGTGCAATGGGAGCAGAGTTAACAGGAATAAGTTCGTTTTCTACGTCGGTGAGCCGCATTGAAAGCGTAGGTTTCGTTTTGGCTAAGGTTTGGTTATTTCCACTTTGCCACTGCGATGTGTTTTTTTGTTTTCCAGGGAAAGTGAAATGTGTGATTTCACTTTCATGTTCTAATGCACAGATAATGCAAACGAGTGCTGGACAGTTTTTTTTATTTATTATTTATATTAATAACAATACAAACAGAACAAAAATTTTATTTCGTAAAATTTGTAACCTTGGCAAAATAACAGTTTCTTTACATAACAATTAGCATTTGGATTTTTTTAAATTATTGTTGTGTTTAGAGAAACAAAGTCAAAGTTCAAATCAAATGTAGACACCTGATTTGATTCACGTTCATTTTTCCTCAAAAAGTTAAAAAAAATCATAAAGTATTTAATGAACATTGAACTCCAGGGTCAATTGTGTTCTTGTTTGCATAAATGTTATTTTCTCTTGCAAATTTTTCCTTATACACTTCTGCTCAATACTCCAGTCCAGTAGGTGGCGGTAATCCACCAGCTGCATGTAAACAAAAGCAGAAAATGAAGAGCAAATTTGACTTAATAAAAGCAGCCAAAAATATTGACCAAATTACAAATTCAGTGCAATCGCACAGTTCTATTAAAAACATATGTTGTAATAGTCCCAGAATGTCTGTACGCAGTTTAACAAAAATGAAGGAACGTAAAACATTATGGAAAATAATCGAACGTTAATGTAAACAACAGTAGAAGAACAGCCTCAGGAGGCTAGCAATCAAATATGTGACTAGCTATTTATGTAAAAATAAATAAAACAATTAAATTTAATTCCAAATGAAGTCCTGCTACTAAAATGTTCCTGTTAGCTACGTTAATTAGCTAAATTAGCATGCACCTTTCTGCTAAGTTCAAAAATGTTAAGTTTTGAAAAATCGAGAATTTATCTGGCAGAAGTAACCACACACAAAAAAACATTGGCAGTGTTTTAAAAAAAAGTACATACCTTACTAGCATTCAAGCATGAGGATGGTTTCATGTTTCGGTTCAAGTATAAATAATAAAATGCAAACCGCGGGGCTAAAAATAAATGCACGATGCGTTTTATCCTCAGAACGGACTTAATATTTATTCCCAGAGCTCAAGAGGTCATGCTTAATTCCAGAAATAATGCAGAAACCATCTCGACTCGATGAAGGGAAAGATGTCAGATGAAAGGTTTGTTTGCCACAAATGTAACAGGTGGTTTTTGTTGCGTTTATTGCAAAGTTCTATTTTTTTATGTTAAAAAAAACTAGAGATAATAAGAGAAAAAAAAATGAAAACAATGTTACTAAGTAACCACAAACTACATACATAAGCCCTGACACTGGAGACTCCTTCCTCAACATATTTTTATTGAGAACCTCATGACACTGATTCTACGACTTATTTTACTAATAAAAATAAGCAGAGACCCTGCGTTGATAAATGTAGTAAGGACCGTTACCTCTGTCATCAGAGGAGTGTCTATGGTGACATGTTTTGATGCTGTAACGGATTTATGAAGACTTTGCACACCGGGACCATCTTATACACTCATCTCAGGCGCTTCGTGCAAAGCGGACTTTGTCCTCGTCCACCTGGCTCTCGGTAACGGCTGTGCGCTAACACCTGCCCTGACTCACCCGAGAACCTTCCGTCAAGATTTGATCACTGTAATGTTGCTCTAAGAAGCACTTTGTCATCATAGAGATCGGAAGAGCTCTACGAGTTAGTTGATGGCTGTTGAATTCTGGTTTCTGATTGAGGAGATTCATTTTCTGTACGCGCAGCTCTATCATTTTTTAAAGCAATTTCTAATTACAGATTTCTGTTAATCGAATATTTTGGAGGCATTTGTTTAACATTTATAGAAGGAGTCTCGAGTACCAAGGTTTCCGACGTGGGAAAGTTTTCCAGACAGAGAAGTTTGTGGTTTCATAGCAACAGTCCATTGTTTGTGTTTGCATCGCATTATGCAAGCGTGAGTATCTTCAATGTAGCGTGTAACTTACACAGTTAGTTGTCATATGCATTTACACGCACACACATACACACACAAACACAGTGTGAAGACTGGAGGAAACGCAAGGCTGCTTCTGTTTTCTCTCCGATCCTTTCACTTCTCTGTTTGACGTGAGAGACGGTTACTGACACCCAACCACGCCTGGCGTACACCGTTCAGAGCGCGCGTTAAAGCTACACTCTGACGCGGATTCAGCCCTGACAACTTGAACACATCAAGGCCTCGGCCTCCTCTTCCCACGTAGAGGCCAGAATGTCATCGTCACACGAGTTGAGCGATGGAAGTTCCTCTGTGACCTCCGCTTTGTTTTGAACATATAACCTCAGTTGTGTCACCGTCATAACGGGAAGCGTGTGGACGCAGCGAAGCTCGATTGGCGCAGGTAGAGCGCTTGAGTGTAGAGGATGTGGTCAGAAACGAGTCACTGTTCAACACAGGAAGAGGAGGCCGAGGCTTCTACAGCTACATGAACGCACACATTAGCAGTGGAAGCGGCAGGGTACTCAGACAAAAGCTCAGGCTAGGTCACGAACAACATTTTTTTTTCAGTAGTAGATTAGATCACGTCATGTGTAAGCAATCATAAACCACCTTGAGTAAGCCTGAACCAGGATCAGCCCTGTCCACTTAACTAATCTAAATACAGATTACAAGATCGGTATTGTTTAATATACCCTTTCAAGCTCAAACAATTCCATATGTAGCTACAGATGCTGCAGGTAATCTCCTTGAGCTTCTGTACGTTCTCAGGAACTGAAAAGGGAGTTGAAGGACGACCTTAAAGCAGCAGGAACAAGAGTCAGAGACGGAAAAATAAATAAAGAATGAGTGGAATCATGTCTTGGGTGAAAAATAAGGACCAAGGTGTCTATCTAGACCAGTCGGGACAATATACAGTACTCTGGTCTGAGGCAACAACGGCAGAACTAATTCATGAATGGAGTCCCATGGAAAGGTCACGGAGGACCCTCACAACCCTGGGGAATCGACACTGATGTGACAGAGGCTGAATGGACCAGGAATCGAACCAGAATGCTACAGAATGTGAAATACATAAGTGGAGAAAATCATGTAGTTGAGCAAAAGTACAGGGTTCGTTAGGGCAAATATTGCTCAAGTAAAAGTTCTTTATTTACGTGTGTATCTAAGTAAAAGTACAGAAGATATACTTTAGTATCAAATATGTGCAGGACTAAAAGTAAAAGTTATGAGTAATATATTCTTTCTCTTTCTCTGTTCTCCTCGATTGTGAATGTGTTGTTTTCACCACTGTCTGCAACCGACTCAACTTCTGATTGCAAACACCTGCTACGTTCCTAGGCGTGTCTCTAAAGGAAGGCAAGTCAAGCAGTTGTTGGCAGTGGTCAGCAGGGGGCAGAATTCTTGTTTTCAATACTGCACTGTCGCCATGCAGAAATGTAGTGAAGTTAAAGTACAGATATTTCCTGAACATTTGGGCAGAGAAAAAGTAAAAAGTATCTTCTAAAAAAAATTTTTTTAAAACTACTCAAGAAAAGTACATGTATGTGAAACAAATTCCTTAGTTTTTGTTTAGTGATTTATTTTCTACATTCTATAACCATACTGGGGATTTTAAAACCATGAAATAACACATACGGAATTAGGTAATTATGTAACAATAACAACAACAACAACAGTCAGATGTTATTTTACGACTCTGATGTCAGCCTTACTGGAGAGGTTCTTGCAACAACAGTATTGTGTCGAGTGCGTTTACAAAACCCATCAAGCTCCATGATGAAACTGTCTCTCATAAAGACCTTCCCAGGAAAGCAAGACCAAATTTTGGCTCTGCTGTAGAGAAGTTCATTTAGAGTCACCAGCCTCAGAAATCACCAATTAACCTCAAGCAGCACCTCAGATTAGAGCTGTTTAAGGATTTACAGAGCAGAAGTAGCAGATGCATCTCAGTATCAACTGTTCAAAGGAGGTTATTGTGTGTTTTGGAAAAACAATTTCAGCGTGGCTTTACAGTATAGAAATATGGAACAACCATGGAAGTTCAAGGTTCAAGTAAATGTACTCGGTTACCTCCCACCTCTGGTATTGGTCTATTATGTCATTTTTGCTGTTTGAATCCATCCGTCTTGGTTCATATTTATATGTAAAACCGTGTGTGGATGTATGAAGTGCAGGTGTATTAAAGAACCAAATGTCCGAACAGTTATTTCCCCTCACTGTTCCACTGTCAGGCTTTACATTTTTGAAAGTAAACATTTTGCTTGTAAGCCTTGAAGGTCTACTAATTGTGGTTCAGGGCAGGAAGAACTCTGTGTAATCTAAATTTAGCCTACTTACTAAGAAAGCCTAATTATAGATTTGTGCACACGTGCTCACTGAAATGAAATCTTCGGGGGCTCGAAATAACCAGAAAGAAAAAAGAAAAGAAAGGGGGGGGGAGAGAAACACCAGCTGTTTCAGTGAAACTTGGTTTAGATCTTAGTTTTAAAGTGTAAACTTTGTGTGAAATGTCCACTGTCAGATTATATCCAGTAACAAGTTTATATTGTAAACGGATGTTGTTTGGAAACCACTGTTGATTATTTTCTTATACAGTACTAAGGCACCACTCCATGATTACTAATGATATCACATGGTTTCTTTAAGGAAGCTCTCGTCATACCAGCGTTAACGCTCTTTATTCTTTTAACACTCCCTGAATTTCAGGTGTCATGTTTCATTTGGAATTGAAGCTCGACTTCCTGTACTTTCACCGTGTCTGTTTATCGCCTGCTAATGAACCTAGCTCTCGTCACATCTCGTCTGAAGCGCACCGATTGTAATCATTCGACTTCACAGATTGAGTAAAATCTAAATTTAGCATACCGTGTTTACTGAAATGAGGTGTGGGCTTCTCAAAACAGCCCACAGAAACATGACAGCCAATTCGGCGACTAATCTCTGTTTCATAGTGGAAAAGTCGCCTTAAGGCTTCAAAATAAAAGTTGAACAGTTTCACGTTTGTCGTATATCGCAACAAAGAGTGGAGGAAGGAAAAAGAAAAACAGGAAGAAAAAAAAATACACCACGACTACCAGCATGGTCGTAAAATGTCTCATGTCTCTTATTTTTTTCTCCAGAAGGACCTTGTCTCCAAATTACAGAACAACCCAAGCAGGTAACAAGTGATTGCCAGTTGATGAGAGATATTGGCGTAGATATAATTTCCCATGTTCGGTATTGCTCCTCTTGTCATTGGAATAACGCTGATGTTTTGTTGCGCAGCGGGGCTTCAGGTTTCGTTACGGCTGCGAGGGCCCGTCTCACGGCGGACTCCCGGGAGCCTGCAGCGAGAAGAACAGGAAGACGTACCCTCAGGTTAAGGTCAGTCTGAGCTGTGTCTGCTTTTATAGTTTTTCTTTCTCATTTTGAAGACACCATTAGTTTTTTAATTGTTTTATTTTGTGGAAAGACGTGACTTTAGAGTATGATCACGATTCTTAAAGGCGTTGCTGAATCTTAACCAGGACTTGACCACGGTTGAATGTCAGGCCTGAGAAGAGAAAAAGAAAAAAGTGTTAGAGAGAGTGGGACAGAGAGCGAAACAGAGAAAAGAGCGCAAGACAGAGAAACGGAGTGAGGCAGAGAGCGCAAGGCAGAGAAACAGAGAGAGAAAGTGACGCTGCCGCATTGGGAATTTCCTCAGAACGTCTCGCTGGTAATTAGTAGGAAGTACCTCTACATGTATTTCTGTGACTTGTGTGGGCATCAGATGGGAAACTCGCCCCCACGACTTGACAGACTCAGACACGCAGAGGACACCTACCACCCACTCACACACACACTCACACACACACTCTCTCTCTCTCTCTCTCTCTCTCTCTCTCTCACTTGCACACAATGTGCTTTCTGTTGCATCCAGCAAGCGAACAGTGTTGAGTGTGTAACCCGATCCGGGCTTTTCCCCACCAGCGTTAACCCTGAAAAGCGTTTATCAGCACCAAGCAGGAATCAGGATTTTTTTGTTTGTTTTGTTTTCTTTAGAAGGAGGGATCAGCCTGACTGACGTGTGTATTCGAGTTCTCTTTTTTTTTCAGTTGTGTGGGTAAAAAATGCACACGTACAGGGTGACCTCACTGTATCATCTAAAAAACAATTTTTTTGAATGTTAATTATCAATTTATTATTTAGGGCTGGTAGAATTTACAGACCGCTACATACAACAAAACCTCTGATTACGAGTTAATTAGTATCCATGACATGTAATTTTAATATTCCAATAAATTATATTGTTATACCACTTGATGATAACGCACCTAAGCCACACCCACAAAACTCCATAAAAGGTGTAGAGAGCTAAGAAAAAGAAGTAAATGACTAGCTAATGGCTAAAGAGCACCTCTGTAGGTATAGCAGGGGTTGTTTAGTGGGGTGCCAATACCTTTCTCCTAGCCTTGTTTTTCTTCGTTTATACCCTGAGTTTTATGGATTGTGCAAAAATAAGTATTCCTAGGATTTTTTTATTATTGTTTTAATTTTATTTATTTAGTTAGTTAGTTTTTTTTTTTTTTTTTTAATTTGTGTGCGTCTATTTTCTATTCATGGTTTTCCCCTGTCTAACTCAGGTACTTGAACTGTACTCTGTTAATGATCTTAATCTTAAGTGCTTAACAGAAAACGTAACTTGTAAGTCAACTCTGAATATGTGTAACTTTCCTTATGTAAATGTAAACTGACATAACGTTCACACTTGGGTAACAAAACTTCAGTACGGCTCGCTGAGAAGAAGCATTTTGTCTATAAATACAAAATAGTGATGTCATCGTTAAGATGATGTGATGATTAAGATTTTTTTTTTCCCCCGCTCATTTTTTTTTCTCTTTTTATTTATTTATTTATTTATTTTTCCACCAGAGTGAGCCACACAAGAACAGAGAACACGTTTAGGGGGTTTACAGATGGAGGGGTTGCATCTGAACAATATGACTTCTGCGTTAAGAGGAAGTGTTTCATATTAATTTTTTTTAAAGTAAAAGAAAGAAAGCAAACCTCCCCCTTCTTCTCCTACTCCATACCAAAGGAGTGTTTTGATATGGTTTGATATTCTCTTTGATATAGCTGGGGAATTTTTCCTGGGGGCTGAAGTCAATTCGGGTCTGAGTCAAACCATACCTGGAGAAAGTGCTAACTGAACCACATGTGAAATGAAACCAAATACCAAGTCTGAGTCAAAGTAGAAGACATCGCTCTTAAATATGTCTGTACATTTTCACTTTCACGCAGATGTCAATAAAAGAATATGCTGTAATCGATAGCGCTTCAGCGCACATGATGAATAATAATGGGTGGGGTGCATTACAGGATAATGATGCATATAACGGTGGACAGACCGGAGAAAGTCCATCATCTGCCCCTCAACACACAGTTACATGTTGGGAAATCCCCATATACACTGGTTCTTTGATGTTACCGTACATCAAATCCACTTCTTTTCTTGAAACAGAACAACTTTTCTCTGTTTCACTCGTGATTTAGATCTCGGCTGCAATTTAAATGTTTTAATTCAGCTAAAATTGAGCTCGCATTTTTTTCTGCAGCATCCTCTTAAATAAGAGTGAAAATAGGATTGTGGGTTAATATGTGAATAAATTACACATTATTGATAACACAGTATGGGGGGAGGAGTGATGGGGGGGATGGGGGGTGGACAAAGTCTGCTTAGAAAAATGGTTCTCTAGTTTCCATCTTGGGGGGAACTATTAATGGTTTTATCCAGGTGACATGATGATAAGATGCACACTACACAAAGCACCTTAAAATTCATTTTCTTAAAACCGTGTAATTGTGTTAATATATTAGCTGGCTAAACTACAAAATAAAGTGAAAATATCCCGAATATTGGCCCTTCTATTTATCATCACTGATAATTTTATTTTAAATCGAATAAATCATTTTTTAAGTCACCTTATTCATCCCTGGTTTTATTTTAATTACAATAGCATTAGAGAATATTATTATAATTATCAAAGCTTGAGTTTATCTGTCGAAGTAATGAATCGATGCTGATAAACCTTCAGGCTTATTTCAGAGTTTGTCCAGCTAACTGTTAAGCCACCATTAAAAAATAAAGTTGGCTTATTCCAATGTTTATCCAGGTAACTATTAAACTAGTGTGCTAAACAAAGTCTGGCTTACTTTAGAGTTTATCCAGATAAGTAAGAAACTAGTGATGGAGTATGAAGTCAGACTTATTCTATCCCGCTGACAACTAAGCTAGTGCAACACCACAGTCAGACTTATTCCAAAGTTTATCCAGATAGCTAATACTAGAATAGAAAGTCAGACTTATTTTTTTTCAATTGAATTTTATTTATATAGCACTTTTAATAAAGGTCATTGACTTATAAAATAGTTTATCTAAATACCTGTTCATACAGATACCTATATAAACTAGTGTTGGAACACAAAGTCATATTAATTCTATCCAGCTAACAAATAAACTAATGCCTGAAAAGCAAGTGTGATTTAAACTAAGCTAGTTTCTTTAGCTTCCTTATAAACTATTAAAGTAATAGTAAATTAAGCTTATTTCATGGTTTATCCATCTTATTACTAAACTAATGCTGAAAATCATTCAAGTTTATTAATCTTGGGATTACCCAGTTTACTACTAAACTTGTATTGGAACACAGAGTCAGACTTATTCTATCCAGCTAACTACTAAACTAGTGCTGAAACACAAATCCAGGCTTATTCCAGAGTTTATACAGTTAACTAATAAACTAATGCTGGAACATGCACTACCCCCCAAAACTTAGGGATCACTTGCAAATTTCTTAGTTTTTGTTCAGTGATTTGCTTTCTACACTCTACATTAATATTGGGGATTTCATAACTAGGAAAAACTTATGGAATTAGGTAATTGTATAACAGCAACAACAGTGTTTTGTTATAGTAAAATGCAGAGGTTTTGCAATCGGCCTTGCAAGAACAGTATCGTCAAGTGTATTCAGCATTGCTTTACAATGTACAAAGAAATAAAAATCAGGAACAACCATGGAGTTAGAAGGTGATCCCAAACCTTTGAACGGTAGTGTAAAGTCAGACTTATTCCATTTAGCTAACAAAGAAACTAATGCCTGAAAAACAGGTCTGACTTCTTTTAGTTTGTTCAGCTATGGAATAAACTACTAAATTAACTATATTAATTATTAATCCAGGGATTATCAAACTAACTAATGCAGTTAAATCTTGGATTGAGAGCATAATTCGTTCAAGAAACATACTTGTATGTGAATTATCGAATTTCTCCATACGAAATGATGGAAACTCTGAGGATTCGTTCCACAACACAAATATATTTATATCAAAATTATTAGTAGAAAATATAAAGCAAAAGTCAAACAAATTAACTTGCACGTTACCGTTGAAAAGAATCGTACCTAGTGTGAGAGGGAGGAGAGAAGGAGCTGGCGGGCGGGGGGCTACTGTGTAGGACGACTTTCACTAACGGAAGCACTGCTTTGTGTTGGCTCATCTTTTTATTTTTATGTGACTTTATCAAGGGACCTTTCTAATGACAACTGTTTAATCTCCCGCACTGCTACAGCCTTTTCAACCTTTTTCGTTAGTACAGGTACCCACAATCCTTCAGTGCGAGAGAGAGAGACATGGAGAACCATTAGCTCAGTTGTTGTCACGTGATGCTCGGCAGATGGAGTGTATACGTACTACTCATAGTGCAAGTTCTCGCTCATTTATCAAGTTAAAATGTATTAAAAAATTTTTGCTCGTCTTGCGAAACACTCGCTGACTAAGTTAGTCACAATCCAAGGTTTTTACTGTAAACTAGTACTGGACCACAAAGCAAGCATATTGAGAAATGTATCCAGCTAACTAATAAACTACTTATTAACTAGTAAACAAGGTTTGAGTTTTCCAGTTTCACAGATGGCTTAACCTACCGAAGATTTTAAATGGCGTGTTTTTAAGAGAAGAAGAGGCAGCATTAATTGAAAGCTTATCTAGCTTTTTAAATAAAAATAATCAATACAGATATATGTTTTTTCTGTGTGTGTTTTGGTCCACAGATCTGTCATTATCATGGTCCAGCACGCATCGTGGTCCAGCTGGTGACGAACACCAAACATCCATACCTGCACGCGCACAGCCTGGTGGGGAAACAATGCGACAAGGGCATCTGCGTAGCCGAACTTCAACCCAAAGACGCCTCCATCAGGTACATGCCACGTCGGTATTATTTCATACAACAAATCTCAACACACTGTGTAACTGTATATATATAATTATTATTTTATTTATTTATTTAATTTTTTGCAGTTTCCCTAACCTTGGTATCCTTCATGTGACCAAGAAGAACGTGAGTAAAACTCTGGAGGAGAGGATGAGTGAAGCGTACAGGCTAGGATATAACTACGGCGTGGTAATCCATCCGGAAATCGACACCTTCCAAGGAGAGACACGCCTCCCCAGAGAGCTCACAGGTAACTGTGAGAGTGTATAGGTGTGTGGTTTGAAATATGGCTTTGAAGGTTGAATTGAGCGCATATAACAAGCACCAAACAACACTGACTCTTTGTTTCATTTACATGATGGATTTGTGTATTTGCGTGTTTGGACACATTATCACCATGTTGTCACGTACTGAAATTCCTGTTTTGAGGTGAGGATGTGATCCAAACTGAAACCTGACACAAAAATCTGGTTGAACATGTAATCAACTGTTGGAGGGGGGAAACAAAATTATTAGTGTGCGTGTATGTATGTATGTAAGACCATTGAGTATTTGACTATACAACATTTTGGTCAAGTGTATTTTACGATGACTATGATTATGTATTACATTTCAATAGGGAAAAAAAAGCTTTGTATTTTTATAATTAATAGGCCAGATCTGACCGGCGCGCAGGTCACACCTCCTCCCCTGTGACTGACAGGTGCACAGGCCACGCCTCCTCCCCTGTGACTGACAGGTGCACAGGCCACGCCTCCTCCCCTGTGACTGACAGGTGCACAGGCCACGCCTCCTCCCCTGTGACTGACAGGTGCACAGGCCACGCCTCCTCTCCTGTGACTGACAGGTGCACAGGCCACGCTTCCTCCCCTGTGACTGACAGGTGCACAGGCCACGCCTCCTCCCCTGTGACTGACAGGTGCACAGGCCACGCCTCCTCCCCTGTGACTGACAGGCGCGCTGGCCACACCTCCACTCCTGTGACGACAGGAGCACAGGCCAAGCCTCCGTACTAACAGGCGCACAGGCCACGCCTCCTCCTCTTGGTACTGAGAGGCACACAGGCCACACCTTCTTTGTCACTGGCAGACACAGGCCACATCTTTATTGTCATTGATAGACACACAGGCCACTGTTGCCTGTTTTTCCTGTTGCTGACGGGCATTCAGGCCACGCCTCCTTCTCTGGGACTGACAGGCACACAGTCTACATCATCGTTACTCTGACTGACATGCACACAGACCACACCTTCTTTATTGTCACTCTCAGGCACACCGTAAAAGGCATTATGTTTGTGTTTCCAGATCACCAAAGAAATCTGATCTGCAATGCCGCAGCTAACCAGGCCAAAGACATGGACTTGAGTGTCGTAAGGCTCATGTTCACTGCCTTTCTGCCCGACAGCGAGGGCGGCTTCACCCGCAGACTCGAACCTGTCATATCTGAGCCCATCTACGACAGCAGTGAGTCCCTCAGAACGCACACACACACGCACGCGCACACACACCTCCTGTTTGTGCTTCAAAACAGGAATAGAAACTTACTGTTGCTTATAAGAATACATGTAATAGTTATGACAATATTACGATGATGATATAATAAAAAGTTGTAAAAAGCTTACGTCACCCTGTGAAAAAAAATGTACCGTAATGACTGTATTCTAGTCCATCGCAAGACGCACGAGCGACACGATGTTGGCGTGCATGATTAGTCTTTATCGTAATCTTCTTAGAAACATATCTACTTCTTTTTGTGTCATTTTCAACACCGCTGCACATGTACGTTATCTGTATAACTGCACAAGTATAATTTCTAGTGAGACATCCATACATTTTTTTTGGCCTCTAACTTGCCTAGCAACAATGTTCTCACAAGCCTAACCACAACCACATGCATATTGAGTGCTCGACTTCCTGTGTCAAAAACACAAATCTTCTCAAGATGAATTGTTCAACAAACCTGAACACAGAGACGGAGGAAAAACAAAACTGCACAGCTTTATTTGTGTTTGCTTGACGGCTTGTGCGGTAAGAGCAGTTAGAGTTAGAGGAAACAACAAAGAGAAACAAAAGAGAGATGGAGGATGACAGAAGAAAAAGGAATGAGGAATAAAGACAAGGAAGCTGATGAACATGAACTGTGCGCCCTGAGCATGATGAAACTGCTTTAGTCTTAAGAAGCCAGAAACGAAACAGAGCCTTGGGTTTTCTCTCTCGGTCTCTCTCTCTCTTTCACACTCTCTGTCTGTTGAAAACTAGTCATCACTGCTTACCCCCAGTGAAACTAGGTGTACTTTCTATTTCCACTTGTCGCTCTCACACTACTTGAAAACATGCAATAGTATTAGCACCCATCAAAAGAATGCCCACCAAATGAATAAATAAATAGAATTTTACACCCAGTGATGCTAAAATGCTGTATCATTTACAGTTGCGGTCTTCAAAGTGCAAGACAAGAGCATGATGGTTTATAGACCATAATCATCATCATCATCATCATCATCATCAGCCACAAGACAAGTGTTGTCTGATATCTCAAGGAACAGCGTTAATTTAATAATAGGACCATGTCAGACTGAAGATCTTCTCGTATTTCCTTCATCCCACAGTCAGAGACCCTCGTGCAAGTTTCTCGGGTGGTGAAAGCTTCACCCTTTCAGCAGCATGGTGATACGCTGCGTTAGGTTTTGGTTTTCTCCAACCTTCCCGCTTTGCTTGATGACATGATGATCAAACCGATTCATCTTGGTCTCTTTGGTCCCGAGGAGATCGTTCCAGTACGTGTGTGGTTTGTTCAGATGCAGTTTTGCTACATCGGCTAGACAGGTGGATTTTGCATTAACTCCACGTACATGACGACATATGTTCAATCTGATTAGAGATTCCAGTCTAACTGTTTACTTGGATATCTATCTGATAAGATGTGTGTTTATATGCTCAAAGCATTTAACTAGAATAGGATTGGAGCTTTTTTTCGTTCACTTGCTTAAAGTGGTTCCTTCAAGTGTGAAGTGTTTAATCTGCCACAAATACAACAAAAGAAAAGGAAGATTATGATGATAAAGAGTTTAGGTTGGGCTTCCTATCTTATACAATAAATCCCGCCTTCTGAATTCTGATCGGCTACAAGAATTATAGGTCTATTCAGGCTTTATTGCATTAGAAATGTGAGGCCGTCAATGCCCCTTCCTCAGCCAGAGCAAACTCGTTTGCTCTCACTGAGTTTTCCAGTTGGAAATGGAAGATAAATTTTCTTCCCGAATCTCATCACTTTACCTACTGTTTTACCAACGTTTGGCAGACGTGCACAAGGAATAGGTTTAACACAACAAGAAAGGAACAATCCGTTCATGATAGTCTGCTCAGTAGATAAATATTCATCAAAGGTCTCAGTCTGATCTGGCCGGATTAGTCCAGACTGTTCCGGTTGAGATCCGGTACACGATGTACGAGTCAAAAATTATACGGACTCTGGTTATATTAAAACTTCCGTCTTGTCAGCGCTTTCAGTTCAAGGCTCCTGTCTCCCCAGTCACTGATCTGCAGGTGTGAACGTGTTACATCAGTTCATTTGTAACTGAGGTCCGAGCGAAAATGGGCGCCCCGCTTGTGATTTGCACAATAGAAGAGCAGCTGTTTTTTATGATCTGAGGGTGTACCCGGTGCCGAAACAACTCACGGAAGAGCGTAAAACAGGAGCGTTTGGATATCTGCAAATGAAATTCGGCGCGATACTGTAAGGAAGGTGAAGGTTTCTTAAAGACGATTATTACCGGTGATGAGACACGGATTCATGATTGACAACAAGTCTTGACCATATGGATCGTAAACATCCTCAATCGCAGACCGAGAAAAAGTCCAAGTCAACCATCAGCTGGAAAATTCATCAATGCTTACAGCTTTCTAAGATTTTCAACAATCAAAAGCGTTTGTTACAGTGAGACGCTTATTAAAAGAGCCGAAGCCTAAACTTTGGATTAATTTCAGAGGACTGCTATCAAAGAGCGTCGTGATCTCGCATGAAAATGCAGGCCACACACTTCTGTCGACATTCTGCAACGTGTTAAAGCAGCCTCCCTATTGTACTGGTCTTGCCCCATCATGATGATGCTCAAAAAAGCAAGAAGATTATGTGGAGAAAATTTATTTGATTTTATTATTATTATTTTTTTTTTTAGAAGTTAATTTAAATAAAGTCTACAGTCAGTGTGGATAATCTTTATCAAAGTCTTGTATTGTTTATCCTGATTGATAATAGTCACATTATTAGTGGGAATTTTAGGGTCCATGGAAACATAGCAATATCTTCTCATCTCCAAACAACTGCTATCATTTCTAGAAACAGTAAGAATTCTTGTTGCTTAACTAATTTTACGCATTTGAAGATTGTTCTCTTAATGGTAGTAGAAGTAGGAAGGGTGTCGTTCTTTTTGTCCTGCCTTTGCCAAGGATAAAAAAAAGACTACTTTTACTTACTTTTTTTTTTATTTACTTTTTTTCTTTTTTTGTCTTTTTTTTTCTTTTTTTTTTCTTCTTTTTTTTCTTTTTTTTTCTTTGCATCTTTGGAGTTGTTGACTTTGGTTAAAGTATTTTTTAAATACATAAAAATATTCTGATTTTAATTGGGCACATCTACAAAACTGCATCATTATTTTGACTGTCATGTCGGGGTTGTGTGACCACCATTTTGTTTGCATTCTGTCTCAAAATTCGATTGATTTCTCAACAATTCATCCGTTTTTGTTTCACAGAAGCCCCGAACGCTTCGAACTTGAAGATCGTGCGGATGGACCGCACCGCGGGGTGTGTGACGGGCGGGGAAGAAGTCTACCTGCTATGTGACAAAGTTCAGAAAGGTGAGGCAGCCCAGTCACTCCGGGTCAGGTTCTGTAATTGTATTCACCGCATGGAGGAAGTCCATCTGATTTCTCTATCAGGGGGAATTCCCCTCCTGGCATGCAAATGAGATCAGGAGGAAAGTTCACCTCTCATGTACTCTTTTTATTCATTTCTCATGGAATCCTATAGCTTTTTTTTTCTTTCAGTTCCTAGTCATAATGCAGCTGGATTTCTCATTTGTCTCGCTCTTATTGTCTTTCTCTTAGTGTCCTTTGTTTGTTTGTTTGTTTTTCTCTTCCAGGATCTCTCTCTCTCTCTCTCTCTCTCTCTCTCTCTCTCTCAGTGTCTTTCTGTCTCTCTAAGAACGACATCCAAAAACTTCTTTTCATCATCCTTTCATGTCCTTGTCTTCTATTCTCTCTCTCTCTCTCTCTCTCTCTCTCTCTCTCTCTCTCCCATATAAACACACGGACTGTCTCTCTCTCAGGTTATAGGCCTCCATCCCTTTATCCTGTCTGTCATGCTTTATATGTCCCTCTGTCCCTCACTGTCTCACTCTTTGTTTTGTCTATATGTCTCTCTACCTCTTTCAGTTACATTCTCTGTCCTTCTCCTTCCCAATTAATGTCTTCCCTCTTACTCTTCTTGTTTTTTCCATTTCTCTCCATTTCTCTTTCTCCTCAGTTCAACAGCCGGTTCGTCAGGAATGCCAAACTATCCGATGATGCTTTTGAACCTGAAAATCTGCCAGCGATCATACATGATCTTTCTCATATTTGGCACCGCGTCTGCTTCTTCTTTTTGTGTTTTACGGCCGCTAGTAGTCCGAGCAAACGAAACCTCATATAAAATCAAAGCACACATCACTCACGCCCTTTTTTTTTTTTTTTTTGCCATGCAGGAAATAAATTTGAACGATCCCTAAATTAGCATGTGCGTGCTTGTGTGTGTAATCAGCTGTACAAGGAAGTGATGCCCTGTTCCTGATGAGCCGGCTCAGCTCTGATGTCATGTTGTTGATGTTGTTGTTGTTGTTGTTGTTCTTGTTGTTGCCAGATGACATCCAGGTGCGCTTTTATGAAGATGACGAGACGGGAATCGCCTGGGAGGCATTCGGGGATTTCTCTCCCACCGACGTGCACAGACAGGTGAGTCACGCACCGCACACTACAGAGGCGCTGATGTGAAAAGTTCACCGTCTCGGATTGGAATGATTAAATGTTTTAAATCCCAGCAGTGCTTCATCTACCCATTAATACGTAACAAATAGCACAAAATCTTCTCCCGTCCAGTTCGCCATCGTCTTCAAGACGCCGAAGTACCGCGACCAGAACCTCCAGAAGCCCATCTCGGTGTTCGTGCAGCTCAAGAGGAAGTCAGACAGCGAGACGAGCGAGCCCAAACCCTTCACTTATCACCCACAGATCATAGGTACGGAAGCGCTGCTTCACCTGTTACCCACTCATCACCTTTCACCCACAGATAACAAACGCTAAGTTTTTCCGTCGAACTGAACAGAACAGAAGTCACCGCGACCCGCCTAGCGTTCGACGTCCTGTTGGCGCTGCTCTGAGGGACAAACGTCACAACCCTGCATTACGACCGTTTATTCACGGCAGTACGATTGTACAGTCTTAAACCTTTTAGGTCTTAAAGATAAGATTATAGATACAACAGATAAACACACGTTAGGATGCGCTCTAAAACTAAAACAAACATTAGCAGAAATGGAAGGAAGAACTCCTCCTACGATCTGGTGTTTTTTTTTTTGTTGTTTTTTTTTTTTAATATCAAATATCTAAAAACCACAAGTGGAAATTTTGTCCTTCTGCACCTTCGCGTGAAAAACCGCTTTGAAGTAGCGCGCCAACGCACGATTAACAAGCAATTAGGGGTTTTTTATTTATTTATTTGTATATATATATATAGATACTGTACATGCGTATATTCAGTATATATTAACTTGCTATGATTTTGTGGGTCAAATCATGAATGATTTCTTGCATCTCCGCTTTTTCATGCATAGTAGAAATGTATCTTTTTTTTTCTCGTTCTGGATTTCTCTCTCTCTCTAGTCTTTCATTTTCCGTTTCTGTCTTTTTCAGTATCTCTCACTTCCTCCTCACATCAGTTGTGTGCCATCGCTGTCCGTTATCTCTCTATTCATTCTTCTCAATATACTGTATAAAGTGCAAATGATTCATATATCATATACCAGTAAAAACCACATCATTGATTTTTTTTTTTTGTTGCAACAGATAAGGAAGAAGTGCAGAGGAAGAGACAAAAGACGCTGCCTAATTTCCCGGATTACGGTGGCAGTGGAGTAGGGGGCATGTATAGAGGACCAGGAGGCGGGCCTACATCAGGGGGCAGCCACACTGGAGGGAGTGGTGGAGGAGGGACCGGTGGAGGTGCGCGGGTTTAAAATGAGTGTGAAAAGAATTTTGTGAATAAAAAAAAGAAAAAAACTTAAATATCTCTATTTTTGTGCTTGAATATTCTGTGTAGGTCATTATTTCCAGGGTTATTATAACAACTTCAACTCAGGCTATGGCTTCCCGCCGTCCATGGGTGGAGGAGGAAGCGGCGTTAAGCACTGTGAGTTGAGGCGAGATGAACTATTAATCGACATGATTCGAGTATCATTATTATTATTATTATTATTATTGTTTTTGTTGTTCATCATATTTGTTTACCGAAACCCCGCCCACGCCCAGTAATTTAAAAGTTCTAATTATTACCTCACAAACTTAGACCCTTCCCTCTGACATCCTCAACAGGCAATCACGGGCCGGTGGAGGACACAGACGAAGAGAGCGACAACGATCTGGACGACGATCCGGGGACCGAAGGAGTGTGTGTCCGGCCTGAATTCCTGGAGTCCGACGGGAGGAGCGAAGAGAGCGAGGACCTGGACAAGTCTGGAGTGTGTGACTCGGGCAACGCAGGTGAGTCTAAAGAACACATCACACACACGTCACACACACATCGCACACGTCACACAAGTCCGTGGGAATGAACTCGTGTGTGTTTTTTGTTTTCTGTTCAGACTATGTGTTTGAGCCACGGTTAGCCGAGCTAGCGCATAGGCACGCCAGTGCTTTGTTCGACTTTGCCGTAAGCGGTGACATTCGCAGGCTGCTGGCTTCACAACGCCCTCTGATGGCTGCGCAGGACGAAAACGGAGACACGTGTGTATCTCTCGTCTCATATATACGCACACGCACACATTAGTAATTAGTCTGCCAAATGTAATAATTATTCAGCTGTAATCTTTGTGTAGTTTGTATATTTATTTGTGTGTGTGTGTGTTTACATTCAGGGGGCTGCACCTGAGCGTGATCCACAGTCAGACGGATGCAGTGAAGAACCTAGCAGAGGTGATAGCAGCGATCCCCGGAGAGGACGTGGTGAACATGAGGAATGATCTGTATCAGGTACCTTATGCACGCACATACACACACAAACATTAAGGTTAAAATCTCTCATCCCGCAAGAGTAACAATGAAGTGTATGTTTGTGTGCGCGTTTTTATCCCAGACTCCGCTGCACCTGTCTGTATTGACCGAACAGAAGGAAGCAGCCCAGGCGTTAATGGCGGCAGGAAGTGACCTCGCTCTGACTGATCGCCATGGCAACACGGCACTCCACTTGGCCGCCCAGCAGAAGGACGGAGAGATGATTCGGGTGCTCCTGAAACATCAAGCAGCGCTGGAGTTAAGCAGCACGCACAACACAGCAGGTACACACACACACACACACACACACACACACACACACGCGCACACACACACTGAGGGGGGAAAAAAAAAACATTATTGTTTTTTCTACATTTACCTGATGAGACTTTTGCACATGCAGGTCTGTGTCCTCTACATATAGCCATCTTGGCTAACAGCCTGAGCAGCGTGAGGGCTCTTCTGGAGGCCGGGGCTAACGTGGAGGTTCAGGAGCGGACCTGCGGTCGAACGCCGCTTCACCTCGCTACTGAGCTTGACAACGTGTCGCTCGCCGGATGCCTCCTGCTAGAGGTGCGCGTGTGTAACTGTGTACATGTGCATACACAACACATCTGTCACAAACTCTCCCAGGTCCGAGTCGACGGAAACAAAGCTTCCTTATTTGTTTATACCATCTTCGTTTGCATACATTAACCAGTTATGAAAAATAGCATGACTGAATATAAGTGAGGGATTTGAACACTTTTCCTTTTATTTGGGAAAATAATCAGATGATGGTACGATACGATAAGGTGCAAATACTTTTATCAAGTCATATTTGGTGCAGTAGCTCATTCTGAAGTTTTTCGCAGTTCTTATAACAAATAAATTCTTCAAAGAATACAATGTCGTTAATAAGGAAACAACATTTCATACTTATTATCCATGAAATCGTTAATTAGCAGTTGAGGTTAAATTTTAGTGTCTGAGAAGAAAGTTATTTACTTTTTGGTTTGAGTACCTTTGAACGTGTTTTGTTTGTTTATTTATTTATTTATTTATTTATTTATTATCTCAAACCATAAATTTACATGGAGTCATTAACAGTGTTTTCACACACAGTACATCGATACTAAAAAGTCCAGGCCACCAGAGGCAAAACACACAAAAAAAAAATCCTCCGTAAGAACATCAGGAAGAAACCTTAAAGAGGAACTGAGTCATTTTAAAAAGGGGGAACTTTTTCATGTCTGATCGAAAATACACAGTGGATTACAGGGGGAGCGGCACATGCACGTCCTCTCGCATGTTTAGGAGTTTGGAATAAACACCAGCTTTCATGTTGTTCTACAATATTCAACCCAGACACCAGATTTGACCTTTTGGGTCAAAGATGCCAGACGATAATGTGTGTTCATAATCAGACTGGGATTAGAGACTTGGATGACAGATTATTTATGAACATAATTAATGAAATCGATGAGATGTGAACAATATATTTTTGATATTTCGCGTAATAAATCATGATTAAACCTACCCTTGTAAAAAAGGTAGTGTGTGGGCAGGGAGGGTAAAAACGTTTGTTTAATGGTATGGTTTAAATGCTGTGTGTGTGTGCAGGGTGATGCTGAAGTGGACAGCCAGACGTATAACGGGTCCACGCCGCTTCACATCGCAGCAGGACGGGGCTCTCTCAAACTGAGCGCGCTCCTCATCGCCGCAGGTGTGTGTGTGTGTGTGTGCGCGCGCGCGTGTGTGCGTGCATCCTGTTGTTTAAGCTCGTGACTGAGTCTTGCAAAGTCGTGATGTTTCATCTGTTAATTCCAGGCGCAGATCCTCATAAAGAGAATTTCGAGCCACTGTTCTTCAGAGAAGAGGAGAGCTGCAGGGAAGACCGAGACGATGTGGACGAGGGCTACATCCCAGGGACAACCCCACTTGACATGGCAGCTTCTTCGGAGGTCAGTCATGTGACTTCTCCCTAAGTGAAACGGTTTCCTGGAAACAAACTAAGATTCTTTTTAATTGCATCCAATGAATAGATGGATGAATTAATGATTGTATGGATGTGTGAATGAGTGTGGATATACTGTAGATATACTACAAACAAGAAGCAATTTTACAGAAATGCATGATTTTAAAAAAAAAAGGGGGGGCAGGGGTAAGCACATTTATTATGACTGGGGGGGTCAAAGTCTAAAGATCTAAAGCTATCGTTAAATATGCTTGGTGGTCGGCCTGTTTGATGTGACTGACCTTTAGAGGGGAAAAAAAAAGAACGATAGAGAGATTAAAAAGAAAATCTTGCCACGCCCTGATCAGAATACACACTCAGACCACACTGACAAATACCGCAAATGCCACTAGTGAGTGTGTTTTCACGCACTGAGGTAAGATCGATACTCGGTTACCTAAGTCTGTGTCTGACATTGTGCTCAGAATGACTACAGCCACCTGCTTTCCCCTTCACTACTAAGGAACTTTGAGGTTTCATCTTCCTGAAACAAGCAAAAAAAACTTTTTTATCAAAGTTAGTTACCGCCCTCTGCTGTTTGAAAAATAAATTGCAACTTGGATAACTTGGATTGTTTGGAATAACTTTTAACCTGCTAATGAAAAATGTTATCCACTCATGGAAGAGTGGGTGGAGCCTATTTCAGGGCCTGAAAAAAATGTAACCAGACATCTGAAAGGAATTTGTGATTCATGGCATAATGTTATTCTGAATTATCCGTTGTCTGTGATGTCGTACAATGTCTGTATGAACACAAAGTTGTTATTATTATTGTTATAGAGTTAGGAATGATTAGACACTGCATCTTTGAATGATGACTAATATAACACACAATGAATTAAGTGTTTTAAATTAATGAATTCTTTTTTAAGGTGAGGGAAATCCTGAAAGGTAAACCGTATCAGCCCAGCACGGTCGTCATCCCACCTCAAGGTATTTAGAGAATATTTTACTCCTAGCATAGATTGTTCAGACAACGCTGATTTAATCCGAATTTAATCGTGTTGTCTGTGTGATTGAGAAGTCATGTAGTCGACTAAATGTGGGGCGGTTTGTGTGTGTATGTGTGTTTAGGAGACATGCAGAGTCTGGGCGCGGAGACAAAGCAGGCGCTGTGCACATGTCTGGAGGAGTCTCCGGGTGGCTGGGAGAGTCTGGCGCATACACTCAGATTGGGCATCCTCACCAACGCCTTCCGCCTCAGCCCACGGCCAGCCTGCACACTTCTGGACAGTTACGAGGTACACACCCCTTTCTTTCTCTCACACACACACACACACACACACACACACACACACACACACACACACACACACACACACACATACTTCTCTGCATTCTGAATAGTCACTGTTCTCACTGTGTGATCTGCAGGTGTCAGGCGGAACGGTGTGCGAGCTCTTAGCAGGTCTAAAGAGTATCGGAAACAGCGGCGCCGTGAGCATCCTGCAAGAGAGCATGGCATTCGAGGAAAACGATGACACACACGACGGACATCTGACCACAGGTAGGCTTTTTCACCAAACACGCATACAAGAACAAACACACTCTCTCAGTCAACCGTACTAGATTAGTAACTGCCATGCCACGACACACCATGAACATGACTAGTTTTGTGCCACACTTACATACACTCCCAGATGATGTCATACACTTCCTGTTTCAGCAGTAATGCCTTGGTTGAAGCCCTTCAGTTAGTGGCATGTGTCACATTCGGGGTTTCCCTACACAAGAGGCAGCGGCAGCACTCGCTCTCACTGTAGTTTCTGTATGGTCATCGTGTGTGTGTGTGATGAAATATTGTAGTGGTAACCCAGTAGGGAAGGGGGAGTTCCCCTCACGCTAAAGCAGAACTGAGATCCCGTTTGTGTACGAGAAACAAAGTGACACATAGAGCAAGGTTCTGGTTTTGATGGAGTGACGGTGCTCGAGAGGAAAACAGGGGAATTCTCTCACCTTGTTTTTTTTTTTTTATCTTTGGTTTATAAGGAAAGTGAAAAATCTTTGACTCACTATGAGGCGTGTTTGTGCTTTTGTAATAAAGTACCAAATTTTCCCGAACCGTGTTTTGTCCAGCAAGTCATATCGTGTACCTTGCTCATTTGTTAAGCTATTTTGGTTGACACATCACTCCAGAGTTTACTGGTACCCGTAATGAAGTCGTAGTGTTACTGTTGTTACCTGATTTTTTTTTTTTTTTTTAATCGCAGCACGTTTTTCATTGTTCTGTTTTAATTCTGACTTTAGATTATTAGTTGCTGATATTTTATTCCTTTAACTCCTTTCTCTTTTCATTTCTTTTTTCCTCTCCGCCCCTGTAGACGGTGGTGTCTCTGCAGGCCTGCAGGGTCTAAAATTATCTCCGTCAGACGACATAGGCGTGTGTGATAGCGGTGTCGAGACATCTTTCCAGTAGTTGAGCCTCACCGTGACTGACTCGCTCACCTCCGTCTGGAGCCCAAGTCCCCAACCTTGAGCTATGAGCTCACAGTCATCAAAGCCGCTCGGATCCGGGACTCACCTTTGGCCTCTGCAATTGGCTGCTGTCGAGCCTCGCCCACACGCAGGACCATTGCCTAGGCAGCGCTTGGGGTGTTGTGATGGCGAGACACACTTGGTTAAATAATTTCACTTGATTTTTATTTAAATCTTTCTTTTTTTTCTTTTATTAAGACATAATCCATGACAATCGAGTTTGTTTTCTGACAGATAATAAATACACCTACGTCAATGTCCAGAAAAAGTGTACAACTAGCTATATACAAACATGAAACGTTTTTGTGTGGTATTATTAGCGATCATCGGGACTTTAATTATTCAGGGTTGATACTTTATTGTTAATGTTTATGTTCCTCAGGAAACGCTGCACTCCATTTAGCTCCGCCTGCTTCATGTAGTCAGGTTCATCCCAAAGTTCTGCGTTTTGTTTAAATCTTGGCCTTTTTTTTTTTTTTTTTTTGTAGCCTTCGGACCAATAGGCATTTATTAAACTGAAGAAAAACAATGAAAGGACGCTTTGCAAGAAAGAAATTACAGCAGCGGTGTGTGTTTAAATGATCTCTTACCATTTTATCTAAGCTTTTCATCTACTCTTGCATTGCACAGGAGTTTATGGGTACTGTCTTGATTTTTTTTTGTTGTTGTTGATTGTGGTGCTACAATTAGAAATGAGTGTGTTTCTATTATTTTCAAGAATTTCATAAGCTGCCATGGTACCAAACTTCCAAATCTAACAAGGAAAGCCTCACAATTATCTTCAAACGCAATGTTTTAAAGTACAGTACACCCAAGACATTTTTGTTGTTGAAAGTTTGCCTGTAACTCGCACATAAGAAAGGCTTATAGCATTCCATATGCTTTGATTCATTAATCATTAGTTAGCGCTTTATCCCGGGTGGGATTGCAGTGGATCCGGCACATGACCCAGGAAATACTGGAGTGCAGTGTCGCGGGTTCACCTGTTTCTGGAAACTCGGAGGAAACCAAAGAAACCCAGACTGACACAAGGAGACGAAGCCCTGAGCTGTGAGACAGCAGTGTTAATCATCTCCAGTTTACAGTCTGTTGCAAACTATGTTCCCTAGACGACTCTGATCCGGATCCCTGTTTACTCCAGCAGATCGGCATAACGGTCACCTCCATTAAGCTGACTTGGATCAGGTCAAAAATCAGACTCACAGACGTCTCTGATTCGGATTCGCATCCAGTCAACACATTTCAGCAGATCTCCTTCGGATTCACCTGCTTATTTAATGTGATCTATGCAGAGCCAGTGTGTGATGCTCTTTACACTGTAAGGTTTTAAAGAAACTAGAGAAATGTTTACCAGAGCGTTTTCCCCTCATGAACTTACAATACATGTTAGTATGATCATATTACAGAAATTAAAAATAACTGTACGCAAACATCTGTGCTACAATTTATCTTCTGTTCGGGTACAAGTTCCTGAAAATTAGTTCATCTTTACTGCTCTGGATATCTGGATAGATATATGATGTGACTTTATTATTTTTGTAAGTGGTGTTCTCATTATCTCGTCATATTTGCTCCAGACTGCTGTCTTGTTATATAGTGATGAAAACCAAAGCATTCTTATTGCTTAGCAGTTAAAATGTATTTATACTTGGCTTTTAAATGGGTTTTTATTGATGTACTTTTATAATAAAAATTTAATTACATTCGTCTGTATGCGTATGATCCATTATTATTGCCGTCTGCCCATGTTCTAGCATTGCTAAAGCACAATTTTTGCCTTAGTGTTCACATGCTAACATGGCTAATAAGAGCCAGTCTGAGGTAAAATCTCTTTTGTTAATTTCTGCCTTAAACTTTTCTCTTCATTGGTTATGTTTATGATCATGAATAAGTATCTGAAAGTGAATTTATGAAGAAAGATTTTTGGTTGATCAACTTTGAAAGCTTGTTAGCGTCTTAGCTCCAGTTCACAATTAAAGAATCTAACGTTACATGATTGATTTAGCTTAGTTATTTTTTTTTAGGGCAAGTGAATTTTTTTTAACTTATTTTAATATTTAAACGTGATAAATAATAATAATAATATTAAATCTTTTCATTTACTTGTCAAAGATATTAGATCGAATAGAGCATATATGTGTAATTACCTTCTCTATCCACCAGATGGCAGACAAGCTGCATGAATCTGGCATTCAGATGTGGTTTTAAAAAAATTCTGTTTGAATTTTTAAAAAAAAATTTTAAAAAGTTGCTAATATTAAAGAAATGTTAAAACCATTAACTCACCAAAAATTATATCCATTATATCTCTATAATTATATTTATTATCAAATGCACATTCAGTCTGGCACATATATTTTGGAACGAAGATACGGTTTTGGCATTTGGCCTCTGTACGCCACCGCATTTCATTTAAAATGAATCACCCAAATTGTAAGCAAAGTCAAAACTTTCAGCTTTAAACAAGAGGTTTGACAAAAGTGTGGTATTACAGCCATTTCCATACACACATGCCCATTTTAGGGATTCATAAATAATGGGAAAATGGCTAACAAGTAGTTGCATGGCCGGGTGTGGCCTGTTCCCTCCTTACTCCATGACTGTTCAAGTAGATAAAAGGCCTGGAGGGGGTTCTGAATGTTACATTTGCATTTATTATCTGATCACTCAAACTCTCAACATGAGGTGTGTGTGCAAGTTAAGGAGGCCCTGACTAGGCTAAAAGAAATAGATAACAAAAAAGATTGGGAGTAGCCAATACAAGGAATTATCTGGTAAGTTCAACAACAGCCCACAGCCTGAAAGACCACAGAAGATAACTAAAGGAAATGGCTGCAGAATTCTGTCCATTGTAAAGAAGAACCCATTCACAGTATTCAGCCAAGTCAAGGACACTCTTGAAGAGATTCCCATGTCAAAGTGTACACGCAAATGAGACCTTTATAAGGTAAATACACACATTTTATGACAAGGAGCAAACCATGCTTAACAAGAGAAAGGCCAGATTAGACTTTCCCAGATTCTTTGGACATGTACTAGAATAACGGGAAGGGAAAACAACAGCTAATGAATAGCAACAGCTCAGGATCCAAAGCTTAAAACAATCAATTGCTAAACATGGCGGAGGTAGTGCTATAGCATGAACGTGTAATGCTGCCAGTGGAACCAAGTCACTGGTGTTTTTTGACAACCTAGCTGCTGATAAAAGTAGCAGAACGAATTTTGAAGTGTATAGTGCTATGCGCTGTGCTCAGATTCAGCCAAATGTTGCAACCGCTTCACACTGCAGATGGATAATGACCCAAAACATACAGTGAAAGCTACCCAAGACAAAGAAATGGGATATTCTTTACTAGCCGTCATCTGCCTGATCTAATAGAGCATTTTTTTCACTTACTGAAGATGAGACTGAAGGTAGAAAGACTCACAAACAAGCAGCTGCAGTAAAGGCCAGACTACGCATCTTAAGGGAGAAAATTCTATATTTTGTCATGTCCATGTTTTGTACAAACTTAATGTAGTCATTGACTGTGAGGAATTTTCATTCAAGTATTAAAGACATTTCTTATGTTTTTAATTATTTTACTTTGTCCCATTATTTAATCTAATTATATAATCTAATTATATAATTCCTGTATGGTTCATCCCACAATTTTTGGCAAAGCCTCTCAAATTAAAGGTAAATGTCTAGATCTTCATTTTAAATTCAATGTTGTGGTGTACAAACGCCAAAAATCTAATCAAAACAAAACAAAACATATCTTTGTTCCAAATTTTATGGACCTGACTGTAGGTATTATCCTATTTGACTGTTCACATCCAAAGCTTAACAACTTAATTTATTTTTTAGAAACTAATGTGTTCTGTGGTAAGCAATAACACAGGAAAAGGGAATGAGTATGGGTGCAATAAAGAAGCAAAATATTACTGTGCACATTTAAGTAATAAGTTTAATATCTGGATAGATGGATTCAAATATCTGATCTTTTTAATAGTGATTCATGAAATTAATTTTAGGAAGCCTCTATCTGGAAAAAAAAGTCAAAGAAATGTGTATGACATACAGTGATAGTGTGATCCATTATGAACTACTGTATATTCTTCTCTTCCTCCTCCATACACAGAGGAGTATTTTAGCTATTTTGTGTACATTCATTTTATTTTAATTTCAGAGTTTAACACTACAATATGTGGGGACTTTTAAGAGAGGGGATGTCAATATTTATGCAAACCTCAGTACATACTACATTGCATATTCACTATATACACAGATAAACAACTCTTGAGGTGTTGTGATGGCAAGACACACTTTGTTTAATTAACTTAACTTGATTTTTATCTAAATATTTTACTCCATATGGTTTTAATTTTATGATAATCGGGTTTGTTTTCTGAAAGATATTAATTATGCCTACGCCAGTGTCCAGAAAGTCAAGTCAAGTAGAATCAAGGTGCTAGATACATACAACATAAATCAACATAAACTAACTAGCTAACTAATTAGTTAGTTAGTTAATTAGATAACATAAGACACCCAATTAACAAACCAAATTGACACTATAAATTAACAAAAACTAATTTAATTACTATACAAAAGACAACAAAAAGATAAAGTGTATGTGCAAATGTGCAAACAAACAGCAACATGACAACATGACACAATGCAATATACTGTAATAATGAGTCGAGGTAGTGCAAGTGAATGGCATGATAGATTTTTTTTTATTTTTAAACAGTAAACATTTCTTGTTAAAGTGGTACCAGAAGCAGGAAAGAGTACTTTTTTTTTACCCTTTGGACCAATAGGCTTTTAGTAAACTGAAGAAAAACAATGAGAGGATCTCTTACTATTTTGTTTAAGCTTTTCACCTACTCTTGCGTTGCGCAGGAGTTCATGGGTACCGTCTTGATTTTTATTTTTATCTTAATTTTTTTATTACTATTGTTGATTGTGGAAGGCGGCACGGTGATGTAGTGGTTAGCACTGTTGCCTTGCACCTCCAGGGTCCGGGTTTGATCCCCGGCCAGGCTCGATTCCCGTCTCTGTGTGCATGGAGTTTACATGTTCTCCCCGTGCTTGGTGGGTTTCCTCCGGGTACTCCGATTTCCTCCAACATTCCAAAGACATGTAGGTTAGGTTAATTGGCATTTCCAAATTGCCTGTAGTGTGTGAGTGTGTGTATGTCTATGTGCCCTGCGATGGGTTTTACATCCTGTCCAGGGTGTATCCTGCCTCATGCCCTAAGTCTCCTGGATAGGCAATGTCACATTGGGACGGAGTCAGGGCCACAGATGACTCCGATTGGGATTCACATTCAGTCAACTCAGTTCAGCAGATTTATCCCAAGTCCCAAGATGTGAATCTTATTTGGATTCACCTGCTTGTTTAATGTGATATATGCAGAGCCAGTGTGAGATGCTCTTTAGACTGTAAGGATTTAAAGAAATTTATAAGAGAAATATTTACCAGAGAGTTTTCCCCCTCACGCACTTACAGTAAATGTTAGTATAATCATATTACAGAAACCCAAAATAACTGTACACACAAACCATAAGTTCAGGTACAAGCTGCTGGCATTTTTTATTTTTTTTTGCCTTACTGCTCTGGATAAATGGATAGATGTATATTGTGCCTTTATTATATTATATATATTTAAGTGGTGTTCTTACCTAGAGTTCATTATTATTTTATTGCCTTGAACTTTTTATATTTGCTTCAGACTGCTGTCTTGTTATATAGTGATGAAAACCAAAGCGTTCTTATTGCTTAGCCGTTAAAATGTATTTATACTTGCCATTAAAATGTTTTTAAATCTATGTACTTTTATAATGAAATTAATATTATTTATATTTGTGTGTGCATGTGTATGTTCCATTATATTTGTTACTGTTCATTAAAGCGAGTTCATAACATTAATTATGCACATTTCTTTTTGCCTTAGTGTTTACATGCTAACATAGCTAATAAGAGCCAGTCTGAGGTAAAAACCTTTTTGTTAATTTCTGCCTCAAACCTTAACCAATTCTTCTTTTTTAAAATAAATAAATAAATAAAATCCTCATTGGATATCCTTATGATGTTGAACAATTATCATTTTTTCATTTCAGTTTCATTTATAAAGCAAGATTTTTTTGTGTTCCCGACTTTTTAGCTTCTTGCTGTAGCTCCAGTTCATTTTTTTTTTTTTTTTTTTACATAAATTCATGGCTGATTTGGCTGCATTGTTAGGCAAATAAAACATTTCTTTTAGTTTGTGATTAAACATGTGATTAAAAAAATGACAATAATATTATTAAATCGTTTTAATTTACGTTGGAGGGATATTAGATGCAGTAGACAAGTCAAGTGTAATACCCCTCTCTGTCCACCAGATGGAAAACAAGCTGCACGAATCTGGTATACAGGTACTTTAAATGGATTTCTGCTTGTAATACAAAAACTTTATTATTAATATGAAGGGAAGGTTATAACCATGAATTAGCCAATGATCCATATACATGGCACATCAATTTTAGAACTTAAATATGGCTTTGCTCTGTGCACCAACGCATTGAATTTGAAAGGAAACACTCAAGATTTCAGGGACGTCAAGACTTTGAACTAAGGGTTTGACAAAAGTGTGGCATTACAGCCGTTGTCATACACACATACCTATTTTTAGAGGTTCATAAATAATGGACCTTGTGGCTGACAAGCAGTTACATGGCCGGGTGTGGCCTGTTCCCTCCTTACTCTGTGACTGTTCAAGTAGATAAAAGTCCCGGAGGTGGTTCTGAATGTTACATTTGCATTTATTATCTAATTACTTGAACTCTCTACATGGGGTGTGTGTTTGCAAGTTAAGGAGGTCATGATTAGGCTAAAAAAATGAAAAAAGCAAAAAGAATTAGGAGCAGTCAATACAAGGCTGGTATCCTCAACTAGAACCAGCGCAATGCCTGACAAAAGATCACTAATGTAAATGACTGCAGAACTATGTCCATGGTAAATAATAACCAATTTACAGTATATAGCCAAGTGATGGACACATTTGGATGCGATTGCCGTGTCATTGTCTAAGTGACGCTTCACAACAAGGTGCTACGAAAATACTCAAGGTAAAGAAATAGGAAATTAGAGCAAATTTTTCCTTACTGGAGACAAAACTGAAGGAAGAAACACCCACAAACAAGACGCAACTAAAGGCAGCTGCAGTAAAGGCCTGGCTAAGCATCTTGTGGGTGGAAACCCAGCTATCCATGTCCATGGGTTCATTGACTGAAAAGGATTTTCATTAAAGTATTAAAGGCGGATCTTACGTTTGTAATTATGTTCCCTTGTTCCATTATTTATGAGACCCCAAAATTGGCATGTGGATAAAAATGTCTATAATTCCTGAATGTTTAATCTCACAGTTTTGGCAAAACCCCTTAAATTAAAGCTAAAAGTCTTGACTTTTATTTCATATTCTATGTTATGTGTAGTGAAGCCAAATGCCAAAAAAACTTATCTCATGGTCCTGACTGTAGGTATTATCCTAATTGTCTGGTCCCAACTCAATTAGTTTTTTGACCTAATGTGTTTGTGGGAAGCAATAGAGCAATGAAAAAGCATAAGTATGGGTTCAATAAAAAGGCAAAATATTATGAATCATATTTAGCCACCACCACCTTCTCTTTATCTCCAAGATCCTGGAAAATATAGTAGCGCAGCTTTTACATCTACATATGAATAGCATCTACAAACTGTATCAGTCAGGAATGAGGCCTCATCACACACACTTTGTTAAAGTAATAAATGACCTCCTATTGGCCTCTGATCAGGTTTGCGTCTCTTTGCTTGTGTTACTTGACCTTAGTGCAGCTTTGACACCATTGATCATAGTATTCTCCTTCACAGATTAGAAAAGGTAGTAGGAATTAAGGGAACTGCCCTCTCCTGGCACAGATCTTATTTCCCTGATTGTTATCAGTTTGTAGATTTAAATGGTAACTATTCTGTCTCACTAAAACCAGAAGATATGGTTACCAGAAACCAGAAGATCCATCAACCCCTATCTTATTCAAATTGCATTGGCTCCCAGTGAAATTCCGCATAATTTTTAAAATACTACTTTTGACCTATAAACCATTAAATGGTCTGGTGCCGCAGTAACATAGCGAACTGCTAGTGTCTTACAATCCGCCACGCCTACTTCGATCAAAGAATCCAGACTGCTTGTCAGTATTGGGTATTATGAAAATTACAGCTGGGGGCAGAGCTTTTTCTTACAAAACCTCCTGATGTAAATATTATAGACTATTTCTTCTGTGTGTCCCCGCTGTGTAAAGGCCTAATAACCAGGATTGATGATGGATTAATGGGTTTGAGTCATACCTATTTAAGTAAAATTAAAACTGCTTGGAAAAAGGACCTGATTCTGGCACGGTCAGATGATACTTGGAACTCACTCCTCAAGCTTGACAATTCAATCTCCTTATGTGCCCGCCACTCTTTATTACAGTTTAAGATGTACACAGGGCTCATTTCTTCAAAGTTAAGCTTTCTTGTTTATACTCAGATGTTGATCCTTGCAGTGAGAAATGTAAAAGTGGAGAGGCTTTTCTTTTTCATAGGTCTTGGACAATATGAAATTCTGGATGGATGTCTTTCAAACCCTGTCTGAATAAATACTGAATTGAAATCTTGAATCAGACCCCCTGATTGCTCTTTTTGGCATTACTGGAGAGGAAGATAAGCATCTAACTCCCGCTAACTGTTGATTATTGTCTTTGCATACCTCCTGGTCCAGCGTTCTCTTTTATTTAGGTGGAAAGATGCCACATCACCACTCACACTCAGTAGCTCAGAGATATTATGTCCTCTTTGTCCCTGGAGAAGATTCATTACTCAGCCAGTAATGCCAACTTGTAATTGAAACAAGTGTGGGGGCCCTTCCTTCGCTTTTGTCATATAAATTTATAGTTTAAGTCCCGTTAATTTGATTGGTTGTTTTTTCTTCTGTGTATGTTTTTTTCTCCTTTTTTTGCACGCAAAGAACAGAGATCCAGCTTTATGTTTTTCTTTCTTTCTTTTCCTTCTTTAAATATTCCCGTTGTCTAGCCTTTCTTGGACATGTAGAGCTGTCTTGGAGTTAGGGATGGGTGGATGGGGAATATAGGGGTTTATAAAGGGTTTATAAACACAGATCGTACAAGTGTACATTGAAACACTACATGTTTACTTTGTTATGTCCCTGTTTAAAATCAATAAAAATATTGTTGAAGAAATCCGGTAGTCCGTTTTCATAATCTTTGGGACCTTCCAAGTACATGTGCATTACATAATACACTGATCACATGTTACTTTAATTTAATTAATTTCATATGAAACCTGGGGTGAATGCATTATAAACTATGTAGATTCTTCCTCTTCCTTATTCTACACATATAGGGACAGATGAGTATTTTGGATATTTTTTTGTATCTTAATTTGAAATTATTTCTGTTTACATATAAATATATACAGCTCAGATGTGTTTTTTACTTTAACTGAAGCGTTTTGCTTACACAAGGTGGCACTGTGGCTTAGTGGTTAACACTGTCTCCTCACACCCTCCAGGATCCGGGTTTGAGTCCCGCCTTGGGTGCTGTGTGCAGGAGTTGACATGTTCTCCCCATGCTTGGTGGGTTTCCTCCAGGTACTCTGGTTTCCTCCTACAGTCCAAAGACATGCAGATTAGGCTAATTGGCTTTTCCAAATTGCCCGTAATGTGTATGTGTGTGTGGGGCCCTTTGATACAGTAAATTGGCATCTTGTCCAGGGTGTGTCCCACTTCGTGCCCAAAGTCTCCTGGGATAGGCTCCCCCCACAACATGTACACATGATAGACGATGATTGAATAAATGAAAATATTTCAGTAAATAATAATAATAATATTTTCATCCAAGACATGTTTGGGGTCTGATTTCTTTTAACAGTAATAGCTGACTATTTCCATAAAATAAAAATTCCATAAATAAAGACACATTTAATGCTCATATACAGCTGATTTAAACAACATCAACAAGTTGTGCTTATTTAAATGTGCTTTAGTGAGAAAGTTTTGATTACAGACGTCATTTGGCCGTGAGTATTAGTGATTCATGTGTCGGCTCTCAAAAAGTCGGTTCGAAGAGTCGACTCGTTTGTGAACGACACATCACCAGTAACTATGTGAAAGATATGATATTATGATATTATTCATTTAAAAACAACACAATGAGAGTTGTTGCTGAGAGAAGACAACAGGCTAAACTTTCATAATATAAAATGGTAGGACGATATGAAATGAGTAAAAGAAAAAACGGTTTTTTGTCTTTATTTATTTTGTGCAAACTGTCTGTAAACAGTGTACAGTATACGATACAGATGTGTGCGGTGTGCATGTGTGTGTGTGCGCGCGCGCGCCAGTGAGAGGGCGGAAGTCACGCTCGTGCACACTAAAATCTCATCTGCCATTGCTGAGTGTAAACAGGCGGCGGAGAGCAGTTCAGCTGATTCCACACCGAGCTCCACACTGCACTGAAAAGCTCGTCAAGATACCTCCAGAGCAGCACTGTTACCTTTTCTGTGAGATAAACAGTCTGTTTGACGCCTCGGGTGTTGGAAAGAAACTCTCGTTTTACTTGTTTTTTTTTCTTCTTTTCAGTCAGAGCGCTTTGTTTCTTCTCGGGTTTCTTCACTCGCCTAATGGTTCACTCTGTGTGCATCTCCGATACGTTATCTCTCTAAACTGAGACACTCTGAGGAAATTTGTTCTTTCTGTCAGGATGATTCGGCGCGGTTTAATAACCTAGCTAGCTAGCTGTGGCTAACCGGCTGACTGACTGACTGAGGTTCTGATTCACCTCCAGCGGTTGCCGCAACAACCGGGAATTCGAACCCGCGCGCGCGGCTAATTTATTAGTACCTTTAGTATTATTAGTGTTTCCTGCATTTCGTGACAAATGGCTGAAAGCGGTGGGATAAAGCCTGGAGAAAGCCCCAACGCCGGGAGGATGGTGAAGCAGGCAGCTGCTGAAAGCCCTGAAGCGAGCCCAGGCAGCGGGAGGAAGAAGAACGGCGGAGAGAGCCCCGGGTCTGGGAGGATGAAGCCGCATCAGTCGCCCTCTACCCGGTCTGCGAGGCATCACGCAGGCGCCGCCGGTCACTCTTTCCGCAGGGTGACCCTGACCAAGCCGACTTTCTGTCATCACTGCAGCGATTTCATCTGGGGGCTCGTGGGCTACGTCTGCGAAGGTAAGCTTAATACCAATTTCACGTGCAATAATAATACAAAAAAAAATAAAAATCTAGAATGTTCTCCTTCCCCATCAGATTGTTTGATGCAAGGAGAAGGAGCACACACAAACATGTGCACATGCTTTTGTGTTCAGTGCAGAGCAAGAAAGCATAGTAAACTGCACAGAGAAAAAGAAACAAAAACAATAAATTCTATGGCCAAGAACGAAACGCTAAAATGCACAGTAGGTTTGCAACGAATAATCGACTAAAATCGACTAGGGACTCGTTTATTCGTCGATTAATCGGTGAGGTCATCGTACGTGTTTTGGACTTTCCCTACCATCACCTACTGAAGTGAACTATACCATGATGGACACAATCTGGACCAAAAACACCTGTTAGAATCAGGAGGTAAGAGATTGTGTAGTGGTGGGGACGTGGTCAAGTGCCGCTCTGTGACGCGAGCGAAAGTCATGTAAGGCGGGAAGCACACCTGAGAAGAATATTGCTCATTAGTGTCTGTGTTGCTTCTAGTTCTCCTCAGCGAATATTTTTAAATGAATTTCACAACAAGCACACACATACCCGCGCTTCTCCGCTTTATTCTTTTCCGGTTCACAGCAGCACGCGGATGCTAATTAGTCGCAGTCTCCTCATTTCTCGTGTGCATCGTTTCCCGCTTTACCTGACTCGTTAGGTAGCATGTGCATAAAACAACCTCGAGCTAAATTTAAAAGCCAAGAGCTAAACAAGTACCACTGAGTAATTCTGTGACTTATAATTCGAATAATCGATTATTCATACAAATAATCAGCAGATTAATCGTCCATCGATTTCTTTTTTTCTTTTTTATTTATTTATTTTTTTGTTCTCCTGGTCTGATTCTCCTCCACCTGTCTGTATTTATCAGATGCACAAGTCTCCCTTTGTCCATGTCCATCTCTCTCTCACTCTCATCGACTTCTGTGAAGTACAGAGCATGTATCGAATAGCTGCCTCTGGGAAAGGAGCGAGATTGATGGCGCTCGATTTCAGGAATCCTTAATTGGCTGAAGATGTCTGGGCTTCCATATTGAAGTGTGTACTTAATTGATGGAGTTGAGAGACAGAGAGAGACAGAGAGTGGAAGGTTAGCCGTCGCTAATCTTTCAGACTTGGGCAATTGCTCTAAGCACTGATGCTACAATCTGATAACAGATTGATGGTATTTGTGTGTAGGTCTGTTCGAAGCCACCAGCCTACGCTCATTCTCATTCGGTCTAATTCTGTTCCATATGTCTGGGTTTACTGGGAAAATCACCGCAATCAGATAAAAGTCATAAACCAGATTTAAACAGCAGGTTTAAAAATAGCTTTCCAGCGGAAACGCGACGAGGACGACGGAACAGCCAGGAGCGATTATCGAGCAGAAAACGCTCGCTCTGTAAGAGGTTAACGCTTTCCTGGAAAATGGAAAGTTTTCCGTAGTGTCAAAGGTTTTAGGAGATAATCAAAACCATGCAGATATCATCATTTATATTTACAGCTTGCTTAATCTCAGCACCGACAGACATGCATTTTAAAATTGAATTTTTGGGTTTGTGTTTCGTAAGGAACTTTGAAATCCTCGACCAAATATCCACTCAGAGTATTACCTCAGGATTGTGGATTTCTGGACTTTCAAGGAAAGTTTTTGATTAGTTTGACGTTCTCTTTTGAACGTAGAAGAATAATCCCTGCCTTCACTTAATCGTTACGACCTGTCAGTACACGCTGGCTGCTCTGATGACTCGATTTCCTTCTTTCTTTTTCTCGTCCCTCGTGATCATCTCGAGGTCATGATCCTGCTCTCAGGACGCTAATCAGATGTTCAGTGTCACGAAGCAGAAAGGCGATTCACAAAGGTCTGTGTCAGAAATGCTCATGTATTAGTATTTCCTCAGAAGGGATAAATGGACCTGCAGTCATTGGGGCTGCCGGAGTGGGCGGGGCTTTGGCTCGTGATTGACAGCAGCGGTGTTGCCAGGCAGAGCCGTTTCAAAAGTCGTAATGAACTCTTCAAGGTTGACATGGCAACAGATAGAAATGGAAAGGCTGGACAGAGAGAAGGAGGTGTAGACAGGATCGTGAGGAACGTCCGTGGATATGAGGAAGAACTAATAGGTCGGATGGATCGGATAAAGATAAGTCTGAAGTCTTAAACGACTCCAGCATGTTAGAATTCACTTGTACCACTTCAGCGCTGTTATTTCAGCGGTGAAAATATGAACTAATCCCAGAAAAATATTCAGTTTAGCTTTTCTAATTAATATCTATTGGTGCAGGTGTTTGTTTACATTGAGCAAAGAGATTATTAGTAGCTTTTTTGAAAGTTGATTATTAAATTCGGCACATAACTGTTCATAACATTGCTTTTACTCAATTTCTTGATTTCACTTATGGTGCAAGTTAAACGTCAGAAAGATAAGCTATCTAAGTACTTCAAAAGTGTCATTAAATTCTGTACAGCGGTCAATTTAAGACGCGTCCACAGTTTGACGCAAGCGCAGTACTCTAAAACTTCAGGTTTCATTAAATTCTGTCAGACTTTCAGACAGATAAAAAAAATTCTGGGTCTATTTTCGAGTTCTCCGATGTATTAAATGTAAAGATGTCTGAGTTCGGACTGATGTACAGAAAACACCTTCCTTTTATTTATATAGAAGCTACTTTTTTCTTTTTTTAAGGCTTAGAGTTCAGATTGATGGAATTACAGTGTTAGACAGTCGTTATCGTTAAACAGTCACAGTGTGAGCAAGTTCTGATGATTTTCACAGCACTTGTTCGTTATCGCACCCTGCTCAGGACGGATCGCATCCCGAGATCGAACATGTTGCGTAATTCGACCCTCTTTCCAAAGGCAAAGGAGGCTCCGATCACGTCGCATGCTTTTACCACAAAGACAGACATGCTGGCGAGACGGCCACCGAAAAACCCTCACCTTCACCATCATGAGTCAAGATGAACGGAGAGTATCTGATAAAGCGGTGGTTAGGACTCGTGCTGGAATTCGTTCAGCTTAGCGTTCCTCAGGAAAATTTGTTATGGAAGAAAGCGCTTGAGGTTGCTACGTTGCCACATAGAAATTTTATGGGTTCCTCCCAAAGATATACTGTAAAACAAGGGATGCTAGATTCTATATTTTTATTTGTTTGTTAGTCTGTTTGTTTTGGCATAATGTACAAATAATCTCTCATTATATTTGCATTTGCAAATCAGTGATTGAAAACATCAATGAGCACATGGGTGCTTTCAACGCATTCAGGGTTAACAAAACCTGGTGTGTGTGTTTTTCTGCATGTTGGTAACAGTTCTCGTGGACATTCTGTTACTGAGAACCGCTCAAGCCAGAGAGCCCACTTCCTGTCTCTGAGGAGGATACAAAACCTGAGACTGCGTCAGCGTACTAGCTTGAGTGTGTGTGTGTGTGTGGTGTGGGCTGTGTGGGCGGTTAGTACTTTCATCCTGGCCTTGCCAAGTGCCTGAAAAGTTTCCCCGACATATTGTTGCTGTTGCTTCCCCCCCCCCTCGAGCTATAACACAACATCATCAGCATCATGCCGCTCGTGCAGTCTCATCAGCTCATCATTTCGATTCCTCATGGCTTTGGCCACAAGCTGAACGTGGAACTGATCCTGAATCGTTTTCTAGAGAAAACATGACCTCATCAAATAAAAAAGAGCGTAAACAAACTCACTTCTCACAACCACACAAAACAATAAACATGCAGGTCAGGAAATAAATAATACGTGTGGAAAGTTTTACCGATTCAAACACCCTGCACACACACACACACACACACACACACACACACACACACACACACACACACACACAAGCATGGGCAATTTTCCATTTGTTCGATGCTTGTGAAAACATTTGGTTTTACAAACCGAGCAAAGTCTACGTATATCACCTGTTCTAAAAATATCGCCCCCTAACCACATCCAGTTCTCTCCGACTCGCTGATGCGGTTTAGGACGTCGTATGATAAACTCTTATCTTGTAACATGAACACGACTCTGTTTGGACGTTATCGAGGCGGCCATCTCGAATCCCGAGGGCAATTTTTAGTAAAGAAAACACTGAATTGTAAGTCTTACAGCCATGTTAATATACAGTAACTACGATGGCGAGATAGTAGTATTGTTGTTTTATATTTTTCCTAGAGAAATCACAGCTTTAAAGGGGCTATAAGCATTTTTGTTTATTGCTCCTTTAAAGGGGCTGGCTTGAGTAGAAAACTTGCATTGAAACCAACCTTCCGGTGTGTTTTTGTTTAGATTTGGGGTTAATGAAATGGTTTATAAAACTTGTTTGAGATTTAATCATGAGGGGGAAAAATCTTACCTAATGCACTTTTAATTAAAAGGACAATTAGTTGTTGTTAGCTGTATATGAGCATTGGATGACTTTGTTTATGGGATGTTGATTTTTAGAGAAATGATCAGCTATTAATGTTTAAAAAAAAAAAAACTGACCCGAACATGTTCTGGATGAAAATGTTGTTGTTGTTATTATTATTATTAATTTTCATTAATTCGTTCATTAATTATTTTATTAATCTTTTGTATTGCTTTATCCTGTATACCGGGTTGTGGGCAGAGGGTATCCCAGGAGACTTTGGGCACGCGGCAGGGTACACCTGGGACAGGGTGCCAATCCATCGCAGGACACACACACACACGCACATGCACATGCTACGGGCAATTTGGGAATGCCAGTTAGCCTAATCTGCATATCCTCGGACTGAGTACCTGAGAAACCCCAATGCAATAAGCATTTTTTTTTCATTTCTTGTAGGCCAAATAATGGAAAATTATGTAGAATTGACAAAAGTTGTTTTTCTGCATAATTCGAGGCACATAAACAGTAAATTATTCATTCTAATAGCGCTGAGAGATATATAAAGGATACAGAAATGTGTTCATAAGCAGCATCAGTGTCTATCTTTAAAAAGCTGCGAAGAAACATTGTTTTTTTTTCTTTTGGCCCCTCACAAGAACAACCACAGGGTGTACTTCCTGTATTTCTGACATCAGCCTTTGTTCTCACACTCGAGTGCGACTCATGCTGTATGTGTGTGTCCTGCTGACGGTTAACACGGCGCTAATGTGTGTATGAAGATGTGAAAACTAACACTCTCTTTCACTCTGCCTCTGTTTCTCTCTGCAGTCTGTAACTTCATGTCCCACGAGAAGTGTTTGAAGCACGTGCGGACGGTCTGCTCCTGCATGACGCCCACGCTGGTGCGGGTGAGTGAGAGCCCGCCTAAAGTGTAAAAACGCCCACCATCAACCCCACCCCCACCCCCGCCACACCCACTCTGAAATTGCACAAACTCGAACGATGCTTCATTTAAACTTAAACAATAAACCCGTTTTAAAATCAACAAAGGAGTGAGTTTGCACGCTCTCGGTAGATTGAACAGGGTGTTTCACACAGGAGACTCCGTTCATCCAGAAAACTGCAACTCATCAACAATCATCAGGCCTTTATAGGAAATTCATCAGCGGCTTGTAACCAGCCTGAATCTCGTATTTTAGTGAATATTGCCAAGATTGTTACGAAATTTCCACAATAAACAATGATTCAACCCACGTGCTCACTGTCGAGTTGATTTTTAAGACGTTTGAGACGGTAGAACGTCACTGTTTCTTTATAATCCTACAGACGCTCTCTGAATTATTTACACGTTTTCATCTCATGTGGTAAGAGTGAATTATTTGCTTAGTTTGTGTCTAAATAATTACTTACTTTGTTTACTTTGTATATGTATTTATAATAATTAATTGTACATATTTATTATGGAGGATGACGGAGCTCAGTATAAATTTAGCTTTTTTGCTTTTAATTTAATTTGAAGTTAAATGTTAAACTCTTGTATTTGAAGTTAGTTTGGATGGTTTAAATTCTGCGAAAAAACTAATGTTATAAGGAACACACTACAGTTAATTACTCGTTAAACGTAAAAGTTTAAAAAGTTTAATAAAATGTAAAAGTCTATTTTCTGTGTGTTTAGACACCCAACATCATTTGATAGACAAAAAGGATGTTATAAGGCAACAGGATGAATTTTCAATATGATGGTGTAATTTAATAAAACACCTGCTTTCCTATATAATTTAATAGTTTACATTGAAATAATGCAGACTGTTTAAACTAGTAAACACTCCGTGCAGTAATTAACAAAGCTGCACGAAAGCAAAACATGAAAACAAGTGGGCGTTAAACTGGCAGTCTGGATTCCGGTCTCTCGCCCACACACTTAGCCTTTTAATGGGTACCAAGCTGTACTGAGAGCATCGGGATTCTCTCTCTCTCCCTCTCTCTCTCTCTCTCTCTCTCTCTCTCTCCCCGCCATACCTAATCAGAGCAGTGTTGATTGTGGCCTCTTACAGATATGTTCATGATATTGTGTAATGTACAGCCGCTCTTTTAAATACTGGTTAACAACACATGCACACGTGCCCGGACATGTGCACACACATAAACCATGCAATCTAATTTCCATGAGAACCTAAACGAACGCCTCTCACAGCATTCATTTCTTGCATCTTCGCTAGTAACAAATCCCTCGTTTACATTTTTGTTCCATTGATTAGCCGTCTAGATAAGAAACACTGCGAAGTCACGCTAACGCTAAGAGAAGTCCCATTGAGTTGGAGTAAAAATAGAAAGATTGCGCAACCGCATGCCTCAACCACACACCAGTTTTATGTTCTACTTCTCTCGTTAATTATTTATTTTTATTTTTAAAAAAAATTCCCTCCAAAGCTTTGAACGAATTAGGTCTCGAGCAGGAAACAAGGTCACTTCCTGTAGCCTACTGTAGGAAGTCCCGCAGGAGCCGGACAGGAAGTGGTCGCTCTCTGGGCAGGACGAGCTCAAGGACAGCAAGTGTTAGCGCTCCACTGGGAAAGAAGAGCAAAAGTGGCATCTGCCTTTGTGTAGCGACGAGCCTCGATATGCTCCTTGGTGTTCGAATGAACCGCAAGGCCTGTGATGGTTAGGATGGCTTGAGTCTCTTCAGCGTCTCTTCAGCTTGAGTCTCGTCACGTCACGACATCACCAGTCTTTTTTTTTTTTTTGCTCGCTTGCAGGAGTGTTAATTACCTGGAGTGTGTTCGGCACTGACAGTCCGCACCGTCTGGTGCGTATCACATGGCAAGTTGTCGAAATCAGAATCAATCACGGACTCATAAGTGAGTTCACATCTTGTGACCCATTCCGCCTCTCACATGGCACTTGATAGAACAATCACAGCCGAAGGTCAGAGAAGATTCAAAGCTGCTTGTCGTGGCTCTAATAAGACGTCGGCCCGGAGTCATAACCGAGGTCATCTGCCATGCAACAGGCACGGGAATGAGACCGTAATACTGTACACTCCTGCAGCGGCCTCACTGGTGCTTTTCAGTGTTTCAAAATTGATATGTTTTCATCAGATGTGCTATGGAAAACAACACGGTTATGAAAATGAGTGTGTGTGGGGAATTTGTATGTGCTAATTTTCATTCTTTTTTTTTCTTTTTTTTCTCCCCCTCCTCTGCTGTTTGTCTTTCCAGGTTCCTGTAGCGCACTGCTTCGGTCCAGCGGGTCAGAAGAAACGTTTCTGCTGCATCTGCCGTAAAAACCTGGAGGGAACGTCGGCCCTGCGCTGTGAAGGTGAGGAGTTTAACACGCTGTAATCTTTACATCTGATTACCGATTCAATTAATAGGAAGTTTCACAGTAAAAAAAAAATTATATTAATTATTTATCACATGTACCTTAAAGCACACAAGATTTTTTTTCCTGCATATTCCAGCACATAAGGTTGAACCCTCAACCCTCCGATCAGTAACTCAGAACCAGAATGTAGCATTATTATTTAAAAAGCATTCCATCTTTATGCATACAGCTATAAAAAAAAAAACCCTGAATCAACATGTACACACATCTAAATTTTAATTTTGTTTTTTTTAGTATGCAAATCATGTTCACTGTTTGTTTGTCAGCGTGTCTGCTTCCGTTGTCTTATATAGATACTTTCTGTATTCATGCCACTCGTCATACTTGCTCTCTCTCTCTCTCTCTCTCTCTCTCTCTCTCTCTCTCTCTCTTTCTTACTGTTCATTTATCTGCCCAGCGCCTGTTCGATGTAGATGTGCTGTTGCCGTGGTAACACAGGATGGTCTTTTGCAGGGGCCTGATTTCTAAGAACAACATCCAAAAAGGAAAACATTCCCTTCCTCTGTCTCTCTCTGTATTTACATGTCATCCTATCATGTCCTCGGCTTCCACTCTCTGTCTCTCTCTCTCTCTTTTGCTCTTTCACACTATCACACTTTTTTTTTTTTTTTTTACACTCTTGCTTGCCCTGCTCTCAACCATCTTTTTTTTTTTTGTTATGTTTCTTTTGAATAGAACACAAGAGTAGAAAATAATGCTCAGACGGCAACGTCTCCAAAATCTAAAAGTAAAATAGGGAAGTTTAATGATTGTCTGGGGGAAGAAGTTTGATCCTCTGCTCGTGGTGAAACATGAGGGTTCCTGCTTCTTTATTTGTTGTTGTTTTGGTTTATATTCTTCTTTCTCTACACGCAACGTCTGACCCTATGGGGCGGCTATTGTGCTCTGAAGCAAACCTCATAGTCTGTGCTTGTGTGTTTGTGTTTCAGTGTGTGAGCTGCACGTTCACAGCGACTGCGCCCCATTCGTCTGCAGTGACTGTCGTCTCTGTCACCAGGATGGAAGCCAAGACTACGTAAGTGATAAAGCGCACTCTACAACTGTCCTGTTACCAGAAACAGTAACCACCGGTGCCAAAGGTTGCATGTCTGTCCTTAATGAATCATCTGTTAACCATTAATTGATGTTTCTCCTAATCCACTGACCTCTGACCCCACGGCAGGACATGTTCCATCACCACTGGCGGGAGGGCAACATGGCGTCCGGAGCACGCTGCGAGGTGTGCCGGCGTGTCTGCGGTTCCTCCGACGTCCTCGCCGGTTTGCGGTGCGAGTGGTGCGGAGTCACGGTAAGCGCCGACACGGCTCCGCATTCACCCGCCTCCCTTCTTTCTCAGTCCTTTGTGAATCGATTTCTTTCGCTGAAATATTTATTAGAGAATGCGAGTCATCCTTTACCGCCCCTGACGGCAAGCTAACGTTTTATTGATCCACATGCCAATGCGGCTCTGGCCAAATTGAGAAATGGAATACAGAGACTCAACGAATGTTCGAAGAGATGTAGCGGCTGTGCCATGGTAACACATTCCCACACTGAAAATATGCACATGAATATGTACGCGCATTTACTATTACGGCTATACAGAGCATGTTTAAGGTCTCCTTCGGTGTTCTTGAATCTGATTGGTCAGGAGGTATTAGTTACATTAAGTTATTAGTTATATTATTAGTTATATTATAATAATGCGCCTAGCATTATTGGAAGAAGTCACCAGTGTCAGTGGTAAAGCTTCAGAAGAGAGAAGTGTTTGTTTGTTTGTTTGTTTGTTTGTTTGTATTGGTGTACTTGAAAAGGTGAGGGAGCTGCTATATAATAAGTGTTAATAGAAACGTACTTGTTTTTCAGACGTTCCCGACTGTAAATGTAAATATAAATGGATAAAAAATATGACTTGTCCTTTTATACATAAATTTTCTACTTGCTGGCAAAATTACTTATTTTCTCTGTAATGCAGATTGTTGTTAGAAAATGAGAATTTAACATTTTTTTTTATTATATCTTATAATTTTTCATATTTAATCTTTTTTTTTTTTTTACTTTCTGGTAGCGTGTTAATAAAATAAAATAACACAACCTCAACCAGCACTATGAGCAAGGTTGTTAACTGAAGTAATTGTACAGTAGCTGTAGTGCTTATATACCTAAAATAAAGTCTCCTGCTGTTTCTCGCTGCAAGACATTCATTCAGAGGCAGCCGGCATTTCAGATTCCACATGAAAAGATCGATAAAACCTCAATGCAGCCGGGATATCTCATTCAGTTCTCACTGCATAATCACACAAAACTATTTTATCAACCTACATAATGAGTTTCTCTTTCATTCTGATGCGTTCAATAATCATTTTGTCATAAAGGAGTTTTCCAGATGAGGTTGTGAAGTGAATGTTCGGTCTATCGTGCGAGTTGAACGTGTGAATGTTTGGCTTATTTAATGTTTTATCCGATGGGTGGTGATAAAACCCGGAGCAAATCCTCACATGCTCCTTTACATGGATGACGGAGCATTATCTCACTCACTCACTCACACACTCACTCACAGGCTTATTCTGATGTCTACCAAAATGTTCTAATGGACATGGAGCTCTACATGAATGCATTCTCCAGCACCACAGCTTGTTTATTTTTGAGTGGGAACGGAGCTGGTCTACTTCTACAAAGGGACCTCAGAGGAAATGGCCACTTGTATACTCAATGTAGCATTTAAACGTTCTCAGAGATTTTTAATATATAACAAGGATGTGTTCATAGAAAATGGTGAGTTTTTAGAAAAGGCAGTTTCAGGTTTACTTATTTATTTAGTTGTTTATTAATTTTAATCATTTTACACTAAATGATCTGTTACTATTCTATACAAAATGTGGTTTGGCGTCTCTGATAGCCTGCAGGCAATACAAGCACACGGCACTGCATTTTTAATCATGTCTTTATTTGTGTTCTCATTTCCTGTTTTTTTTTTTTTGAATTATTATTACCTACAGTATGCTGTAGACAGTATTAGCTGTATTTTTTTGTGCTTTCTTTCCTTAGAATTGTTTCAGGGTTTTTTTTTTCCTTCCCCCTATTATTGCTGGTGGTTTTTATTTCAGACAGCACAAAACATATTGCATAAATCCCAAGTAGTCGACTCAGTTTCACTATCCGTTGTGTGTGTGTGTCTCTGTGTGTGTTTGCAGGCGCACGCCTCGTGTAATATAGTGATCTCTCAGGAGTGCGGCCTGGGTCGGCTTCGCAACATGATCCTGCATCCCAGCTGTGTTCGCGTCTGTTCGCGCAACTTCAGCAAGATGCACTGCTACCGCGTCTCAGAGCCCCCGCAGCAGTGCGAACTGGGTAATCAACCAGCCGAGAGGACGTTCATTAGACATTCGTGAGACGTTAATGGAGGCACAGTGGTTAGATGCGCGTTTATGATCCCACGAGCTAGTTGAGTCATGGTTCCTCAGGGTCGTCACAGGTACAGCTTAGTCACCTGTAATTCGGCTGTTATGAGCCATTATGAGTTCTTATCTCACAGCTGCACTTGTTTTAAAAAAAAAAAAAAATCTTACATTTGCTTCAATCTTCGGCCCAAGCGCTATGACATCAGCCTTAGGGACTATCTGGGTCTTAACATGCTCAAAAACAATGCTATCATTAGGATGCCTGAGAGTCTGGGCCCCGGGCGTGGCACGTGTCCCTCAAAAGTGATTTTGCTCAACAGCTTTCACAGTCAGTTATTTTGGGTTGTTTGCAAAGGGCACCCAATGGAATTTGACACGCTCTTCCTAGGAAATTTATACGATCACGATCAAACCGGGTCTGTGTGATCTCGAGACATAGATCTTGAGGTTGCCAAAGTTTTTAATTCTCAAATCGATCAACCTTGACTATGCCTTAAACTTGTGCCCAAAAGTGGTTAATAAGTTTCTGTGGGACGTCACATTCAGTGACATCGTAGTGTGGATGCTTTTTCCCAGCATCAGGGGCTTTTTAAAGGTCTAGACATAAAATTCCTCCCCTCATCATTACTTGTAACTATACAGTACAGTATATATATATATTTTTTTGTTGTTGTTGCCCTAATCATTTAGATGACTATAGTCTGTTATTATATTATAATGTTATAACGTGTTGTTATAAATATTAGATAACTATTCCTTGACTCCTGAATTGTATGTTTGTTTGTTTTTTCATCTCTGTAGATAATCAAGACGACTCCGATGTTCAAAACCCAGTCGCCTCGAAGGATAGTCAGTCCTCAGGCTCATCGGAAACCGGTAAAGAGTTTTAAAGTGTACACAGTTAGAGTAAAGGTAATTCGGCTTCCTCACACCACCCTGTTATTGATTTTGTTCCTGTAAAAGAAAACACACACCCAAGTGTTGCTCTCCGTACGTATTTGCTGTGCTGTTTACTTGACTCTCAAGTCATGATTACATCATCAGGACACCATAGGAGATGTCAACATTTGTCATGAGTTGATCATTTTCCAGTGTCCCCCGCTGTGTGTGTCATTTATACTATTTTCACTATCGTGAAATTCTTTATCTTTGTATGATTTAGATTTTTTTTCCATATCAACCCTGAGTGGAAAATTTGAGTTAATGTGTTATGACAAAAAAAAAAAAAAAAACTTTTTTCGTCCTGTTTTAGGGAAGCAGACTCTAAGAGTGTTCGATGGGGATGACGGAGTGAAGCGTAATCATTTCCGGCTGGTGTCTATTCCTAGAATCATCAAAAACGAGGAAGTAGTGGTGAGAATTTAACTTGTTTTTTTTTTGTTTTACTTTTTTTTCCCCCCTCTTCCTGGATTGGTTTTAAAGACTCCATGTTAAAGTTGTATAGCATAGAAATAATAGGCTTGAAAAAAATTGCTTCTAATAAAATAACGGTATATTAAACTGTCTGATATGTAATTCTAAAACTAATAATAATAATAATAAAAATAACATTGTACTTCTTGGTGAGCAGGAAGCAGCTCTCAGGGCGTTCTACATCCCGGACGACGCTCGGGATTACGAGCTCCAGAATTGCACCCACCCAGACCTGCTAACCGATGACATCATCAATCGCAACGGCGTGCCCGACAACAAGGCCGCCTTCAAGGACTGCCCTGCGGAGGTGTGTCTTCTCCGAGCCAAGCCCAAAGACACAGATGTGCTGAAGATCTACGCTGGTTGGCTCAAGTGAGTGCTCATTTAAACAGGAAACACACCGGCAGGAGCAGAGAGTTGCTGAATTCACATTTACATTTATGTATTTGCGAACAATTTGTGTTAAACCCTGCGTTATAGAAACGACATCATTCTTATCCTTATATAGTGGAACCTCGGATTGTGAGTGTTCCGCAAAACGAGCAAAATTCTTTAATAAATTTTGACTTGAGAAATGAGCAGGTCTTAGTTTACGAATATCGAGTATCATGTAGCACGCATGCACTTCTTGTTTTGACGGCGAGTGTCACGTGATCACAACTGAATCAATAGTTTTTCTCTCTCGCGCATGGCAGAATTGTGGGTAATCGTCTCCCCTGCTCAGTCTTAGTGCGGGTCTCTTACTGGTATAATCAACATCTGTGCAAATGTGTATTGTTTATTATAAAGTATGATAAAGTGTGTGTGTGTGTGTGTGTGTATACACGCTTCGTTAAACAGCATGCTCCTCCCCATCTCCTCTCGCCTTCACACAAACACACACATACGGAAATACAGCTCTGTCGCAATTCTTTTTCATAGGTAAAGTGCAGGTTAATTTGTTTAATTTTTACTTTACAGCAGTGATTCTGTTAGTGTGCGCTCACTCGAGTGTCATTAGCGATGTTCCTTGTTAATTTTCTAGATACAACAGTGTTTCCGTTAATGTGTTTGTGTGTGAAACTCAAATAAGAGAGGAGGAAGGGATGGTGTGTAAGATCAGGCTCGTTCTTCCTCTCCTTTTTAGCTTCACACACAAACACACACACACACAGTGCGTGCGCACACAAACGGAAACACTTATCTGTCGGGATTTATTTTAACTTTTTTTTAAAGGGAAAGTGCAGGTTAATTTGTTTTATTTTTGGGCTGCAGAACGAATAATTTGAGTTTCCATAATTTTGCTTTGATTTACGTGAGTTTTGATATATGAACAAATACGCTCATATTTCATACTTTTTGTAAAAATCCAGAATTATTCAGATTTTTGACTGGTACTTTTTGTTTGCTTTATGTAGTTTATTTTGAAAGGGTTAAAAATAAGAATAAATATACAAATAATATTAATTCTCAATGTGGTGTAACCATATAAAATTGCACCACATTATTATACGTTCTTAAAAGAAAGTGCTGCTCACATAAAAATTGAAGTCGCAATATGAGACTGTGCAATTATTTCATCACACAAGGCTGCGATTTTATTACAGGAACACACCTGGAATTTATGAAGTTTTTCAATTTATTGAAAAACCTTTTATTTACTTATTAATTTGTTTATTTATTGTTTTAAATAATTTTGAGAAGATTAATAAGTGTTAGCTCAGAGAAATATGTGTCCATGCACAATAGTACATTTAATATATTTTTTTTTCCTTTTCTTTTTTTTTTAATCAAATTATTGTGTAGCCCTTTTATATATATATATATATATATATATATATATATATATATATATATATATGTTATATATTTATATGTGTGTGTGTGTGTGTGTGTGTGAATCCTCAGGGTCGGTGTTGCCTACATAAGTATCACTGTTGGGAAAAGCAGAACAGTAGAATCTATCATTAAGGAAGTGCTCGTCCAGCTTGGCCAACAGGTATAACCTTCATGTCTAGTTTTGTTAACGACACACACTTACACATCACACTGTAAAACTGTAACTCAGGACCACCTGAAGTTTTAAGCCAGTCCTGACCTGTTAAGAGAAGTAAACAGTTTTTTTTTTTTTTTTTTTGTGGCTTCACATGACGCGCATTAGGTCAGTGTAATATGCACTAAATAGAAGTTTTATATACGTCATACTATATAGAAGTGGAGACCTTGAAGTTGTGGTGTTGTTTATTTCTATTTATAATATTGAGCAGAAAATGATGTCACTATAACATGGTACACATCACCCAGAGAACTCCTGCTAAATAAACAGCGTTGTGTTTCCAGGAACGTATCAAAGAAATCACGTCACCCAATTACAGCGTGATGATTTCTTGTGTGGACGTTCATGTTGTTTCATAATTAAGGAACAATAAACCTTTCTGCAGCATGCTGTTATGGGAACAATTATGACACGGACCTCTCTCTGTAAATGTTGAACAAACGTCTCCTTACGGAAAACGTCAAGATCATGTGTTTTCCTTTTGTTCCATAACAGTGCATGTTTTCAGTTCTTTAATTATCAAGCGAAACTTTACGCTACACACAGATAACAAACCTACCTGGCCCTTTTAACTTTCAATCAAGCGCTTATCTGGCAGAGTCTCATTTTGACTTTTTAATTTTTTTTTTAACTCTTCTTTGCAGAATTGTTTTAATTCAGCCACATCGGAGGGTTTACGAGCTTGAGCGGACTGTTCAAATTTTTTTTGTAAGCCATTCAGAGGTGGATTTGCTGGTGTGTTTTAGATCATTGTCCTGCTGCATTACTCGAGTGCGCTCGAGCTTGAGGTCATGAACTGCTGATAGTCAGCTGTTCCCCTTCAGGATTTTCTTGTAGAGCAATCACGGAATTCATCACAGGTTCCATCAATTATGGAATAAGTCATCCAGGTCATGAAGCCGACCATCACACTAGCACTACCGTGTTCAACCTTTGTCTCATCAGTCCGTGGAATATTTGCCCAAAAGCCCTGTGAATAATCGAGACGTTCTTTTGGCAAATGTGAGACGAGCCTTTTGGGTTCTTTTTTTCCGGCAGTGGCTTTCGCTTTTGAACTCTCTTATTAATGCCCAGACTCCTATCATCCGGAGATCGCTAGTTCGAATCCCGGGTGATGCTGGAACCTCTCGCAGCCGGAGGTCTAGAGAGAGCTGATTGGCCGAGCTCTCTCAGAGGGGAGGGATGAGAGGTACTTAGTGCTCCCACATTAATCACGGCTCTACAGCCAGTCAGGGTCGTCTGTGAGCTCGCGGAACGGAGGGAGCGGATAGCGCTGTCCTCGAGTGTGTTACGCCGCCCACAACGGTGCGCAAGCGAGCAGTTCGAAAAGATGCGGTCGGAGGAAACATGTGATAGTCTTCGGCTGAGTGGTAGTAGTAGCCTTAATGTGGGAGCCCCCTAGTGACGGGGAGGAATTGGACACGACTAAATTAGGGAGAAAATCGGGGAAAAATCCCCCCCAAAAAAATTTATGCCCAGACTCTTTCTGATTGTTGAGTCATGAGCACTGGCTTTAACTTTAACTAGGAAAGTAGTTGTTGTTCTGTTTTTTTTATTATTTAAAATTTTTTTTATATATAGGCTACTGGGTGAGACGTCGTTGGAAAGGTTCACTTATTAACAGGGGGCAAGAAAATTTTGACAATTTTTTTCCACTTTAATTAATGACATCCTTATTTTACAAAAAATGCATTTTGTTTTCATATTTACTTGGGTTATCTTTGTGTAATATTCAAATTTGTTTGATAATCTCACTCATTTAAGTGTGAAAATATTTTTCGTTCCTGATTAAAAAAAAAAAAAAGAAAATTGTATTTGCATTTACCCGCCCTCATACTGTGTGCACATTTGTGCGCATCACCAATATGCCAGTGGTAGACTTCAAATATGGCTTGTGGTTGGAAACAAGAACACGTAGCCGTGTAAACAGACTTGTTGGTAAAAAATATATAGAAAAACAAAAGTACCACATGACATCCTCTTGTGTGATTTGTACATTCTGTGCACGTAAGGTAATAAATCATGACACAGATTTAGGACGGTGGTCTTTCTGTACATCATGAGTATGTTGTTGTGTGCGTGCATGCGTGTGTGTGTGTTTCAGAATGAAAACCCAGACAATTTTAACCTCATGGAGGTTTTCATGGGCGGCAAACATGGTAAGATTGAGCATCCTGTTTATTGTTGGGGGCAATGCATTATGGGATTAGCTATGAAAGTGTTTTTTGTTTGTGTATGAGGTCTTTCTGTTTGTGGTTTTCCTGCAGTGCAGAAACAGGTTCTTGGTGGACAGGAGCTGTTAATGGACAAGCTGCAGGAGATCAGAAAGGTGCCCTGGGCTTCAACTTTATCAGATTAACTGATTGACGAATGCAATGCAGAGCGATTTGTTTGTTTTGTGAAGTTCTTGATACAGGTGTGTGTGTGTGTTTGTTTTAGACATCTCTGAGGCAGATGAACCAGACACGCTTTTACATCGTAGAGAACAGGAACCGGGTGGTCCAGGTGAACCTGCTGATCGGAGGACTTCCTGTGCAGCTCAGCACAGAGGAGTACACGGAGCTGCTTCAGGAACACCTCGCGATCAAGAGTCAGTCTAACACACTTGTTTACTCTCTAATCTGTTTTTTTTTTCCGTTTTCACATCATTCTTAAAGTCAATGAACAAAAGACATCTCGTTCTCCTTTTCTTTCTTTTTTCTCTGCAGGTCACTTGGTCACAGTCGCTCACGTTTACCAAGCACAGGGTGAGGAACTTGTCACCGTAGCAACATTTCTATGGCAACCTGGCTTACATCCAGGCTCTGGGAATGGTGGAAGAGAGGATAATCGATGTGTGTGTGTGTGTCACTGAGTGTGAAAAATGCCTCTGTTCTTTAACACTGCCACAGAATGCGGCTATTGTTTGAAATCAGACTTCTCGACTCCATTAAATCCTACTGATCATGCTGTGTGTATGTGCTCTGATTGCTAAAGTCAGTCCTACACACAGATTTTTGCACAATGAAACACGAAGAGAAGCTTGGCAGCTACCCTCAGACTCCCCTGCGCCATCACACACTATTGCATGAAGTAACCTGAAATGATGGCTTAACTTGACTTCAGATAACCTCACTTCTTGTCGCCAAACTCGAGAATGTCTTAAACAGCAGAACATATATGATCTCTTCTATAAGATGTGACTGTGTAGTGTTTGTGCAGTAAACCGTGTGGGTAGGTTTTATAATTGCGGGTGTGTGTGTTTTGTCAGGAGCACTGGCTTTGCAGATCACTTGTTTCTCTGAAGCTGAACGAATCTACATGCTGGCCAAAGACACCAGTATTAACGGCAAGCAGCTCACTTGTCTCGTCATACCTAGGATCATGGTAGGCTCCTCTCTCTCTCTCTTTGTCTCTCTCTATTTCTCTCTATTTCTCTCTTTTTTTCTCTTTTTTTCTCTGTCACCGTCTCTCAAGATTCAAAGGTGATTAATTGGCATGACAAGTATTTATATTCGTATTGCTAAAGCTTTCAAATAAGTCACAAGAAAAGAACAGGAGTATATAGTAAAATAAAACAAAAACAGAATACAGTGGAACCTTGGATTACGAGCATAATTCGTTCCGGAAGTGGACTCGTGTTCCAAAACACTCGTAAACTAAATCATCATTTCCCATAAGAAATAATGAAAACTCAAATTATTCGTCCCACAGCCCCAAAAAATAAATACATAAAAATAATTCATACAATCTATAAAATGAAAAGAAAAAAAAATTAATCTGCACTTTACCTTTAAAAAAAAAGTACAAATAAATCTTGACAGATAAGAGTTTCCGTTGGTGCATGCAGGCGCCGTCTGTGTGTGTGTGTGTGTGTTTGTGTGTGTGTGTGTGCGCATCACGCATGCAACTCTTTTATTTTGACACCGAGATTTCTTTTTTTCCTGTTAAAACGCTTCCGTTTTGTGTGTTTCCATTGTGTGTGTGTGTGTGTGTGTGTGTGTGTGTGTGTGTGGAATTAGCCCTTTCCCTCGCCTCGTTTTACACAGTAACACTCCTCCTCCCTCTCCCCACCTCGCTTTTTAAGTTTCCAACAAGCGCACACACACACACACACAACGGAAACTGGCATGAGCGCATATTAACGGAGAAAAGGTGAGAGAGTGACGCTCGGTGTCAAAATAAGAGTCGCATGCGTGATACATGATACTCGGCGCTTGTAAACTAATTCTTGCTCGGTTTAGGATTAAAAATGTATTAAAAATCTTTGCTCGGTTTGCGGAACACTCGTAACTCGCAATCCAAGGTTCCACTGTAGAATAGAAAGAGTAATGATAAATAAATGTATATAAAATAAAAGAGTACAGACATTCAGTCAGAGATAAAGTGAATCTCGTGAACTTTAAAAAAAAAAAGAAGAAAAAAAAGGAAAACATATACAAATACACACACATAATAATAATAATAATAACAACAGTGATCAGTGTGTATTTATTTGTGTGTGTGTGTGTTATACGGTGTGGTGTGATCACTCGCTGCCCCTCACATGTATTTTCACATGTAATTTTTCTAATCACTCTCTCGCTCTCGCTCTCTCTCTCTCTCTCTCTCTCTCTCTCTCTCTCTCTCTCTCTATCTATCTATCTATCTCTGTCTGTCTCTGTCCCCTCACTGACTGAGCGAAATTGGCCAGTGATCTCTAGTGGAGTTATATTGGCTTTTTTTTTTGTCTGTGTGTGTGTTCCCAAAGAAAAGCAAGCTAGCCAGAGATTCCTGCCCTTTGCTGGTGTTTGTTAACCCTAAGAGCGGAGGCCTGAAAGGCAGAGAGATCCTTTACGGCTTCCGGAAACTTCTCAACCCTCATCAGGTGTTCGAGCTGACCAGCGGAGGGCCGTTGCCCGGGTAATAAACCTCTGGACCTTTATTTATTTATTTATTTTATTATTATAAATGACCTCTCTGTGTTGATAATTTCTTGCTCTCTGCTGTTCGTGATCAGACTGCACACGTTCCGTGAGATCCCCCACTTCCGCATGCTGGTGTGTGGAGGAGACGGGACAGTGGGGTGGGTCCTGGGTGTCCTGGAGACCATCAGACACAAACTAGCCTGTCCTGAGCCTGCCATTAGCATCGTCCCTCTGGGAACAGGTACACACTGACTGTGGATGAATCGTGTGTGAATATATACTGTAGACAGGATGACCATATGAGCAAATCCATCTGTGAATGTAATGCTATGCGTGTGTGTGTTTAGGTAACGATCTGGCACGTGTTCTGCGCTGGGGGGCTGGTTACAGCGGTGAGGACCCCTATAGCGTCCTGGTCTCAGTGGACGAAGCAGAAGAGGTGGAGATGGACCGCTGGACCATCCTGTTTGACGCTCAGGAAATGGCCGAGGACGGAAAACAGAACGGCTTCCTGGAGCCTCCAAAGGTGTCGCATTACAGCTCAGACTTTAATTTTATTTTATCGGATAAAGATTCCTGCAAGCATGTTTGTCGGACAACGATGATGACGAGTGTATGCGTGTGTGTGTGTCGTAGATAGTCCAGATGAATAATTACTTTGGCTTAGGGATCGATGCAGAACTCAGCTTGGATTTCCATCATGCTCGAGAAGAAGAGCCAGGAAAATTCAACAGCAGGTCAGGATACTCTGCACCTGCATCAGAAAATGATGATGATGATGATGATGCTGTTAGTTTATTCATAAAATGTCTAAGCTGGTGTTTGATAAATTAACATTGCTTTAACGTTGTGTTTTGTAGTTTTGTACAATGGGCTCAATAGGACGGTTGAAAGAAAAAAAAAATCATTAGGGAGAGAAAAAAAAAAGAAACCATGCAGTCAAGGCTCTAAGTGCTGCACTTCTATATCAAATAAATGAAGCTGTTTGTTTTTGTTGTTAGCCAGCATGAACGCATGCTTAATTCTCGTTCCTTTACACCACTCAGAGAGTCATGCTTATCAGAGCTTACAATCTTTATCTTTGTTTGTCATTCCAGTTTAGTATATTTATCATTCCAGAGGCAGATCTCACCCCCAGGGCAAACACATCGAGCAGGAGTGGCAGCTGTCGGCGTATATAAAATACACTACAATAGGCTCCCTGCCAGATCCACAGCATAAAACTACACCCCATACCCCCTGCTATCACCATATAACAGTGCTGATGATGATGATGATAATATGTAATAAAGCACTTCTGTACCAGAGAGTCTCTTATCACGGGCTAAGCCTGTTATTGTGGCTTATTTTGTACCGGGTGTGTACAAGCTGCCCAGGCAAAGCATCACCAGGGAGTCAGTGATTAGCGCCCTCTGGTGTTAGAAAAATGTATATACTTACTAATGTGTTCAGTGTTTATATAATAGAATATTTAAAGACATATTTATCTTCGTGGTATGTTATACATATTGGGTGTATCGTGGGTCATGTGTCTCGCTCATTCAGTGGCCCACTCTCTTCATTTTGCAGATTTCATAATAAGGGCGTGTATGTGAAAGTCGGCCTGCAGAAACTGAGTCACACACGAAACCTTCACAGGGACCTGAAACTGCAGGTGGACAAGCAGGACATAGAACTGCCGAGTATAGAGGGGCTGATTTTCCTCAACATTCCCAGGTTTCTACATAAACAAAACGCACACACTTTTGGATTAATATGATTAATAAGCACTTAGTTGTGATGAAAGTGTGAATTAATTCCTTTTTATGATTATTGCTGTTGAAGTAATATTGGCATGTGTCTCTGATTATTGTGTGTGTGTGTGTTTGTCTAGCTGGGGCTCTGGTGCTGATCTCTGGGGTTCGGACAGCGATGCACGCTTCGACAAGCCCAGGATAGATGACGGCATGTTGGAGGTAGTGGGAGTGACTGGGGTGGTACACATGGTGAGTTTGTTCTTTCCTTCTTTCTTTCTCTCCCTTATTCGTACGGAGGGACAAAATAAACTAACGTGTTAATATCTGACTTTGTACCCAACCCAAAGGAACTTCTGCGTATAAGCCCCCATCTAAAAAAAAAATTGTGCACCTGACTTAAGTGTGTTTGTGATGTAGTGTATTTTTCTCTAATAGTTCTTTCCAAATCAGTCTGAACTTAAAGCTGAACGTGAAATGGGTCCGCTCCTGTCTTTCAGGGTCAGGTCCAAAGCGGGCTCCGCTCAGGGATCCGGCTGGCTCAGGGCAGCTACATCCGCATCACCGTGACGAAACCCATCCCGGTGCAGGTGGACGGCGAGCCGTGGATCCAGGTCCCGGGACATATCATCATCTCCGCAGCAGGACCCAAGGTACAAGATCCATCTTTAACCGATTCGATTATTTCAGTCTTTAATCACATCTGTTTCAATACAAGACAGCAGTCCTAGTGATCTAGTTTACAGAAATAGACGTTCTTCTTTTTCTTCTTTTTTTTTTTAGGTGCACATGTTGAAGAAATCAAAGACCAAGCAGAAGAAGCAATCTGGCAGTCTGAAGGAGGGAAGGTCTGAGAGCCCGGCGATGGGAGAGGGGGCAAACTGACAGAAAAGCCCAAACACTCTCACGCACACGCACACGCACACACTCGATCTCTTTCTTTCAGAAATCTGCACAGTGCCTCCATTCAGTACCAAGTCTGCATCCACCACCACATGGAGTGGAGTAACAATCAAATTCACTGGATTAGAAAAGACAAAAATTAATTAATTAATTAATAATAATTTTATAACCCAGTTTGTTTATTAGTGGTTTTAGGAAATTGAGAAAGCTGTATCCTGTTTTTCTTTGTTTGTTTTTTTGTTTTTTCACCCCTGCATTTTGTCGGTCCTACAATTTCAGTAAATATCACTGTAGCGATCTCTGCCAGATTTAACGAATAGTAGATTTAACAATAAACTTAGGTTTACTATTTATTTAAAAAAATACTATTAGACCAGACACATAGAACAGACTGGACTTATGAAGCTAATGTAAGTAGTATCATTAATTTATTCAGTTTACAATTTAAATTTTATTTTGAAAGCACTCAAAGACAGCATGAAACTTATGATCTTAATCTTTCACTTGTCTGGGTGATGAAACTAAATTCTAAAACTATTATACTATTTATTGTAGCAAGTGAAAGTGCACTTGTGCCAAGCAACATGGCCACCGATAAGCATTAATTCTGCACCTACTGTTGCATTTCAATCAAAGAAACATCTCAGAACAATCTCAGACAATCATCTTGCACTCCTGTTCCTATTCCTGTAGCATCTGCTGACTGACCACAATGTACTCGACATTCCAATCCGTTTTACCGTTAATGCTGTATTCCTTTTCTGAATCATCTATTTACCTTTATCATCTACACCTTTTGAATGATCTATTTTGCCGTAATCGATCTAACTCGTAGTTACCGCCTGCCAGTTTTCAGACGTTCTCGGAGCTGTAAATGCGCTTTCGAGTTCCTCACGCTCACATGAAATCAGAGTATTTGTTTGTTTTTTTTTCTTACACGACAAACACCAGCCAATTCGATCCAGATCAGCGTACGAGCGCTTAAATGTACGCGAAGACTCCTGATTGGCTGCTGATAGTCATGTGGTAATATCAAGTCTGAACATTTCTCGTCGTCTTACGAGCATGAATTGTTTGTGTGTGTGTGTATAGACGATCTCTTGTACTAGAGTAACTTTTACAGGTTCTAATATTCTAGACAAATGTTTGCAAAGTTTGTAAACGTGCCCTACTGTAAACTTGTACATACTTATCTTGGTGTAAGCATAATGCTTTATTGTGTAATAATATACTGGATATATTCAGTGTATATACTGTAGGTTTTATATATATATATATATATATATATATATATATATATATATATATATATATATATATATTGAATATATTCATGAGTACTTACAGAATGTCGTACTGTATAGACGTACTTGATGTACAGTGACTGGTCAAGTCCTGTTCCGGTATACAATATTCTAAACCAAGCGTCGTAGCACTATACACACACCGAAACGAGCGGATACCACTACCGCCTCACTAAAGCAGTGCTTGCTCTACATCTACCTCTGCTTCTGCTCTTGGTTCGCCACTTTCACCTTGCATACGTGTCAAAGATGCTGTGCCTTTGTTTTGTTTTTGTTTTTAGTAGAATTGGGCATGTTCTCAATGCCAAATGACTGATCAATACTGAGTTATTATAGCATGAAGCTTTTTAGGGGAAGTACAGTACATGTATTCCTATATTTCATTTGTGCAAATAGATCTCCACTTTGATCAGATCTCATTTAAGTGTTGCTTAAATGTATATCGTAGTCATTCGGACGGGAGGGGAATTGAATCATATCCGTATCATTCTTCATTACAAACATTTACATGTGCAGCATATAAAATCTAGCTCTTCAAATACACATTGGAATGTATGAAAAAGAAGCAAAATCATATTGCACTACTATAAACATAGACCATATTTGCTTATATTCTGAGACTTGTAATAAGTAAGGCTCTTAGCTTCACATGACTATAGTGATTATAACTTAAATATACAATATATATTTTCTCTACGTTATCACAATGATTCACGAATAATCCTAATCTGGTCACATTATTCATGTGGGCTGTGATGTCAATACCTCTTAAACGTGTATCCTGTGTAGTTGACACACTTCTGTCTAATCTACAAAATCGATAATGTTGTTGAATGTATCCGATACATCAAAAAATACATCAGCCGATTGGTTGCAAATGATCCAAGTCTTTTCCGTCCGACAAAATCAAAGTCGGTTCTGTTCCCCAAATCGGATCATTGCATCCCTAGCTACAACCAGCATTACATAGAGTCCGTATTCAATGACAAAAGCACCAGTCCTGTCTGGTATCGTGGTGGTTGATGGTTGTGCGCTATTAGACACTTTGTGGCGTTGTCCATGTGCTGCTCTTCCTCTTTATCCAGACTGCTCTGAGTTAATTTGAAAAAAAAAATTATGATGATAATAATCATGATGTTCGTTGTAGAAATGTTCTGAATGGTTATATTTAATACTTGATAATTATTGTATTATAATGTACGTCTGTGTGTGTATATATATATATAACTAATTCCCCATGTAGTGCCTCATCCCCATCTAAGTGCTTTTAGAAACTCTGCAGTATTGAAGTACTGTGTGTGTCACCAGGCCCTTTGACCTTTTTACACTGATCTTGGTATCTTACATAGGATTTTGAACATTTCTGATGTAAAAAAAAAAAACATATCAAAGTTGTTAGATGTGAAAGAATTATTAGGTGGAGCAACATTATAGCCATGGACCGTATGACCTTTTTTTATTGCCAGGTCTAAACAGCTATAATTTGGGCATTGCTGTGTTTTAAGCACTTTAAAATATTGCTGAATTAAATTGCACATCCTGCCATTGTGTACAGCTATAAAAACTTTTAAAGGTTGTATACTGTAAGTTGGAGCTATAAAGTAGGATTCCAAGAATGGCTCCTGTAGAAAAATCTCATTCCAAAGGACATCTGTTCACGACTTATAGGGTTGCTGCCCAAATGCTCGAGAAATGCTCAAAATCCTATGCAGTATACGTTTTTAAAAGAAAATTTTAAATATGGTCTAAAATCAGTTTTAAAAGGCTAAAGATTTTAAAAGAATTAAAGAACAGTGTTCCTGCCGCGCAAGCTGTTCGGCTGTCTCAGTGTATGTTTGGTATCGTCAAAGAATTGTGGTGTGTTAGATCTTTTTAGAGCTTCTGTGCCTCCACATGACTACACTCGTTCGGTTACGCGCCTGCCCTCGTAACATCTCATGTGATCTAACAAGTTTTGTACTGATACAAAATCGAAGGTTAACGTTCTTAAGAGCTATAGTATACAGTAGATGTATATTTTTTTGAAGAGAAATGTTGATTTTAGCTGCCAAGAATATTGCACTGAGCATATTGTTGTACAATATTCTGTGTCAAATGAATGTCAAATAATTATAAATGTATAGATAGATACATCAGTTGTGTAACACAAGAATACAGAAAGAAAATATAAATTTTGACTTTTTTGATACAACACTGGCTGATTTTGTCTTTTTTTTAATGTGTACCTTTGTGTGAAATTCTATGAAGTTGAGATTAATGTTTAAAGTATTGTTTATTTTCCTATTACCTAAGTACCTGTGGATGTGCTTCTTTGCTCATTGGCTGTCAGTATGGACCAAAATACTGTTTAGAAAATCTCCTTCTCAGCTCCTGGTTTTAATATCCTGATAAACTGACTGGCTAACTGGTTATCCGCTTCCCCTGACTGGTTAATTCTAATGGCAAATTCTCCAAGTTGGCTATTAGTATTGACTTATTTCAGCTCATTGACTAATGGAAGTGACTGACCCCCCCCCCCCAAATTGGCTGCAGGAAGCCATGAATTTCCCCTGCAATAGGTGTATCCTCTTCAAATGATGTTGCCTGATCTCCTACATTTGACTAATGAAATTAACTGATCGCTTTCACTGAAATATTGAATCAGCTGATCCCCTCATTGGCTGATGGAATTGATAGCCACTGATCAAGCTAATTGGTTGTTGGTATTGACTTACTGGTATTGAGTAACGGTTGCAGCATTGATTGACTGCGCCCACCCCACCCTCCAATCCCCCAGTCCCTGGCTATAAAGGGTTTATTAGATCTGGTATTTCCCAGCTGCTCTGGTTTTCCGCTTGGATTTACAGATCTCTGTCATTGGTGTAGAATTTCTGGTGTTATTCAATCCACTCTGATTGGATGCTCATGCTTACTGACATTTTTTTTTCTCACTTTATTGCACACTGTTTTTAAAATAGTGCTTTATTTTCTTAAAAAAAGAATTAAATATATAAAATAACAATGCTTTGGGAAGCCAGTTATTCTAAGGATTGAATCCTTCACGGAATATACTGACACTACACCCAGCTGCGTGAAATAGTTTAAATGAGAAAACGATATATATAAATATTTTTAAAAAATGTTGATTAGACAAGAAATTTTACTATTGATTAAAACAATATACAAAAAATATTATAATAATAATAATCCTTTGCTTTGAATTTTTTGATCATTAAAAATATGTTCACGCTGAGAAATCTAGTTGCTGTACAACAGTGTTAGTTCATGATCAGTCCTAGTGTATTGTTACAATCAATATTGCTTTTTGTGTTTTTTTTTTTTTAAGGAATAAGGCACTTAGTGTTGTAGAGTCAAAAGGTCAGCCCAGGTTAATGTTTCCAGCGAACATGGTGATGAGGAGGATGATGGCGAACCCGCTGAGAAGCCCAGCGTTCTGAATGAAGAAGATCACCCAGTTGGTCTTGCCACTCTGCTGCTGCTCCTTAGCAATGGCGTTCATCTCGGGGAACTGAGAGAGAAAGTGAGACAGAAATATTACACATCTGCGTTGAGTACAGATTTGAGCTTTGCCTGTACACAGCATTAAAATTCATAGACTGAAGATAAATTCTGAGTTCATTATATCATGTATGCTGGAGATGGAACAGCAGGGGTGTATTAAATATCTTAGTGCTGATCTGAGAACAGTTTCTTCTTTTCACTTCACAGGGATTATGACCATATGGGTGAAAAAGAACATTGATTCAGGAACGGCACACTTAATACTACGTACATGTACGCAGCTTTAGATAAGAACAAGCTGAGCATGCATTTATTTTATTATTATTTTTTATTTGGGGCATAAACTGGCTGACTGTAACTGTTCCCCTGAACTTGGACATGAGCCTGACTGTAATATCTTATCTCTGGATTATTACTGCATCCTGTTCGGGTGTAAATGGAGGAAACAATAAGGAGAAGGAGATCGTAAACGCTTGTATACTGTATGTGTGAAGTATCAAATACAACCGTGTGCTCTGATGACCCAACAAGCCATGCTACGCAATACACTAGGAAAACATTCAGTAAGCAGAATAAACAAATCAGACTGAGACAGAGATTTGAACAGTGTTGTTATGTTACAAGATGTTCTAGTCTGCTTATGCAAGCATTCTTGTCTATGGCGAGGAAAAACGACCTCAACCTCAATAAATACAAGAGCAAAGAAATAATCATGGACTTCAGGAAGAAATCCCACCCACTGCTGCCTCTCATCATCAAAGCGACTGAGGTGGAGACGGGTGACAGTTACAGGTTTCTGGGCCTTCATGTGACACAAAACTTGAGTCGGACCAAAAATACCGTCGCTACAGTGAAAAGACTATAGAGGATCAATCTTCTAAAGAAGGCCGTAACCCTCTCATCCAGGTCCTTATAGAGGACATCCTCACATGTGGCGTCCTGGTCTGGTTCAGAAACACCACCCAGGCAAGGACGAGAGGCTCTCCAAAGAGTGAGAAAGGTTGCAGAGAGGATCAAGGGATCTCACCTGCACGTTCAAAGTCATAGTCAGACTGATGGCAACAAAAAAAAACAATAACAAGGGAACAAAACAGCATGACTGTCTCACCCCATTTAAGTTTATATCTCTGTCATATAGGGACCTGCTGCTATAACCAGTGCACAGTATCGGGTGTTAAGTATCCTTCACCTATTTATTATCAAGGACAAAGTGCAATGTAAAAACAGTGACATCAAATGTGCACTTAAACCTCATGACAAAGTGCAATTTGTAAATTTGAAGTGCAGTTCAATAGGTCAGTAGTAGTCCAATATCTGGGGATCATGTTTTAGTTGGTCATAATTCGATCATTGTTATGGCGCTATAGTGTGTTAGCTTAAATCCTTCTTCTATTTATTCTTCTATCATATGCTCATTTTACTTCATCGATCTTTTCTGATCACTGACTCCGATGTACCGATACTGTCGGTATGTGTAGAAATGGCGAATGAATCTTGAATGTGTATGTGCGTCTCACCATATCAGCGAGGGCGATGTAGAGGAACATCCCTCCAGCAAGGGCGAATATGACGTTGGGTGCGAACGTGCTGCCCACCAGGACCCCCAACACCAGGCCCAAGTAACACGACATGGCTGATAACAAGTTAAACAGCGCAGCTTGGCGGATGCTCATCCCCGCGTTCAGTAGAATCACAAAGTCACCTGCAGGGGGAGACAGAGAGCAGGGCATAAATCTGCTGTTCGTTCTGATGTTCAGTGTAGTTTGTTGAAATCTCTCTCTGTGTGTATATAAACGTGTCTATCAAGAAAGCCTTGAAGAGATTATGTTTCATAGCATTTCTAAACACATTAAGCGGCCACTTTATTAGGTACCCCTGTTTAACTGTGCTTTGATCACATGGCTTCAACGCAGCGCATTTAGGCAGGTAGACATGGTCAAGACATTCTGCCTCGTATCAGCGGTTCATGCTGGTGGTGGTGGTGTAATGTTTTCTTGGCACTTTTTGGGCCACTTAGTAACAACTGAGCATGATTTAAATGCCACAGCCTACCTGAGCATTGTGATATTATACAGTATAACATATACTGCATTAAACTTCATCATGTGAAAGTTGTCGGATCAAATAATAAAAAAAAAAAAATCCCTACTGAGTTTATGTTTTTGGTTCAGTACAACAACAAATCCGCATTTCTACTCAACACAGCAAAGCACAGAAAAGAAAATTAAACACTCGGCGACCTCTGACCCGGCAGCAGGTCAACTGAGTGAACAGCTGTTTGTTTTATACACACACTTTGGCAGGGGCTGAATCACTGCAGACGAACATTCATGTGAAGCATTTGTGCATCTGAGCCTGTCCCTTGCGTTAACCCTTGCCTGACTATCATGTAACAGATATTAAAAAGCGTGTGTGAAACTTGTGCTGGAGAGTTACTTCTTGTCTCTGTTTTTGTGTTTTTCCTCACCGAGCTCATGAGGGAACTCCTCACACACGATGGCGATGGAAGTGCTGAAGCCGGCGAGAGCGGAGACGGTGAAGGACGCCCCGATGGCCAGGCCGTCAATGAAGTTATGAAGAGCGTCGCTGAGTGTGATCATCCACGCCAGCGTCTTCACGCGTGCCAGTCTCCCGCAGCAACCCTGAGATGGCGGCGTCTTTACAACCAGAGAAGATAAGACAGAGATTTATACACACACCTTATTTTAGCTAAAGTGATGCTAGTGAACTGTGGGGAGTCTGTTTTGATGTAGGCATGCAGTATGTATGATTGTAAACCGGCAGCTATAGACAGTCATTTTATTTGAACTAAACAGTGAGAAGGGGAAGGAAGCAAACTGCAGAGACAATACAGACAGGGAAACATGTGTGACACCCCGGTTTCTCCTTTCCTGCTTTTGTTGTCGAAAGATCGAGCTAAAAGACACACGCGTTGACATATATAGATTCTATACAATGGTAAGAAAGCAAAGTCGCGATTTTTGATATGTAGAGTGAGACAATTTAGATTACAGATGTTCTCACATGGGCTGTTCACATGGCGGCATGGTGGCTAATTGGTTAGCACTGTTGCCTTGCACCTCCAGGTCCTCGATTCGATTCCCGTGTTGGTTCTGTGTGCATGGATTTTGCAAGCCATCTGGTTTCCTCTCACAGTCCAAAGATTAGATTGGGCTAATTTGGATTTTTCCCCCATTTTCTCCCTAATTAGTCATGTCCCCATCACTAGGGGGCGCTCCCACATTAAGGCTACTACTACCACTCAGTCGGCAGGGCCGAAGACTATCACATGTTTCCTCCGAACCACATGACTCCAGCCGACCGCATCTTTTCGAACTGCCCGCTCACGCACTGTTTAGGGGCGGAGTAACACACTCGGAGGACAGCGCTATCCGCTCCTTCTGCTCGCGTGAGCTCACAGACGCCCCTGATTGGCTGTAGAGCCGTGATTAATGTGGGAGCACTAAGTACCTCTCATCCCTCCCCTCTGAGAGAGCTCGGCCAATCAGCTCTCTCTAGACCTCCAGCTGCGAGAGGTTACAGCATCACCCGGGAATCGGATAATAGGGCGAGCCCTTTACCACATATTAGGCTAATTGAAGTTACCAAATTTTCCAGTTTCATAGTTTGTGAATGTTGACTGGAGGTCCTACCAGAGTCAAACAAGATGGGAATAAACACATTGGCCTCCACGGTCCCTATTTGGACTACACAGGTTCCTAGATGGGTGGAAGACTTCAAGCGCAGTATGGTGATTAGACTCTTAGCCACCGTAAAAGTTTAAAAGAAGGCTGTAAGTTCGTGAATGATGATCCCATACAAGATGGCTCGGAGCCCACTGTAGTCGTACATGTGAACATTTAGCACGTGGAGTCTTATCATTTTGATTCATACACGTTCACATCTCATTCAAACATAAATAATTCTTTTGATTGTGTAAAGCTGCTTTGCGACGATGTCAATTGTTAAAAGCGCTGTACAAATAAAATTGAATTGAATTGAATGCCTAATGATGCCAAATTGTGGAAAAGACGCATCTGTCTGTGGGAACTATACAGTCGATCAGCAACACCTCTTGCACATAACAGGAACTTGGCTGGGAGTTATTACCACATCCCGTCGTACATCCTTGACATTGCTTCAAGCCTATTCCACATGTTTGGGCCATTAAAGGAGTTCCTGGGAGGCCAGTGTTTCACACGTGAAGCAGACGTATTAAGCTCTAGTGAAACACTGGGTTACGTGCTTTAGTGTAGCAGGTGATTATATAGAGAAATAAAGTTTTGCTCTCATAGCTGTGTTCTGTTATTTGACACAATCCTTATATAAATGGAAAAAAAATGGAAAGATTGTCAATTAATGTTATATTGAAAAAAAATTATATGTATCAGAGGTTTTACACAAAAATGTTAATTATGACATTCGTTTAAATGTTCTACATGGACTAAAAACCTGCTTTGACATTCTTTCAGCACCTACAGAAATACCTCATCATTATGAAATCTCAATATCGTCTCTAATCGCTTCTGATCTACACAATATCCCGGTCATGATGCCATAGCGATGCACTATTCGTGTGTTTTGTGTTTAAATGCCCTGCGTGGTGGACGACGGCGTTTGATCCCTGAACAGCTGTAACAATCTGGGCCAACAAAACAGCTGAGTGTCTCGCTGAGTCTGGACGAGAGGACACACTGTCCCTGTCACACGCACACACACACACGCACGCACACACACACACACACACACACACACACACCCACACACACACACACACACACACACACACACCCACACACACACAC